>OX333071.1:55395028-55726266 GCA_946863875.1 Alloplasta piceator
TTTTCAAAAAGATTCTTCAGAAGCGTTCCGACGTGGCAGCATTTCTTCAATCGTCCGCCCTGTACGCTTTCTCTTTTGCCTCGTAGGTCCCTTTTCTCGGATCACGTCACATATATTGCTTCTTCGATCGAAAGGATCTATACCTTTTTTAAAAAATTCGCATAACTTAGCGCCATCATCCGGCCAAGAGGATTCGGGATTTTCCAAATCGACTTTTACCATGATCGCCACAATTCTTCCTCTTCGGAAATGTTACGTGACGCATAGTTGGGAATAGCCATCGTAAACTTTGTAGCGTACAACGTTTATGCGCATTACGCTCCAACGATTTAAATGATATATAAGGATTTATATATATGTAATATACATTTAATGTACGTGTACATTGTACGTATAATATCAAAGAGCAAAGGAGCAGTACGGAAATGCATACAGGAACGCGTATCGAAGAACGTGAAATCAAAGCATGGCGTTACATCGTCTGTTTGTGTGTGTTGGAACGTGTGTGTGTGTATAATAATGTCTCGCGTGTGTCGCGTGTTGAACCCACGTGGAAAATAACTATGAGATAGCTAATATATCATATATACCTAGTCATAGAGAGAAGAAAGTAGGGAAAAGTGGCTACCATAAAAACATAACTCAGCTGAGACGCCACGCCAGTGTAGGCTCGTTATTTTTAATCCAAAAATACCGTTTTTATCGAATCTACTGGACGTCATAAAAAATAATTGCCTGGGATAAAACGGCCACTACTATAAAAAGTTTTTTTTCTTCAAAAGTTCAACTAAACGGGGACGAAACTAATTTCGTCGTCTCCAAGCCTTTTCAGACAGGGTGGCCACTGTCAAGGAAAACTAGGAAGACCTAGAAGTGTCAGGGAAATCAGGGAAATAAAATATTTGTCAGGGAAAATACATTATATCAAATGGAGAAAAAAAGCGTATAGGCGAATATTTTGTTTCTGCATACCACAAAAAAAATTAAGGGCGAACATTTTTTTCCGTTTTTTTCTCATGAAAAATGCAATGTTTCTACCCTGCCATTTTTTTCAGAAACCCGTCAGGGAAATTTTCGAAAATGTCAGAGAAAAGTCAGGGAATTTTTTTCGTTCGATTTAGTGGCCACCCTGTCAGATCACTTCGATATCTAAGATACCTGCACCAATCTACTTGGAGCATTTTTACAATACTGTGCATGTGCATGTGCGTGTGCGCAATGTCCTCGCTTCAAAATGGATATATCGGGAGAACGATTTAAGCGATTGAGTTAAAATTTGGTATGCAAGTAGATCTTCTGTCTCCCTTCACTCCCCGGGAAAAAAAATCATATATGACTTCGTCATGCATGATCCTGAACGAAATTTGTCTCTATATGATCATATATAATCATATATGATCGTATATAATCATATATGATCGTACATGATCGTATATGATCATATAGAGACAAATTTCGTTCAGGATCATGCATGATGTCATGTTAAGGCATATATAATTATATATGTTCATATATGATAATATATAACCATTTTTTCCCGAGATATATGATCATACATGGGCATATACGATCATTCATGATGTCATATCAAGGCATATATAATCATATATGATTATATATGATCATATATGATTTTTTTTCCCGGGTCAGTACAAATTTTTTCAAAATTCTGAAACAATTGTCAATTTAGCGAGACTTTTAATTTTTTGCAAAATGTTCGTAATAACTCTAACTTTCGTAATTTTGCTGTCATCAGACTACATTTTTTTGTGGTGATACTCTTTATAATACTGACGGTTGGGATTGAATATGGAAAAAATCGCTTAAGAGTTTTGATTTTTTAAAAATTCTAATTCTTACCAAAATGTTTGTAAGTACTCTAACTTTCGTAATTTTGCACCTACCAAGCTGATTTTTTTAGGGACGATACATTCAATGACAAATGAAAATAATACTGAATTTTAGAAAAATCGCTTGAGCGGTTTGGTAAAAAAAAAATTATTTATTTTTCAACAAAAATTTGTTAACGCTCCAACATTGGCATTTTAAGGAGTATTGAGATCAAGTTTTTTTGCACAAATACACTAGATAACAAGAATGGTTAGTGTTGAATTTGGTGAAAAACGCTCAGAAGGTTAGTTCTCAAAAAAAAATTAAATTTTCGAAAAATACTTGTGAACACTAAGTTTCCTAATTTAGCAGCTATCGAGTTCACTTTTTAGCACCAAGACTACCAAGGCTCCAGATGACGAAAATAATTAATAATTTAATTGAACGCAATTGCTAAAAAATCATGCAAACTGGAAATTTGCACATAGCTTCATTTGTTTCGGTCATTCGAGAAGCTTTCTTTATGAGGAAGCCATGATATTTAACATACATGTCATAAGGATGGTCAAGGAGGTCTTCACAAAGGAAGCTTTACTCAACTTTTCCAAGTCTTGATAAACAATTGACAAAAAAAATTTATTATCTAGATCTAATTCAGCGTGGGGAGTCTATTTTAGAATACATACTCTCGTTACAATGATCGTAACCGAAGCTGGGCCGTAATTGAAATACCCGGTACTTGTGACCACTTGAAGTACTTGAAAAGTACTTGAAGTACTCGAAGTACTTGAAAAGTACTTCAAGTATGGTACCTAAACTTTCAAGTACTTAAAAAGTACTTCAAATATTGTACTTGAAATTTCAGAAACTTTTCTGTACTTCAAGTACTTTTTCAAGTACAAGTGTCAAGTACTTTTGCATGTGTCTTGCTGATGGTTGCATGTACGAAGCCATTGAATATGTAATTGAAAATAATGTGTCGTGACGTATAGACAACTGTCGTCTACGACAGTTGTTAGAGTAGTTTTAACAATCCATGTATAATATTCTTTATTTCATCTTTTTCAAACCTAAAATAAATCGTAATTACAATCGCCAATGATGTTTTTAAATTACTATTAACTCTTTGTAAATACTTCTGTTCCAATCTGCCTCAGACTTATCTCCAGTGTATTGCACAAGGTGAAAATATGTTTTGATACAAAAAGGACGCGAATAAAAATCAAATGAGAATAAGAAATCAAATGTCAGTAGTAGAACTTACGAGGAGTACCGGAAAACTTGAAAGGTACTTGATACTTGGTATTTGATTTTTCAAGAACTTGTACTTCAAGTGCTTTAAATCAAGAGTCGCGGTAGCGACTTGAGACAACTATATTTACTTATTCTTACCGAATCGAGGAGCTTCCAGCGGACTCTCTATACAGCAAAGATCGTGCTTATACACAGGAGTATATTAATATAAAATAATTCGTTTTCTCGATTATACTCGAAATCTACGGTGTAGAAAATTTAAAAAACTCACGTATTGTTCGTTATTTTTTTCTCTTTCCAGAAATACGCAAATGAATCGTATGGGTGTTTGCATATGGAAGATATCGAATTTATTTCATTATTTTCCAAATTTTACGACGATCACGACGATCATGACTTTTCGCCCAACGAATTCCCACTGCCACGAGCCAATCCCTATCGTTGACACAGTTTCCATGCTCATTGATTGGCTCGTGGTCAGACGATAAAGCGAATCACACAGAAATATATCTTCACACCATCTAACAACAGATCAAACAACTAAAGTTCGGCTGCTAGGCTAAGCGCTAATTTCACGAAACGATGAAACAAACCCACGGTCGGTATGTACGACCGTGAACGAACCAACGGTCGTACATACAGGTCTGGAAACTCTATTGTTTTTTCGGTGGTGGGGGTGACCCGCTTAATGTGGCTGTTTCGCAGGTTCGCCATCTGACCACGCGTGGCGCTGCGCTGCAAAGATTTTTCAAATAAGCTAACAATTCTGCATAAACGCTACAAGGGCAATATCTACTTTCAATTTTTTTAAGTTACGTTACAGCCGCTGTATAAACCGAGCATTACTCTTCCCGTTAACATGTAAATTTCTTAGCTAGGAATTATTTATTCGCTTTTTTGAAAAATCTCTAGCGTGCAGCGCTGCAGGTGGGAATAATGTCAACTACAAGATGGTCACACTAAGTGGGTCACCCCCCACCACTAGAGTTTCCAGACCTGTATCTACGACCGTGAACGAACCAAACAGAAACTTACGCATCATCATGTATAATCTAAAAAATAAATATCGGTGCAGCATCTTCCTGAGTAACTTTTTATTTACTAATTGTGGTGTCGATTTTATATATTTGACTATGAAACGTGCATCGAGTTAATATACATACCCTCGCATTTGTTTCAGTTCATTTTTAGGCACTCACTCATTTATGACAGAAAGTGCCTATTGCGATCACCTCGAAATCTGTGTCGGATGTCCGTTCAGACCCAGATCTCAGAAACCGGTGTACGGAATTCAATTTAGTTTGGAGGGTTGTTGTGTATGATTGTAATCTCTATGCCCAAGGAGTTTAAATCCAAACAGATATTGTAAAACAAAGATTTTTGAAAAAAATAGCCATTTTTGAGCAAAAAAAGACGTTTTATGACCATCTGTAGTTGAAACTTGGAATTTCTCAAACAAATTTTTCTCTAACTCACAGAATGTGTGTAAATGATTGCAAACAAATGTCTGACGAAGTATGAATCCAATCAGACACCATTGAGGTTGCAATTTTGGCAAAAAACACCATTTTAACCGAAAAATGCTATTTCTATCTATATGCACTTGGATCTCCGAAGTTCACGGACGGATTTTTCTCTAACTCTAACAATGTCTGTATATGATTGTAAACAGATGTACCACGAAGTATGAATCCAATCAGACACCATTAAGCCTACAATTTTTGCAAAGAAAACACAATTTTTAACGAAAAAAACAGCTATTTCTGTCCATATGCACATGGATCTTCGAAGTTCACGGACGAATTTTTCTCTTACTCACACGATGTCTGTATATGATTGTAAACAAATGTCCCACGAAGTATTAATCCGATCAGAGACCATTAAGTTTACAATTTTTGCAAAGAAAACACAATTTTTAACGAAAAAAAGCAATTTCTGTCCATATGCACTTGGATCTCCAAGGTTCACGGACAATTTTTTTCTAACTGACAGAATTTCTGTATATGATTATGAACAAATGTTTCATGAAGTTTCAATCCAATTAGGCACTGCTAAGTGAATAACTTTTGCATACAAACAATATTTTCAACAAAAAAAGACTATTTTTCTCACTGACAGAATTTCTATATGACTGTAAACCAACGAATTCAGACGTACATAGAAACACAGTTCCTATGCCTTCGGACGAACTGGGGTACACTATGCTAATGGGGTACAAAGTATACCCCAATAGCATAGTGTACCCCAGTTCGTCCGAAGGTATAGGAACTGTGCTTCTATGTACGTCTGAATTCGTTGCTGTAAACAAGCACATATCACTCTCACCGCTTTTACGTAAAGCATAGACCGGCGCACGCGACGTCGCCACGTACGTCACGACGCCGCTACGCCACGTACAGAGTAAAAGAGGAACTAAACACGGCATGAGCGTGCCAAATTCAAAACCCATATTTCGCTCTTATAAAAAGTACATGGTTCTTTTGTGTGCTTGCGCTCCATTGGCAATATGGCGATGACCCACGCGTTTCAAACGTGAAAAACCAGAATCTGAGCATTGATTTATAACCGAAAGCTTTTTTTACTTATTATAAATGGACTAATAATCATTAAATGATTAAAGTGTTATGATAAATATGCCCATCTCAAATATCACTAATATTCTTCATTACTGCCTAATATTGTAACAATTCTGTGAATATAATCTATATCAAAACATTTAAATGATATGATTGTTTAGATACTTTTATATCATATTGATTATATTCAAATCTGTCTTTTTAATTATGATTAATAGAATTTATACGACTACTCGATGTTCACAATGAATCAAAGAGTTTAAATAACGGTGTGAGTGCCTATTCAAACGTCCCTAAGGGACATGTTAACCAACATTCAAAATATATCACAAAAACAAAATATATGATCATTATATTATGAAATTGTGAGTGCCTACTAATATAATTCTTAAAATTCGGTCATTAACTTTATGAATCATTGCCCCCATTGAGAATGAAAAATGTGACTCAATATTATCAAAAATAATGTTCAATAACATAAAAACAATACAGTATTTACATACCGAATAAATTAAGATAATGGTCAAGAATACGGAGCGCAAAGCCCTCTAACAAAACGTTAAGGGGGGCTTGGGGGGCAGAGCCCCCCAACAAAACGTGAGCGTCGCGTGGAGCGCGGGGGGGTTTGGGGGGCGCATCCCCCCAACGAGTACGTGAAGCGTACTTGTTATTTATTAATTTTAAAATATTTTTATTTTAACGGTGGTTTGACAACACCCATCGGAAATAGAAATTATTTGTTTACAAAACATGCATCGAGTTAATGTGTATACATCGCTTTTGTTTTAGCTTATCTTAAATATTTGACCAACAAAAAAAATGATATATGTGCTCAATAAAAATTCAACAACCATATTTACAGTTTGTATAGAAAAAATTGGTGTAGTGATTTGTGCTGCCGGAATATATTAATTTATTTAGTTGAAGATTCGAACGTTCCCACACAACAATAATACGTCCCAAGTACGTCTTTTGGACATCACACCAATTGTCCCGTGACGGTAATGGGATGGTCCCATGGGATACCCATGGGCTCTAAAGTGTCCGCTGTGTTTACCGGAATGGGATGGTCCCATTGCCATCCCGGGATATCCTCGGGACGTCTCTGAGACTGCAAACACAGCAGACTAGAGATATCGGTAAGATATTGTCGAGACTCCTATAAGACGTCACCGAGATATTCCAGAATTATTAGTCACAAAATAATACGTCCCAAGTACGTCTTTTGGATGATCCCATGGGATACCCATGGGCTCTAAAGTGTCCGCTGTGTTTACCGGAATGGGACGGTCCCACGGCCATCCCGGGATGTCTTCAGGATATCTTCGGGACGTCTCCTGGACTGCCAATGCAGTAGTCGATAATAATTCTTGTTTCGATTTAATTTTAATTAATTTCAATTAATTAATTAAATGTTAACAAAATGTGTACGGTACAGAGGGAGTTAGCAAGGACTCCTTGTATTTGTAATATAGCCTCTTTCGAGTTCTGACTTCTGTCGGTGTCGAATTGATATCCGTGTTCGCGCTCGCCTATATAAGCATGCTCTTCACATTATCCGCATGTGAGTAGCGTTCGCCATCTCACAGCAAGGTTGGAACTAATGCTGCGCGATGGCTGACCTCCTACAGACATCCCTAAGAGAGTTGGCTGGGATCGTCCAAACATGGTTACCACGGGATATCCTCAAGACATCCTATATTAATCTCGAGCAGACCAATGTCTTACTAGTACCTCCCACAGACGTCTATAAGAGAGTGCGTTAGGATCGTCTTATCACGGTCACGACAGGATATCCTCAAGACATCCTATATTAATCTCGGGAAGACCAATGTATTACTAATACCTCCCATAGACGTCTATAAGAGAGTGCGTTAGGATCGTCCAATCACGGTCGCGACAGGATATTCTCAAGACGTCCTATATTAATCTCGGGAAGACCAATGTATTACTAATACCTCCCATAGACGTCTATAAGAGAGTGCGTTAGGATCGTCCAATCACGGTCGCGACAGGATATTCTCAAGACGTCCTATATTAATATCGAGCAGACCAATATCTTACTAGGATCTTCCAGAGACGTCCATAAGAGAGTGCTTTGGGATCGTCTCATCACGGTCGCGACAGGATATCCTCAAGACGTCCTATATTAATGTCGCGCAGACCAATGTCTTACTAGGATCTCCCAGAGACGTCTATAAGAGAGTGCTTTGGTATCGTCTCATCACGGTCGCGACAGGATATCCTCAAGACGTCCTATATTATATCGAGCAGACCAATGTCTTCCTAGTACCTCCCGCAGACGTCTATAAGAAAATGCGTTGGGATCATCTAATCACGGTCGCGACAGGATATCCCCAAGACGTTCCATATTAATATCGAGCAGACCAAAGTCTTACTAGTACCTCCCAGAGACGTCTATAAGAGAGTGCTTTGGGATCGTCTAATCACGGTTGCAACAGCATATCCTCGAGATATCTTATATTAATCTCGAGTAGACCAATGTCTTACTAGTACCTCCCATAGACGTCTATAAGAAGGTCCGTTGGGATCGTCTAATCACGGTTGCGACAGGATATCCTCAAGACGTCCTATATTAATCCCGGGTAGAACAATATCTTACTGGTAGCTCCCATAGACATTCATAAGACGTACTATCTTGGCAGGACACGAATGGGACTGTCTCAGGATGGTCCCGGGATCAATTTTGCTGTGTGGGTTCCATTGAACAAAAAAAAATGATAAATTTATTCTCTCAATGCAAAATTGAAAGGCTTTGCCAATGCTTGGTAAATTATTCTTGTAAATTATGGTAGAAAGCGGTCTAAGAATAATTTGCCAAAAATTTCCAGAGACTTTCAATTTTTCATTAACGTAACATGCTCGTCGTTTTTTCGTTCAAATGAACTTTCGAAATATCAAGTACATAATAATTTCAAATTTATTGTGATCCGACAGAAAAATGTATTTAGAATTTATTGTGATCTGTCGAAAAATGTATTTAGAAATCATTGTGATCTGTCGGAAAATTTTTATATCATACTTGATACTATTAACATCAATATTAGTATTTATAGTATTTTGTTCGCTGCACACTGGTCATAATTCTATTTATAACGAGGTTTAGAATTTTTTTACTCATCGATGGGAGATTTTGTATCCAGAATCCAATTCGTGATGTTGGTTGAAAAAAAGTTGTTAACCTCAATGTTAATACTATTCTGTCCATAGCACAATGAAGAATTTTGTTCGCCGCGCAATGGACAATAGCATTTTGTTCATTGCGACATGGAATATTCTATTCATAATGAGGCTTACGACTTTTTTATTCATCGTTAGTAGTTTTTGTATACGGAATCTAATCTGTGGCATTAGTTGAAGAAAAAAAGTTATAAGCCTCAATATTAATAGCATTTTGTCCACTACATGATGAAAGAAATTCCATCCATATTGAGGTTTATGAATTTCTCTCTCATCGATGGACGTTTTTGTTTCAAATATAATTTGTGTATTCCAGCGGGCAAACAAATTTCTATAATTACATGAAAATTATACATTTAAATGAAATTAAAAATAACATATACTATATACATCTTTATGGATTCTTGCAGATGAACCTTCAGAAAAAAGCTGGCCGCGAAACGCCAAAGCTGCATACTACATTTTTTTTTTTAACCAATAAATGATATAGCGGGAATTTAGGTAAGGATTGAATATGACAGTATACTTAAAAAGAGAACTATCGGTTATGAGCCATATGATTTCTTATCATTCATGGTATTTAATGAAAAAACCAATAATCTCAGATTTTATAGTATTTTGTTTGCTGTGCACTGGTAAAAATTCTATCAATAATGACGCTCATGATTTTTTAACTCATTGATGAAAGTTTTTGTATCCAAAATATAATTTGTGGAGTTAGGTAAAAAATAATCATGAACCTTAGTATAAATAGCATTTTTTCACTGCACAATTAAGAAAATTCAATCTATATTGAGGTTTATGATTTTTTTTCGCATCGATGGATGATTTGGTGTCTAAAATATAATTTTTGCAGTCCATCGGATAAGCGAAATTATAAATTATATAAAAATTATATAATTACAAGAAATTATAAATAATATTCAATTATATAATCAAATGGAATTACGAATTATGTATAGTTAAAAAACCGAATGGAGACACTTTGCAAAAAGTAGAGAAATCACCCCCAAAAACACCGAAAATGGTGTACAAAAATTGTAGAAAAGTACATTTACGAAAATATCTCTAGTTCAGTCTTCTTACAAAAAGTTGTGAAATAAATAGACATGAAACTTACAACACGCATTGCCAAGCACATGTAGTTTCCCAATGTAACGTTAACTGTGCATTGTGCAATCATGATTTTTAGGGACGGAATCGAAATAAAAAAATTCGAAAAAATGTTAACGGTAAAAATGTAAAAAATAGTGAAATTAAGTGAAAATTGTTAACAAAGAGAAATTATCAATGAAAAAAATAATCAAAAAAATAAAAAGTACTTGGCGAGGTCGTTTTTAACGGACGATTAGTCAAAACAGCTTTTTAGTGAACAGGTGATTACCAGATTGTCACTACGTTCTCAGTGAAAAAACTCGCAAAGTACTTTTTATTTTTTTGATTATTTTTTTCATTGCTCATTTCTCTTTGTTAACAATTTTCACTTAATTTCGCTATTTTTAAAATTTTTACCGTCAAGATTTTTTGAATTTTTTTATTTCGATTCCGTCCCTAAAAATCATGATTGCACAGTGAACGTTACATTGGGAAACTCCATGTGCTTGGCAATGCGTGTTGTGAGTTTCATGTCTATTTATTTCACAACTTTTTGCAAGAAGACTGAACTAGAGATATTTTCGTAAATGTACTTGTCTCCAATTTTTGTACACCATTTTTGTCCAGCTCTGATCGTAACAATTCCCTTCTTTTATAAATTCTCGAATTTTCAATGTTTTTCTATAATTTTGGAGGATGGCCGTTTTCCCCCTCCGTGACCATTTTGGCTCGGTTTCCCCTTAACGATGCAAAAACTTCCGGGGTGTAAAGTATCTCGTGATACGGCATGCGTGAATGATATCCCACGTGAAAACCCGGAAGTGGAGACAAACGTTACTATACGCTACCGTTTTATATCTATATTGAATATATATTTTACTCAACGATCTACAGATCGTCGATCGAACATTATCACTGTGTCTCCGCATCGTTTTATCCACATACACGCGCGAGACTATTTGTGATCCATGTATTATATTTACCCTGAGGTAACTTCGAGTGAAGCCTTACCACTACCGGCTTCTCGCATAATTCTAATAAGTACAAATGGGAGAGTGATTACGACTGAGAGTAACGAGATATATACTAAGATTCCTCGTTACTCCAATGAGACACGCGACCGCCCGAGACATTTGTCGTTTTTTTAAAAAATTCATCGCAACACTTTCTCACGGTTCTCGCGCATGATACCGCGCTTTTTTTCCTTCTCGTCATTCGCGACTTTCGATAGTAGAATTCCAACCAAAATGTATGGAAAGAGTTTTCCTGTTAGAAGATAGTCCGATAGAGAGGAGCGGGACGAGGACGGACGAGGTATATGACACCAAGACATCTTTTTAATGGCAGAGGCCTCGAGGATGACTATATAAAAATGAATTAACATACGATAAATTTTCTCGTGGTTAAAGTGGTGTATTATTCGCCCGTCATGGCGGAAGTGAAATACAGGATTCTTCGTTTCTCATTTCGAAGGGAAAAAAAATAAAGAATCAGAGAGATAGAGATAGAGAAATTAATGACCTGTATATAATTGCGTTTCCTGATATTGAACGACGTAATGTTTCAATTTGTCTCCGTGGAATAAAAGAAGAATACTATCGATATATTTTATTACCCACAGTCCAAAAGGAACCATTCAATATGTTTCCCTCCATGATTTAGATCCATCTAAAAAGTTGGTGAGTAATGCCCGAAGTTGGTTGTTGTCACCGTTTTATTCGTGCTGTGATTGGTCGGTCAGTTTGACAGATGTGTCCTGCCAATTTGACAGTTGTTTTGAATGTTGTAATTTGGGCGTTGCAGCGCAAATAAAACCCTGTACGCGCGCTTCAGCGCGCGGTGGGTAACCCTATAGTGATGATAAATTTTACTTTTATTCGAATAAAATTCATTCGAGCTATTCAATTTTGTTTTAGTTACGTTTTAGACAATTTTTTTTTTTAAATCGAATGCATTAATCATACTACAACACCGTATTCGATGTGTCGCATGTACGATGATTTTTAACACGCGTTTCATACGATGAATGCAAAAGTCGATTGGCTTCTTTTTCATTTCGATGTTATACATTTTTATGCAACATCCTTTTGCGAGACTAATTCTGTGCTCAAGAATATAGAAGTTGAACCGGTTTTCATGCAATCCGGAGGTCGAAATGGCATAAAAGAAAGCACGCTAGAAAAAACAATTTAAGCCACTTAATGGAGATCGAGCGAAGAAACCAAGTTTCTTCTATGATTCCACTATGTCTCTTTAAATATTAGGCTGAATTAATCATATACATTCGTAATCAACAACAAATTTTCTGGAACTCAAGATCTTAACGTTCCTGTGGAGACGAATTTTTTTTCGATTTTGTTTTATTTGAGAAAAAAATATCAACTTCAAAAAATAAAGTCAAATTTTGTATTGTTTATAAAAAAAATTACGGGGGTTAGTCAGATTGGAATTTGCTCATAGATCACGAAAAACAGTATAGCATAGAAGAGCTGGGCAAAGTACCGGAAAGTACTTCAAGTACAAAGTACCGTATGTACCGACATTACTTGAAGTACTACGTTTTTATTACTCGAAGTACTTAAAATTTAAGGTACTTGAAGTACAAGCACTTGAAAAATCAAGTATCAAGTACTTTTCAAGTTTTCAGGTATATCTCGTAAGTTCTTGTACTTACATTTGATTTCTTATTCTCATTTGATTTTTATTTAAGTACTTTTTGAATCAAAATATATTTTCACCTTGTGCAATACACTGAGATTAGACTGATTAAGCAGATTGTAACAGAAGTATTTAAACAAAGAATTAGAAATATACAATTCAAAAATAGCATTGATGATTGTAATTGCGATTTATTTGGATCAGGTTTGAAAAAGAAGAAATGAAGAATATAATACATGGATTGTTAAAACTACTCTAACTTCGTGTTCGTCTTAGAACTACTGTCGTAGACGACAGTTGAGGGACCGTATTATCCATATGTCACGAAATATTATTGTCAATTACATATTCAAAGGCTATGTACATGCAACCATCAGCAAAACACATGCAAAAATACTTGATAATTGTGCTTGAAAAAGTACTTGAAGCACAGAAAATAAGTATTCGAAATTTTAAGAACAATACTTGAAGTATTGTTAAAATCGAAAAATGATTTCTCCACGATGGCCCACACAACAATAATACGTCCCAAGTACGTCTTTCGGACATCACGTCAATTGTCCCGTGATGGTAATGGGATGGTCCCATAGGATTCCCATGGGCTCTAAAGTGTCCGCAGTGATTACCGGAATGGGATCGTCCCATTGTCGTCCCGGGATGTCTTCAGGGCGTCTCTTGGACTGCAAATACAGCAGAGTGGAGATATCGATAAGATACTATCAAGACTTCTTAAAGACGTCACCAAGATATTCCATAATTATCAGACACAGCAATAATACGTCCCAGATACGTCTTTCGGACATCACGTCAATTGACTCAATTGTCCCGTGATGGTAATGGGATGATCCCATGGGATTCCCATGGACTTCTTCGTCTTCGGGACGTCTCTTGGACTGCCAACACAGCAGTGGATAATTATTTTTATTTCGATTTAATATTAATGAATTTCAATTAATTAATTAAATTTCAATAAAATGGGTACAGTACAGAGGGAGATAGCAAGTACTCATTGTAATATGGCCTCTTATGAGGTCTGACTCCTTTCGGTGTCAAATGTCCGTGTTCACGCTCGGCTATAAAAGCATTCTATTTGCATGATCCGTATGTGAGAGCCTTTGCCATCTCGCGGCGAGTCTGGAACTAACGCCGCGCAATGGCTGACCTCCTATGGATATCTCTAAGAGAGCCCGCTGGGATCGTCTACGCATGGTTACGGCAGGATGTCCTCAAGACATCTCATATTAATCTCGCGTAGAACAATGTCTTACCGGTACCTCTCAGAGACATCTCTAAGAGAGTGCGCTGGGATCGTCAAAACACGGTCACGATAGGATATCCTCAAGACCTATATTAATCTCCAGTAGACCAATGTCTCACTAGTACCTCCCACAGACATCTACAAGATAGTGCAGTACGATCGTCTACACATGGTGATGGCAGGATATCCTCAAGACATCCTATTTTAATTTCGGGTGGAACAATGTCCTACCAGTACCTCTCACAGACGTCTATAAGAGAGTGGGTTGGGATCGTCTAATTACGGTTGCGACAGGATATCCTCAAGACATCCTATATTAATCTCGAGTAGACAAATGTCTTACTAGTACCTCCCACAGACATCTACAAGAGAGTGCGGTACGATCGTCTACACACGGTGATAGCAGGATATCCTCAAGACATCCTATATTAATCTCGGGTAGAACAATGTTCTACGACTACCTCCCACAGACGTCTAAAAGAGCGTGCGTTGGGATCGTCTAATTACGGTTGCGATAGGATATTCTCAAGACATCCAATATTAATCCCGGGTAGAACAATATCTTACTGGTCCCTCCCATAGACGTTCATAAGACGTACTATCTTGGCAGGACACGAATGGGACTATCTCGAGATGGTCCCGGGATCAATTTTGCTGTGTGGGGGGATAGCGATCAAAAGATGCGGTTTTAAATGTACTTTTTTGTCAAATTATTTGATAAAAATCGGAGGATACACTCTTGTCGAAAAAATAAAAATTGTACTTTGAAAGGTGCTACAACGGAAGCAAATGAAAAATAATTTTTTTTGAGAAATACGTATGTTTTTTTGTCGAAAAATAACTGAAAAAAGTGTACGTATTTCTCAAAAAAAATTATTTTTCATCCTCTTCCGTTTTAACACCTTTCAAAGTAAAATTTTTATTTTTTCGACAAGACTGTATCCTCCAATTTTTATCAAATAATTTGTCGAAAAAGTACATTTGAAACCGCATTTTTTGATCGCTATCCCATCATGGAGAAATCGTTTTTCGATTTTTTCTATGTGTATGAAACCCCTTTTTTACGAATCAGAAATCATTTTTCGATTTTTTCTGTGTGTAGACACTTTAAAAAATTTGTTTTGATTCGTAAAAAAAGAATAAAAACACATTTTAATAAATAACAAAGGAATACGAACACAATTTTTAAAGTTTCATACACACAGAAAAAATCGAAAAACGATTTCTCAATGATGGGATGGCGATCAAAAGATGCGGTTTTACATTTATTTTTTTGTCAATTTATTTGAAAAAAATCGAAGGATACACTCTTATCGAAAAAGTTAAAATTGTACTTTGAAACGTGTTAAAATGGAAGCAAAAAATAATAATTTTTTTTGAGACATACGTATACTTTTTTTTGTCGAAAAGCACCTGAAAAAAAATTGGCGTCCCGAAAAAAAATGTCGATGCAATGGCCGCTCGGTTATAGCTGGAATACCTTACTTGTACTTGAAAAAGTTCTTGAAGTACAGAAAAGTATTTGAAATTTTAAGTACAATACTTAGAGTACTTTTTAAGTTCTTCAAATACTTAAATACAATGAATTTTTAAGTACAAATTTAATGATATTCAATGAAATTTCAAGTACAATAATTGAAATACAGTACTTCAAGTACGTCGCAAATACCAGGTACTTCAAGAACTGCCCAGCTCTGTGGCATAGCATTAAAAAACCCCACAGTTGCTGGAAGAAATTATTATTTTTTCATTATTTCACTATGGATAATAAATGCAATAATAACTCGCCATTCTCGTGACACGTTTCCCCATTACACATGATCTTTTGAATGTACTTTTACGTGTGTGTTTTTTTCAACAAATTGAGCTATACATTTGCTCTCTGTTTGACCCGCAGGCAGTTAAAAGAGTTCGCTGACACTTGAACGAATAATCTCCATCCATAGTAATTATTTTCCCTACGATTTTAATCATATACGGTATATCTGGTCAAGCTAGATTGCGAATAATTTGTAATAATATTCGAGAATGTGACACTTTCATTCGTTCTTAAGTAAACGAGAAAAAGCTGTGATTTGTGAAATAAACATTCTATAATTGCGAAAGAAAAATGAAACTAAACGGGATCAGAAGAAACATGAAATCACACAGTTACAAATACATGTAACAGCATAATCGTCAATAATTTTGGACTTTGAACGAGTATATTCTTCAAATAAATTAGACTGATTCGAAAAAGTCGACTTTTTTTTTTTTCGAAATCCCCTATCAAATACTTTCGGGGAGATGAAAAAAGATGCCTGTCAAAAGCAGAGCTCTTAATATTAATGTTTAGAGGTCTCTCATCGGGAATTTCTATTTTCCATTGAAATGACACAGGAAAAAATTTTCAATTTTTCAAATTTTATACCTCGGCTTCAAGTTGATGTACCGAAATGTGCAATACATGTTCTTGTAGGGAATTGAACGCTCTACAAAACAGGTCTCTTATGATTTTTCGAAAAACGCACTCCTTCGAAAGTTATTTACGGTTAAAGTTAAATATAGAGTGAATTTCATTTTTTTTAGTGTCCGGCAAAATCTTGAAACTTATTACTAAATATCGTAAAATCTTTTTTGAAAATTCTATAATTCGTGATTTTCAATGCGGAAAGGAATCAGTTAATAATTTTTGATTCGTAAAGCTGAACAGTTTCACGTTCTTCATGCCCATTTTTTGTAAAAAAAACTCTTCTCCTACAATGAAATATCAAGTCAATAAAAAGACACCAATTCTAAAAGAAATACTGTTTAATATTCACGAAGGTAGATAAATGAGATCTTATATATGGGGCATCCCACGCCAAATCGACTACTTTTGAACCCCACCCCTTTCGATTTGGTTAAAACTTTTGTATCTTTTTCTACCCTTTCAAAAACATTTTTCAGAATTTTTTCAAATTTTTTTACCCAACCGATAAAAAGTTATGAATTTTTCAGAAAAATTGGCTTTTTATTTTTCAAATATCTTTTACTTTGTGTAAAATTGACTTATCGGGACGTTTTTTTTCAAAATTTTTGTTTTGGTGAAAAAAATTTTTTTCGCGATTTTATGCCAATATGTTCAAAATGTCCTAAAACATCGAGAAATCATATTTAGAAAAAATGTCCGGATGGATGTGTGTGTGTGTGTGTGTGTGTGTGTGTGTATCCTCAGTTTCAGATGTAAATGATTAATAACTCGAAAACGCTTCGACGAGATATCAAGCTAAAATTTGGCACACTTGTCCAGCACGAATTGCTCTTCATTATGAAAAAAATTCGTTTTAATTATAACAGGTGTTCAGATTTTATCGACTTTTTTCGTTTTTGCAGGGAATGACGTAAACGCTCTAGCCTCTGCAATTTTTAAGATATTGCACTCAAACTTTGCACAAAATTAGTATAGCTATTAAGGTTGTTTGGTAGTGAATTTGGTGAAAATCCATCGAGGGATTGAAATTTTATGAAATTTTGAATTTTTGGAAAAATAGCCTAAGCGCTCTAACTTGTGCAATTTTTAAGATATTGTACTGAAACTTTGCACAGAGGTAATATAGCTGTTAAGGTTATTTGCTATTGAATTTGGCAAAAATCTATCAAGGGATTAAAATTTTATGAAATTTTGATTTTTTTGAAAAATAGTGCAAGCGCTCTAACTTGCACAATTTTCAATATATTTCACTGAAACTTTGTACAGAACTTGTATAGCTATCAAGGTTGTTCGCTATTAAATTTGGAAAAAATCCATCGAGGGATTAAAATTTTATGAGATTTTGAATTTTTTGAAAAATAGTGCAAGCACTCTAACTTGCACACTTTTCAATATATTTCACAAAAACTTTGTACAGAACTTGTATAGCTATCAAGGTTGGTTCGTGATCAAATTTGGCGAAAATTGATCGAATTTGCACATTGATTACTAAAAATTTTCAATAGTTAACAAAGCTTCCTTTATGAGGAAGCCAAATTTGATCGCCATACCGTGTGTTCAAGGAAGCTATGTGAACTATGGATAAAGATGAGGAAGCAATGTGCAAATTTCAATTTGCAGGGTTTTTTGAAATGTACTTTTCAGAAAAAAATAGAAAACAATTATTCGAGCCGATCTTCAACGTTTTTTTTCGAATTTTCCGAAAAAAAAACAAAAATTTCTCGATGATCGCCATTTTTAATTTTTGTTTTCTTTTTTTTTTTTATTGAAGCTTTGACATTTTCTGCGAATTCTCTGAAATTTTCAGAGTGGGATTTTTTCGTTTTCTATTTTTTTTCAATTAAAAAAAATTATAATTTTTCAACTCAGCTTATTTCTCATAATGCCACTCAGGGGATTTTTGAGGATCATAATAATAGAAGTTCTCTCAACATCCCCAAAAATCTCCAGAGTTGTATTATGAGAAATAAGCTGAGTTCAAAAACAATAGTTTTTTTATATTTAAACAAAAATAGAAAACGAAAAAATCCCACTCTGAAAATTTCAGAGAATTTACAGAAAATGTCAAAGTTTCTATCAAAGAAAAGAAAAAAAAAATCAAAAATGGAAATCATCGAGAAATTTTTGTTTTTTTCCGAAAATTCGAAAAAAAACGGTATAAAGAGCGTTTCTAATAATTTTTTTCTTTTTTTTCTGAAAAGTACATTTAAAAACAAAAATTATGAAAAAAAACGTCCCGATAAGTCAATTTTTCAAAAAGTTAAGGATATTTGAAAAATAAAAAGCCAATTTCTTTGAAAAATGCATAACTTTTTATCAGTTGGGTGCAAAAATTTGAAAAAATTCTGAAAAATGTTTTTGAAAGGGAAGAAACAGATAAAAAAGTTTCGGTGAAATCGAAAGGGGTCGGGTTCAAAGATGGTCGATTTGGCGGGGAATGCCCCATATACATTTTCTTAACATTACTTTTTGAAAATATATTTCTTATTTAAAGTGTAAAAGTTGTTATAGAAAAAAACTGATGATGATTTCAAAGTTTTTTGTTACGATCCGGGAATCGTTGGCGATGTTCTTGTACGACTTGTAGAATAAGTAGAAGTTAGGAAAAAAATTTAGGAGCAATGTGTAATTTATGTTAACGCAATTTAAACTTTTTTTTCAAGAAAGATTTTACGATATTTAGTAATAAGGTTTAACATTTTGCCGGAAACTAGAAAAAAAAATGGAAATTTACTCTAAATTTCACTTTAACCGTGAATATCTTTTGAAAAAGTAAGTTAGAAAATAGAAATTGTCGATGAGAGACCTCTAAATATTAATATTAAGAGCTCTGCTTTTAACAGGCATCTTTTTTGACCTCCCCGAAAGTATTTAAGAAGAGATTTCGAAAAAAAATGGTCGCTTTTTTTGAAACCGGAATTTGCCCATAGGTGGCGCTAGATGTCGATGCAGTTACCGACACATCACGTCAGCGGTGTCTTGTTATTGTATTGATATCCGACAAAGATTTCCAACTCACAATAACACGAGTTTCATTCAGTAGCATTAGTTTATTAGAGATAAACATGTCGAGTTTTGTGCCAACAAATTACGATTTGCGGACAGCCCTACTTTTCTGTTTTCATCTGAAGAAAACCGCAGCCGAATCGCATCGAATGCTTCTGGAGGCGTTTGGTGAGCATGCTCTCGGTAAAACACAGTGTTTCGAGTGGTTTAAACGGTTCAAAAGTGGCGATTTTGACGTGAGGAACGAAGAACGTGGAAGACCACCGAAAAAGTTTGAAGACGCTGACCTGCAAGCCTTGTTGGACGAAGACGACGCTCAAACACAACAACAACTGGCGGATCAGTTAAAGGTGACCCGAGAAGCCATCTCCCTTCGGTTAAAAGCCATGGGAAAGATACAAAAGGTGGGGAAATGGGTTTCATACTTTCGAAATTCCGGTTTCATACTTACACACCTGGTAGATATATGTTATCATCGTATAATATACGTCGCACGAGTGGCTACGCCTCCATTAACATTCGTCCATACTGCTCGAAATTCAATTGAGCAATGGCACGAAGAATGACGAAAAAATGGAAAGAAAAAAATTTGCTACGGAGAATTTAAACGGCTTACACAGTTACTTTACAGGTGCGTGACCTCCACAAATCGATGAACCGGATCGTGGTGATGGAAAACATCTTGATACCAGGACGATGGTGATGATTATAATGGTGATGATGCTTTTTGCTCGGATAGTTTAAATGAGAACGCGAAAATTTCGTAATAGTCGCAATCGACGCGAGTGGATCACCGTGCTCTAGAATGTCGTGCCTCCTTTTATCATATTGAATTATCCTAAGAATCTTGGTCAGAAAGAGAGAGAGAGAGAGAGAGAGAGAGAGAGAGAGAGGGACGGTGAAAGAATTAATATCAATGAACGAGGACACTTCTAAATGCTTATAATCGTAAATTTATAAGTAGTACAAACACGATGTCATCCGACCCCTCGTACTCGAGTAATTGCATTAACAGGATTCCCGCTATCCATTTATTTGCATCGTCATTATATAAGTGTTTGCATCGTTTTTCTTCCAATAATGTCACTGTAATAATTGCATGTATAGCAGTCAAAGGGCCAATTAAATGCAACAATGTTAAATACTTATAAAAACGTAAATACGTTTACTTTACTGCTGAATCCTTACTAAATAGTGAGGATTCTGCGGTAAAGTAATGAATTACGTCGCTGAATAATTTTTTTGATTCAATTGTCAAATACTATTTTCGGTACTAATTGCTCGGTTGCTCTAATAATTTTTTCAATGTATCACATCTTCAGAATAACGCGTTCAATTTTTATCTCACAATTTCAAATACTCTACCTTGTAAAAAAAAACAGTACACTCAATGGACCGACGAACATGAAATTTGCAGATGTCGTACATTAAATGAAAATTAATGATTGGACTGTAAATTTGTGAATATTTTGTAAAAATCATATACTGGACATTAATATAACAAAACTTGTTCATTAAAATACCGACCCATGAACTGGTACATGAAATTTCATGAACTATTTTCAAAATTCTTGCACTGTTATTAAATCTAATGAAAAAGTTCCTTGAATTTAAGTAAACATTATATTCATTCATTAATTTTGGATAAGTTTTTTTTTCACAGTGTACAAGTCCTGTTTTTTGTTTGAAAAAATAGTTCTTACATTTTCTTCGGCTTTTCGAATTTTTTAAAAATCGAAAACCAAATTCAAAATAAAAAATAAGAATCCCATCTTAAAAAAGAACTTCCCGAAGTTGTTCCGTACTTTTGTAAAACCCAAAATCTCAAATGATTTTAATGCGCTGAGCATTTTATTATTGGCGATTAAAACAACCCTTTGTGCGAATACTATATCGACGGCAGTATGGAAGACCGTGCTATCTCAAATTGTGATAGAAGAACGTGCTATCTCAAGTTGTGCTAGAAGAACGAGCTATCTCAAACTATGAGAGAAGAACGTGCTATCTCAAATTGTGATAGAAAAACATGCTATCTCAATTTGTGATAGAAGAACGTGCTATCTCGATCAGTGGACATATTTTTATTGATATGGTACTGGCATTTGGGGTACTTTAGTATACGGAGCACTTTTTCTGTTAACGTATTTAATTTATTAAATGATTTAGCTCGATAATAAAAAAAAAATAAGATTGAATAAACAACATATTTTTAAAGTATCAATATATGTTATTTATCTTGAATTTTTAGAACCTACAGCTAGCTATTTTGTAAAAAAATAGGTGAAGACATGAATGTGCAGACAAGTACGGACTTTTTTTTACTCCAAAACGCGTTTTGGTCATTCTTTCGACACTTAGAGAAATTGTTCATCCTGTATAATAAGATATTTACCTTTCCTGCACATTGAGATGTCTTTACATATTTTTTTGTTCTAAACATTTGTTTGTTCTAAAAATTCAATATAAATAACATATATTGATAATTTAAAAACAAGTCGCTTATTCAAAATTTTCTTATTTTTTTCTCTTATGAAGCTAAATCACTTAAAAAAATTAAATAAACTAACAGAAAAAGTGCCCTAAATACTAAAGTACCCAAATTCCAGTGCCGGATCAATGAAAATATGTCCACTGATCGAGATAGCACGTTCTTTTATCACAAATTGTGATAGCACGTTCTTCTATCACAATTTGAGATAGCACGTTCTTCTCTCATAGTTTGAAATAGCACGTTCTTCCAGCACAATTTGAGACAGCACGTTCTTCTATCACAATTTGAGATAGCACGTTCTTCTATCACAATTTAAGATGGCCTACCAAACCAAGCGACCGCTCGGTTCACTCGGTTGCGGTCGCTTTCTGGTCAAATTCTCAATTTCAGCGGGGATAAGCGACCCCATGGTCGCTATCGATGGTGGCGCCATCTAGAACAGCGACCGTGGTGTGACCACGAAGCAACCATGGTGTGACCACGAAAACCGTGGTGCGACCACAAAGCGACCGGTCAAATTCTCAATTTCAGCGGGGTAAAGCGACGGCAAAAAGACCCGTTTTTTCATGGTCGCTTTTAAGGGCAGGCTAAAGACCCTCTCTCTCGCTCTCACAGGACCCCTATAGGCGGTCTCTCTCGCACTCGCAAGAGCGGAAAGGCGGGGGGGAGGGTGTTTAGCCTGGCCTTAAGTGGCTTGGTTTGTTAAGGTGACACTTTTAGCACAATTTGAGATAGCACGTTCTTCCATACTGCCGACAATATGTAATTCTGCGCATATGTTCACATGAAGGTGGGTTGTGTAACTCGAAGATATTTAACCTTAGAATTATCGTAAACAGAGTATACCTCCGTGTAAACGCGAATTATACGCGCCCTTCAATACGACCTTCTCTTATTAATATAGTACGATCCGATGGAAAAGTTCTTAAGAATTGCGACAGTAATTATGAGCGTGCAAACAGTTTTTTTCACGCTCTTTTCCATCGTGAGTATGACAGACCCGAGTAAACCTCGTAGGTGAAAATAAAATTCTAGACTCTCGAAGTTAGCAAGGTCGAAGGTGCCTCATTCCATTTTTGTCTTTCCCTCTTCCTCTCTCTTTCTGCGTATCTCTTGTCCCATTGTATTTTAAATTCCTTCCCGGTTAAAACGTCCAAATGCTCTTAACTGCATATCTTACTTTTTTTTCACCCCCTCATTAATCGCTCAATGTTTCACGACTGTATTCTGGCTCTCGCACGTTACCATCTATTTTTGCTGGTATGTATTCAATATAAATTATTCTAAAACCCGTGATACGTTGTACAAAGACGCGAGATGATGATTGCGTAAACTCGTTGAGAGAAACGATCCATATGAGGCTACGTGTCGGTTTTGACCCTCGACCCTCCGGCGTCCTGCTATATACTGGCGCTTACTTTCTAGTCGCATTTCATTAGTAAACGTCGTTCCACCAATGTACATATATATCTATACGTACATATGTGTGAACATTCTCATTTTTTTATCTTTTTCAATCTGCATAACTGAATTATTAACGTTTGCGAGTTTCCTCGAATTCTCAACCTCTTAACCCAAGCGAAGAATTTTGTCTCATTCAAGTGAATCACAGAGGGAAATTTCGCTTTCTTGCTCCGCTTTGGCATCAGGAAATCGTGCGATTTGCGCTGAACAGACTCTCCGTGCATCATAATTAGGGAAGGTGGGGCACGACGGCCCCCCTAAGCCAGTTCATACTTTTTGTGGCTTTCAACCATCAAATCAGTTTACTTTTGTTCTATTTTCTCAACTAAGCTCAACAAAACAAAAAATTTTTACATTTATTTGTTAAATCTTTAAAAAAAATAATTTGTACGTTAAAAATGTTTTCCTTTTTGACGGCCCATTTTATCCTCATGTGGTGCCATCGGCCTTAAAATGAATGAATGCATCCAATTCAACATAATTTGAAAAAAAAAAACTTCCAACCTAATTTTTTAGGGTGGTCCAATATGCCCCAGGTATCGCGGATCGGCCTAAAAATGAGTCAATACATAAAATTTGCGATAATTTGACAAGAAACCAAAATTATTTTGTTTACCAAATTTTTGAAGGGGACCGTCTTGCCCCACCCTCTCCTATGTATGTAGTGCACAGTTTTCTCTGTACCTGGACCAATCAGACTGCAAAAGGCAATTTTACAAGCTCATTAATCTTCTCGCACGACGATTATACGAGTGTTTACGTGATCTCTTTTGTTCATAATAATCTCGTTAAAAATTTCATTATGAAAGACACTTCTGAATTATAATTGAGACATTTACGAGAATGAGACCCACATTTAAGAACTCGAGTGCGTATACGGTATGAGAAATAGTCGTTCCAATATTGAGTGTAACGCAAATAAGAGCGACAGAAGTAAAGAGCAGCGTGGTGAGAGCGAAATTTTACTCGGTGAATTTCCATGTTCGAACGAAAGTTCTCGTGAGTCCGTGATCTTGACGAAATTCAATGGCTCAGACTGGTTTTTAATTCTTCAACGTGTGTAAACGAGCCTTTGACGTTGAGTCCCAAAATTAATTAGTACCATAAATTGATCGAGAATAAAATTTGTTTAATCCGGATAAATAGAACGAATAATTATCGTTGATCCATTGGTTTCCAATTTTCCTATTATTATTATTATTATTATTATTATTATTATTATTATTATTATTATTATTATTATTATTATTATTATTATTATTATTATTATTATTATTATTATTATTATTATTATTATTATTATTATTATTATTATTATTATTATTATTATTATTATTATTATTATTATTATTATTATTATTATTATTATTATTATTATTATTATTATTATTATTATTATTATTATTCGGGTTTATCTAAATTAGCGAATTATCTAGGGTGGGGTACAAAAATTCGACGGACAAATATTTCGAAGGTCCGAAAGTTCGAATTTCACGATTACGAACGTTCGAATAGCGAAGGGCCGAAATAGCGAACGCCAGAAAAGCGAAAGCCGAGAGAGCCGCTCACGTGGGCCCCATGTGTAAGAGAGAGAGAGATGCGCCTCCTCTCTCTCTTACGCATGGGGCCCCCGTGAGCGGCGCTCTCGGCTTTCGCTTTTCTGGCGTTCGCTATTTCGGCCCTTCGCTATTCGAACGTTCGTAATCGTGAATTTATATCTGTTTGCAAAAAAAATGTTTCGCAAATTTTTTGCACAAAAATTATTTTGTAAAATTTGTTAGACAAAGTTATTTCACACAATAAGCTTGCAACATTTTTCTCCAAAATTTATGCAAACAAATGTTTTCAGAAATTTTTTTAGAAAAAGACTGTTGCGCAAAGTTTTCGTCGAGAAATGTTGCAAATCAATTGCTTAAAACCATTTTATCAAGAAAATTTTGCAAAACAATTTTTTTGCAAAAAATTTGGCCAAACACTTTTTTTGCAGAAAATTATGCGAAACATTTTTTGTTGCAAAACAATTTTCAAGCAAATTTTGTGTGATAATATTGCATTGTCATCCGATTTACATATGCAAGACAAATTTTAACTCAATCGGAGTTCGTGTTTGCCAGTTCGAATTGGCCCGGTGTTCATTTTTTTCGATTTTTATTGTTTGTTAATAAATACTCGGGAGGAATAAAACAATTAAGTGATAGGTGACGTATCAAGAGATGCGGCAGCATTTCGGCTTTAAGTATCAAAATTAGAAAGTTCTATGTTATAACAGAAATAGTCTAATCTAACGGCGTCTTATACCAATACGGCAAGAAGTTTGGTATAATTGAAAGATTATTGGTTCAAAACTTATATGTTTTGCTCAGCTGTTCCCGCGACTCACTCAGTGAATCTATATAGCCGTAGTGAGTAGTGTATATAGCCGATTCAACAATAAATTCGTTACATCGGCAAGAGTCGCGGAGTTGGCTGAACGGAATAGTTTGTCACAACAACTTGACCGTTTGCTGATTCAGCAAAGTCTGTTGAATTGCTTCACAGGTATAAATTATTTATCTTAACTGCGATTTCGTTTAGATGAATTGAAATTATTTTTATTACAACATGTCATGTAGTGCTAAATCAACTGTATTAAAAGGTTCAATTAAACGACAAACTGCTTTGCCAATGGTTTTTTTTTTATTGAACTAACTTCACAAGATTAGATACAACTACACGTGTAATTGATTAGCATGCGTACAGAAGTTTGGCTCAACCGAAAAAACTATTTATTCGAAACCAAATGTGTTCCATTCAACGGTACTTGCAGTTGAATTAATGTGTGCCTGGCAACAGAACCATGGGGTTAGCTTAATGAAATTCATTTTGTTGTATCAACATAGTGTTAGTTGATGTAAATGAATTTTCTTTGAGTGGATGGACAAACGCTCAACCCCACGGCGGGGTTGGCTGTATTTTTTTTTTCAGTGCATGGCTTGTTATTTATACGCAGTTGAAAATACAGTACAGTTATTTCGGTACATTCTTTGTATATCAAAAAAATTTTAATTATTTCAATTGATTGATATCTCTTGTAATGTAACTATATTTGATAGGAATGCCTAAAATTATACACTGAAAAAAAAATTGTTGGATGAACTATATTTGTAGTCGCATACGCACGACTAAATATTTATTTAGTATAACTAAATAACTAGTTTCTTGAATAATTCTGCGCTTCAGTTGACCAAAATATGATTCATAGAAAAAAAAAATTCAGTCGTAAAACTAAATATTTAGTCGTGCGTATGCGACTAAAGATTGAGTCGTGCGTATGCGACTAAAGATTTAGTTCATTCAACCATTTTTTTTTCAGTGTAATAGATGCCATTTATATTACAGGAAATATTCGCTATAAACACAGTGTGAAATTTAATTATAATCTAATACGCAGATATTCTCAAACAATGCTTTGTAAAACCTTTGCGTAGTTTCGCAATTGTCGACCAAAATAAGCAAGAAAAATAAATTCCTATAATTATCACAGCCGTATGATCCAAATTGTTGATGGTACAATATACATGGCGTTAAAAAAAAAATGTTCCTTCTCCCATATAGGCTCAAAAATTTTATTAGGTATAAGAAAGGCGTGCGAAGATATGGGCTGTTAATATTAATGTTAACATCGCCCTCATCGCATTTTTCAATTTTCCATAAGAATAACATGGGAAAAATTATTTTTACGTCTTCTGATTTTTATGACTAACAAACAATTCATCGTAAGAGAAATCTACAGACAGAATTGGTGCAGAATAGAACGCTCTACAAAAAAGGTTTCGAGTAACTTTTTGATAAGTCCACTTGTTCGAAAGTTATTCAATGGCAAAATTTAGATTTTCGTAAATTTGGCCGATTTTTGGTTATTAGACCGGAACTATTAGTTGTATCGACAAAATGTGTATAAACTTTCGTGTGAAACATAATTCAAGCTTTCGAGTCATTGTAACTAATAGTTCTCACTATAGGAATAAAAAAAATGGAACGCTTTAAGAAAATTGTGCAGCAGAAGTTTGTTTAGAAATTTCATTTTAATGTTAAGAAAATGATATTTATTGCAGTGTAACAGAACATTATTATTCGATTTTATTTAAAAAAAAAAATGTATAAGCTAAATTCAAGTGCACAACTTTCTACACTGTTAAAAAAATTTATTTGAAACAAATAAAATTTATTCGATGCAAGTAAATAAATTATTTGTATATAATCCGCTAATTCGTTATTGGGATAAAGTAAATACATATATTTTTGATAGAAATATCTTTGTTCAATAAGATCAAATATGAAATCTTTTAAAACAACGCACAGTTATTATACGGGAGTGTACGGGCGACTGAAATATCAAACCGATTTACTTCAGTCAAATAGAAAAAAATGAAAAATCTGCCCCAATTCTCCGATCTAATTGTTCTGTCCGACCGGGAATCGAACCCTCGACCCTGCCTATCGTACCTAATTACCTAACACGCTACCTATTACGCTATCGACTACTACTATGCACTTGAAAAAAGTTAAGGGTTATGAAGATTCGAATTTTATCCGGCAAGGGAAAATTTATTTTGTTTATGAATACCTTTTTTTCATGAACACTCTGCTCGCTATAATTTGTATATATATCGCACATACAAAAAATGCAAAATCATCAGATTGCTATTGATTAAAACTTTCGTTTTAATCAATAATAAATTGTTCAAACTAATACACAATAACAAATTGTTTAAACAAATAAACAATAACAAATTGTTTAAACGAATAAACAATAACAAATTGTTAAAACAAATAAACCATAGCAAATTGTTTAAACAAATAAACAATTACAAGTTGGTTAAACGAATAAACAATTTTTGGAGAGAAAAATATTTAAATAAAATGAGAAAAAAATCAAAAATTTTAAATAAAAAAAACGATACATTTGAACAATGGTTATAATTTCACCAATTCTTTGTAACTTTAGTAATTTGTTATTGATCAAAACGACAGTTTTAATCAATTGTTTAAAAAATAATTTCAAACAATTGTTAAAAAAACAATAACAAATTGTTTAAACAAATAAGCGATAAGAAATTGTTTAAACAAATAAGCAATAACAAATTGTTTAAACAAATAAACGATAACAGATTGTTTAAACAAATAAACAATTTTTAGAAAGAAAAATGTTAAAATAAAATGACAAAAAAATAAAAAAAACAAAAAGTATAAATTGATTGATTTTAGTCGTTAACTCATTTTTCGAAAAAATGGACTTAACCCGTTCTGCGCAGAAGCCACAGAAGAATCATCTTTATTTTTTATTTTAGAATACCGTGTCATAATATAACATAATTTTTTCTTGTACCGGAAAAATACACGATAAGATGAAAAACTTAAATTACTTGCGTCAAAAATTTTTGGTTAATTCACTCACAAATTTTCCATATACACAGCTAATAACTTGAATTTGTGTTAAATGAATAAAATATGATGCTCACATAAAATAATCATTTCAGATAAATAATATTGATATTAAAAAGGAAAAAATCCCATTTTACTATTAAATAATTTTTATTTGGCTTGATAAAACAGAATGTTCCGATGGATCATCCGAAGTAGTTGAATCAAGTAATTTATTTTTGTTATCCCAGGATACCAAGTCTTTGCATCTGAGTATATTTTCTTGTACCAAAGAAAAACACAATTGATGTAAAAAATGTAAATTACTCACATACAGTATTTTTGGCTTATCCAATTAAAAATATTACAGATACGCAACTAATAACTCCGTTTGGTGTTGATCAAATAAAGTATTTCGATAAAAAATATTAATTATTTCTATCTAATATTTGTGGCTTGCTGTTCATAGAAAACTTGCATTTGAATAAAATAACTGTAACTAGTGTCAATGAATTAGATTGATTTGACCAAACAACTGCTACCAAAAAAATGACTCACTGGGCGCAACTTCTGTTTTTATTTAATGCAAAGAAAAAACGATTTGTCTCAAGTAAATGTCACTCAAGTAATTCGGTTTATTTGGATCAAATAAATTTTTTTAACAGTGATAAGGCATTCTATTTTTTTATTATTATTATAGTGAGAACTATTCTTAAACATTTCTCGAAAGTTTAATTTGTATTTTACATGAAATTTTATTCACATTTTGTTGATAAAACTAATCGTTCCGTTATAAAATCGGCCAAATCTTCGAAAAATTGAATTTTGACATTGAATAACTTTTAAACGAGTGGACTTATCAAAAAATAACTCAGAACCTTTTTTGTAGAGCGTTCAATTCTGTACAAAGGTATTTCTGTAGATTTCTCTTATGATGAATCGTTTGGTAGTTATAAAAATCAGATGATTTAGCTTCAAGTTTAAGTTAAATTTTGGTTTAGCCTAAAATTTGAATTAAACTTTGATTTTGCCTAAAATTTGAGTTAAATTTTGGTTCAGCCTGAAATTTAAGTTAGATTTTGGTTTAGCCTAAAATGTAAGTTAGATTTTGGTTTAGCCTAAAATTTAAGTTAGATTTTGGTTTAGCCTAAAATTCAAGTTAAATTTTGGTTTAGCCGAAAATTTAAGTAAATTTCGGTTAAGCGTAAAATTTAAGTTAAATTTTGGCTTAGCCTAACATTTAAGTTAGATTTTGGTTTAGCCTAAAATTTAAGTTAGATTTTGGTTTAGCCTAAAATTTAAGTGAAATTTTGGTTTAGCCTAAAATTTAAGTTAGATTTTGGCTTAGCCTAAAATTTAAGTTAGATTTTGGCTTAGCCTAAAATTTAAGTTAAATTTTGGTTTAGCCTAAAATTTAAGTTAAATTTTGGTTCACCCTAAAATTTGAGTTAAATTTTGGTTTAGCCCAAAATTTAAGTTTTATTTTAGTTGAGCCTAAAATTTAGGTTAAATTTTGGTTTAGCTTCAAATTTAAGTTAGATTTTCATTTAGCCTACAATTCAAGTTAAATTTTGGTTCAGCTTCAAATTAAAGATAGATTTTGACTTATTAGCTATCTATAATGCTATATATTCATAGATATGCTTTATATAGATAGAAAATACTATTTAAAAAAATAAGTTCTCGAAAGACCACCCTAATATTATTTAAATAACGACCACCGTAATATTAATTGAGCCCCGAAATAACGAGCACCCTAACATATATCATAATATACGTAGATGAAGCATTTAAAGAAATCGAATCTCAAATGATTATTCCAATATAAGTTGAGACCTGAAATAGCGGCTACCCTAATATATATCGTATAAATACATGTATAAATAAAAAATACATGTATAAATGAAACAACATTTGAATACATAGATTATACATAGAAATACCACAGTACATAGATATATATATACCTGCACATACCTGTATATATACGTGTATATACATGTATATGCCTTTATATACCTTTATATGCCTTCATATACCTGTATATACCAGTATATACTTGTATAAATCTATATATACTTGTATATAGCAGTATATACTTGTATAAACCTATATATACCTGTATATACCTTTATATATATAGATAATGCTATATGTAACGCTATATATAAGTAAATATGATATATATATATAGATAACGCCATATATAACGCTATATATTCATAGATATGTTTTATATATGTGTCATTCCATATCAATTCAATGACGTTTTGACGGTGACCCCTTCGATTTTTTTTATTCTTTAATATTTTATTATACATGCAAAAAGAAGTATCCATGCCAATTTTTAGCTCTCTATCTTAAACCCAGGAAGTAAGAGGTAAGGAGTCGAAACTCTGCCAGGCTGACCGGCGAAAAATGGTTCGCGTTTTGGCTCAAAGATGGTAGTACCAATCTGTCCACTTGCGGCGCTGGCGTTCCAACATCGTTCTAAAAGTTTTCCACCGTGTATTACTATATATATTTCAGTGTCCACCGTCGACACGATTTATATGGATTGACACAAAAAATACAATAACATAACCTGACCGTAATAATACATGTTTTGAAAATATCGTGTTTCATACGAGGCTGTAAGACGGGTTATTTAAGTGAACGAGAAAAAAATAAAGAAAACAATCGCAAAAATTTGAGTTTTTTTTAATGCCCGCAATGTAAGGAACCTATAATAACACCAATCAAAAAATTATCCTGCGAATTGAATATTTGAAGATTTTAATAGGCTACGTAATTGCCAGAATGGGTAAATACACAATTCGCAGGGTAATTTTTCGATTCACAGAATCTAAGATTTTTTAACAAAATGTCCGGAATAGATTGGACATTTATATGAAAGGAAAATAAGCTCCGCACTGGTATTTTTCTAAATACTGAAAACGGAGGATGAAAGATTTGCACATTTCTGAAGCTACGTAGCCCAGGCTAAGCAAATTTTCCCAGTCTAAGCGAGTTTTCTATCAAAACAAACTTTGCGTAGTCTAGACTATTTTATATCAATGAAAAATCCAAATGGCACTACTTAGACTGGGATACGTAGCTTCAGAAATGTACAAATTTTTCATCCTCGGTTATCAGGATTTACAAAAATACCAGTGCGGAGCTTGTTTTCCTTTTATATAAATGTCCAATTTATACTAGACATTTTGTTGGAAAATCTTAGACTCTGTGAATCAAAAAATTATCTTGCAAATTGAATATTTGAAGATTTGATTAGGCTACGTAGTTGCCAGAATCCAGTTCGATCCCTGCGAAAACTTCTGCACGGGAAACAGCTATCAGTCAGCCATCTGTCACTTCAGAATATATATATATACGCCGCTGCTAATAATCACAATATTCGAACGATGTCTCCACAACCACGCCCCAAGCGGCGGAATCGTGTACCCGGTAACTTTGTGCCAAAAGTCTGACCACTTCTGTTCTGTGGAGATTCGTCTCCTTACCTCTTACTTCCCGTTTAAACCATACCGAAGTTATTGATTTTTCAAGAATTTCATTAAAATAATCATAATTTCTACATTACCCAAGATATTGTAATTTGTCAAAAGGTCATTTTTTTTGTTTTTCAAGGAACTTTTGGAAAAAAATATTAAAAATTAAGAAAAACAAATTTTGAATTTGTTTTTAACTGTTGTAAGCTAAAAAATTGGATTTTCTTCAATGGGACCCTTTCGATTTTTTTCAAAAAAATTTATAAAATTCTACATAAAAAAACAAAATTTTTGAGATTCTTCTTATCGAAAAAAAATTTACTACATGCTTCTACATTCTATAAACTTCTATATTAACCAAGATATTGTAATTTGTCAAGAGGTCATTTTTTAAATATTTTTCAATGATACTTTTTGAAAAAAAGATTAAAAATTAAGAAAAACAAATTTTTAATGTCTTTTTAACTGTTTTAAGCTAAAAAATTGACTTTTCTTCTAATGAGACCCTTCGATTTTTTTCTAAAAAAATTAGAAAAATTCTACCTAAAAAGATAAATTCTTTGAGATTTTACCGAAGAGGGATTCAAATAATTTCTTATCGAAAAAAAAAAGATTTCGATTTTTTTTTCGTAATTCTGATCTTTTTTCCTTCTATGACTATAATAGTTGATTTTAATGATGTTAAGGATGTTCCTCTGTTATCTCGAAATAATGCCATCGACTTGAAATTTTTACAGCCTATTAATATTTATCCCCCAAAAGTGTGTGCAAGGTTTCAACGAAATTAGGAGCCTCGTTGTGGAGATATTAAATATTTAAAAAAAACGTGATTTAACATGCGCTCTTATGGCCACACATGAAAAACCGGTACTATTCGTTCTGTCGTTCACGAACCTGAAATGTCAACAGTTTGAAAAAAATGTATGATCTATTCCTATATGTAAGAAAACCGTGTGCAAAAGTTTTCCTGCATTAGGAGATTTTCTGCTGAGTAATTAATTCAAACGTATAAAAAGATCCTGAAAATTGGTAAAAAGCAAGCGTGGCGCGACGTCACTGCGTATTGGGCCCGGGCTACAGCCTCAACTCGCATGCGCATGCGCAGTGAGCTGACGCGGGATTTTTCAATGAATTAGCACATGAAACAATTTTTATGACAGGAAAAACTTGCTTTTTCATTAAAGCATAGATTCCTACAGCTATAAAAGAACAGAATCGTAAGAGAAGAACACAAACTGTACGTGAAAAAAAATACAACGATTCTTAATCAATAATTCATGAGGAATTATTTTCCTCGTGAGGAAAGAAAAATAATTCGTTATCACACACGTTAACTGTATTAGGATTTTTTTCCTTGATTGCGTTAATCTCTGTAAGTAAACTCGTTCCGTCACGACTTTACGCTTCCATCGAAATTTTTTTTCGCGACTGCTACTCATTATGAGTGTATTTTACAAATAAAAGTTTGTATATTGACAGTTCCGTTTATAGATTAGGGCATCACAGATTGTGGAGCACACAACCTTGAATATTATACACAGCGCATGCGCGTCAGTCGTGCAAACTTCGACAAAAAAAACGAGGTTGCCAAATCTCACTGATTAAAATTAATGATGAATAATATTAATATTAATTTTTAAAGCGAATGCAATGAGTTTGGATATACTTAATTAAACTACATGTGTAAAGGTGAACATTCTAAATTCATCGTACGCACGGAAAAAAAGGAACAGTTAATATTACAGGGGGGCCCAGTTCGCATTGGACTCGGGAGGTAAGAAACAGCGGAAATCACAGCATAAACTGGATATAAAATAGGGTGACATATTTAATTTTACAGTAGAACACAGTAATGTAGATCCTCTCCTACAAAAATGATGACTTTTCCTGTGACACACTGAGATTTTGACAGTGTACACTGGCTTAATTACAATTTGGTATGTAAATAATTCAGTGTCACCAGTGAAAAAAATTTACTGTAGAATTTACATAAGATCACTGATTTTTTTCCTGCACGTAACTGTATTGAACATAGGGTGATTCATTAAATTTTACAGAGTGACGCTGTAAATTCACTCTTCTTTCGACATTTCAAGACATTATCTGTGCACACTGAGGTTTTTACAGTGTACAATGGCTTATTTACAGGCTGGAGTTGTGGATAAACCAGTGTGCCCAGTAAAGAAATTTGACTGTAGAATTTACATGAAATCACTGAATTTGTTCCTGTATACAAACTGCAAGATACACAATGTACACGGTATTGAATACAGAGTGAATCATCAAATTTTACAGTGTGGCGCAGTAATTTCTAGCGTGCACGTGCATTTTGTATATTCATATATATCTTTTTATTTTCGCGCCACTGGATTCAGACAGTCAAAATGACAGTGTGACGCTGTGAATTTTATCAAGTGTTTAATCGTAATAGTGGTAACAAAGGGCTTGTCTCGCGCGTGCCACCGTGTCGTTGTTGTTCTTGTTTAATCTAATTTAACCTAATGTACTTAAATGTATTAATCTGTACAGTTTTTGCTTGTTATGTGTATGTGCGTATGATCAAACGTGTCATGTGTGTATTGGGCTTATCTTTTTTCATTTCTGCGTATTTTTGTGCATGTGTGATTCACGAATTATCAAAAATTATAAAAAAAAATACCATCGTAGTTATATTCAGCAGCATCCTTGTCAAAATCGAACATGCAAATAACTTCTCGGGTTTAACTATCCTCACTTGATTTATCATTTCAACTAGGCTTCATTTCACGCTTGACAATGTCGTTCAGAGGTCAATCGATCAAGGTCTTTGAACGATCTTGAACATGGCAACTATCGACAATGTGCTCAATTCGGCGATGCCTCCCCACACGGAAATTTATATATTTAAAATATATGCAAAATTGCGTACGAAATATATTCAAAATATAATTACCGTATATAAATGAATGTATTTAAAATATATTTTTTATAGATGTGTAATATATTTATTTGGATAGATTTTGCCGCTTTTCGCATATGTACGTATATCTTAAATGTATTTAAAATATATTTTAGATATATGTAAAATGTACGACACATACATACAATATATATATTTTATATATATGGTGCATACATCTGAAATATAGATTAAATATATGTTGCATGTATTCCAAATATAGTTGAAAAGAGGGCTGCATACATTCCGAATATAGGTTGAATATGCGATACCCGTGTTAGAAATTTCCGAAAAATCGAAAATTCTCTAGGAGAATCAAATACAAAAGTACGAATTCATGAGAAGCCGGCAAGAACTCCTTATATGGCTTCATTTACGCCGGACTTCTGTTAATATTCCATTCTCACGCCCACCTTTATAAGCATACTCGTCGCATCCTCCGTATGGGGGTTCGGCGGTTGCCGCTCTGCGACATCTCGCGGCGAGTTTGGAAACTATCGCGACGCTGCCTATACGTTACGAACATGTGGCAGGCGCCCGATCGCTTGTTCTCGCGGGATAAACATTATAACGTAAATAATAATGAAAAGTGTGTTAAACAAAAAAAGACGGTAATCGTTGAGTTTAAAACTTCGCGCGGTATTAAGAGTGAATGAGGGGCGGAACCTAGCGTTCCGTGACAGTGAGAGAGAGAGAGAGCTCGTAGAGACGGTCGAGAGCAGATGTATCGCGAGAGTTTAATAAATATTATTGCTTTGTTCTTATTAATTCGGGTGTTAACGAGTGATTTTACCCGATCCAACGAGAGTCCCAATCCTGAGGAAAAGGACGACGAGAGAAGGAAAAGAGAGCTAACAGTTCAGAAGAGGGATTTAGTGAGAAAACCCCGAGTGACGACGCGACGCAACCGGCAACGAGAAAAAAATGGCGGAAGGGGGTGCCGTTGATCAGATGGAAGTTTTGCGACTAATGTTCGAGCAACAAAGGATCGCGATGGAAACGTTGTTACGCACGGCAACGGAAAATCGAGCGGCGGATTTTGCGGAGCGACGACCAGCAGAGACCTTTCATGTACTTCCGGATCTCTCCAAGACGATAAAAACGTACGACGGGGAGCTGGAATCGAGGTATGCGAGAGAATGGTTAAAAGATCTTGAGAGTTCAGCCACGTTGCATCGTTGGCCAGCGGAAATAAAATTAGAGACCGCGAGAACGCATCTCGTCGGTGCCGCAGCGGCGTGGTATCAGGGAAAACGTGATGAAATAACCTCATGGGACGTGTTTGTAACGAAATTCAAGAAAACGTTTGTGACCGGGGCAACGCTCACTGATAAATGGAATGCGTTGAATGCGCGCGCACAAAAATCAAGCGAATCGACGCAGGTGTATTTTCATGACACAATGAGGTTATGTTGCGATCTCAACTTGAGTTTTGCAGAGAAAAAGGAACAACTTGTCGTCGGTCTTCGGTCTCGAGATCTTTGTTCGCAGTTAATGTCAAAATCGCACGAGGACGAAGACGAGTTATTGGAAGATATCAGGAGATTCGAGCGTGTAACGTTGGTGAGAGGAGGACGAGTTCCCAGCACGCGCAAAGATGAACCGGAAAAACGCGAGAAAGGAGGTAACGTGAAAAACGAGAAAACGTCGAAAAGTGCTGCGCCGAGTCTATCGAAGAGTGAGACGAAAGAGGAGGTGACAACATCAGCCGAAAGACGTTGTTTTAGTTGCAAGAGCGTAGCACATTTGTCACGAGACTGTGAAAATCCCAAATGTTTTAACTGCAACGAAACGGGACACATGGCAAAGGACTGCGGAAAGCCAATCAAGTGTAATTCATGTCGAGGAGAGGGACATAGAGCGAAGGACGGTCCGAAGAGAAAAACGGAGAAGACGAGTCTCGTAATCGAGGATACGCTGTCCTATTCGACAGGAGATAAATATATTAAAACAGCCAAGGTGAACGATGAGGAGTTTCGAGCAATGATCGATCCTGGAAGCTCTGTGTGTCTGATAAGGGCGACGGCAGCGATTCGAGTCGGAATACGAATTTCGCAAAAGACCGAAGGACTGTATGGCTTGGGAAGCGGAGATACACCGTCGGTTCACGCTGTCGGCGAGGCGATTGGGATAATCGAAATCGACGGAGTTAAAGGTGAGAAAAACAAACTTTTGGTCGTACCAGATAATGCGGTGCCAGCGGATGTCCTTGTTGGGAGAACTTGGACGGAGCAACCACATATCGCGTATGCCAAAGTGGGGGAAACGTTGAAAATCGGTCTCAAGGAGGATGACGTTTTTCGAGATCTTCAGATCGATGCGCCTAAGAAGACTTAATTGTGCGTGGTCAAGGATGAGATACTACGACGACGAAGTGTCAATCTAGTTCGCACGAGGCCGAATCGTCGAATCGAGGATCACGTGACGGTACTCGCGGTAAATCGAGGAGATGAGCAGTTACACGAAGTTCGAGACGGAGAAGTTTGGATACCGACAAACAATCTCAGCAGTACAGAACGATTGCTGAAGGCGGGCGATGTCATCGCAAGAGCGGAGGTGGTGACGGAAGAAGATTTGGTCGAACCAAAGAACAACGAGGTCGCAGAGTCTATTGATCCGAACGAGATCGTAACGGATGAAACGGTCAGTGAAACGGACCGAGCGGAGTTAATAAAACTCATCGAGGAATATCGCAATTGTTTTGCTCAACACATCAGCGAGATTGGGTGTACTGATTTGACGAAAATGGATATTAAAGAGATTGAGGGAAGTAAGCCAGTTTCAAGTCCAACGTTGATCGTATGGAAGAAAAATGGACAGCCGAGGATGGTCGTAGATTTTCGACGTTTAAATCGTCAAACGGTCAAGCAGAGTTACCCGTTACCGACGATAGACGACCAATTGGATCAACTAGCAGGAGCGAAGTTCTTCACGGTATTGGATCTCGCACACGAATATCTCCAGATCCCTTTAGCCGATGACGCGAAAGAGAAAACGGCTTTCGTCACACCTGACGCAAGTGGTCAATTCGAGAGGATGGTATTCGGATTAATGAACGCGCCGTATGAGTTCGCACGATTGATGGACGTCGCGTTGGGGTCATTGCGGAATCAAATCGCATTCTGCTATATGGACGATATACTTATCCCTGCCAAAACGTGGACGGAAATGCTTGAGAGAGTGAGAAAGGTATTTGAGGCGATACGAAAAGCGGGGCTCACGCTTCGCTTGGCCAAATGTGAATTCGGGAAAACAGAAGTCGAGTATTTAGGATATCGACTCACCGCAAATGGACTGAGGCCAGGAGGACGAAAGACGGAAGCGATCGAACATTTTCCGATACCCGAGAACGAACACGAGGTACGACGCTTTGCTGGGCTGACAAGTTTCTTCCGGAGATTTGTGCCCAAATTTGCGCTGCGAGCTGAGCCTCTCACCCGACTGACGGCGAAGAACGTCGAAGTTACATGGGGTCCAGAACAGCAATCAGCATTTGAAGATCTTAAGAAAGCACTGACGGAGTCGCCGGTACTGCGATTATATAATCCGCACGCACGCACCGAGGTGCACACAGACGCAAGTCGAAACGGAATCGCGGGCATGCTACTGCAGGCGGACGAGCGAGATATCTTGGGTCTCGTCTACAGCGTATCAAAGAAAACTACAGATGCGGAGAAAAACTATCATTCGAGTCGTTTGGAGCTTATGGCTGTGGTGTGGACATTGGATCGATTGAGACAATTTTTACTCGGAATATCCTTCACAGTCGTTACAGATTGCCAGGCGCTCGTATACTTAAACACAAAAAAAACGAGTAATCCTCAGATTGCAAGATGGGCGAATCTGATGCAGGACTTTGATGTGACGATTCGTCACAGGAGCGGTTCGCAGATGGCACACGCGGACGCTCTGAGCCGAGGACCAACGGGGGTGGAGAGCGATACGATGGACGAGATAATTGCAAGTCGTCTGGATGTATTTACGATTATCACCATGGAGCAACACGTCGCAATGATGCAGCAGAGTAACGAGGATCTACGAGGGAAAATTAAAATACTGCGACAAAAAGAAGAGGACAGAACGATCGATGAGAAGAATCGCGTACAACATCTCGAACTTCACGAAGGGATTTTGTACAAGAGAATGCGAGTTGGCGACGAGGAACGACTTCTCTTTGTCGTGCCACGAGAGATGCGAAAAGGATTTGCGGTAAAGTATCATGACCAGCTGGGACATTTTGGACTGAATCGGAGTGTGGCCAAGCTACTGGAACGATTCTTGTTCCCAGGGATGAGGAGATACATGCGTCGACATATCGATATGTGTCTCGAATGTTTGTTGTACAAGAAACGAGCAGGGAAGAAGCACGGACTGCTGAATCCGATTCCACCGGGACGACGACCTTTCGAAGTTGTACACATGGATCATCTGGGTCCGTTTGTCGAGAGTTCGAGGAAAAATAAGGAGTTGCTTGTCGTTATCGACAATTTGACGAGGTTCGTAGCCTTGTACCCGATGAGAGACACAAAAACGAGAAACGTGATAAAGGCGTTAGAAGATCTTGTTTCAAGGAGAGGATTGCCCAAGACGATTATCACTGACAGAGGCACTTGTTTCACAGCGAAGAATTTCGAGGAATTTTGCGTCAAAAACGGAATTCGACACGTGCTAAATTCAAGCAGGCATCCACAAGCGAACGGAATGGTTGAGCGCGTGAATAGAACTCTCATCCCTATTCTCGCAATCTCCAGCAACGATCCGGACGGAAGAGACTGGGACCGAGCGGTCAAACGTATCGAGAGACAACTTAATGATCAACCGAATAAGACTACAGGAAAATCACCCTTTGAGTTGTTGCATGGTTATAAACCGTGTTATCAAGACGGAGTTCTGAGGGAAATTACGGATGTCGAGGATGAAGGGTGGACTGAGCCAAGCGAGCTGCAAGATGAAGCTATTACATGCATCGAGAGCCAACAATCGAGGTATAAGAAGAGTTTCGACAAAAAACGATGCGTCGCACCAATATATGACGTGGGAGAAGTTGTTGTCGCCGAACGAGCGCCCGAACAGACCGGAGAGTCGGTCAAATTGCAAGAGAAATTTCGAGGTCCGCTCGTAGTAACGAAAAAACTACCTGCCGATACTTATCGAGTGACTGACCTTCACCCGTTGACAGGTCGAATATATAGTTCAAACATGCACGCTTCGCAGTTAAAGGGGTGGCGAAGTATTGACAACGAGGAAGACGAATGGGAGAGCCGGAGCTCAGACGGAGCCGAAAATGCGAAAATTCAGGAAGAAGAACTTGAGCCGGTGTGCGAGGATGTACAGTCGATTGCAGGAGGAATTGAGACTGTGCACGACGAAGCTGAGGCACTTCCCAGCGTGGAAGGTGCTACCATGCAGATTTACGCGCCGCAGGAAGAGGTAATTCCGAAGGAAGCAAAGAAAACTCGTAAACGAGCAACGAAACTTCCGGTAACGAAGCCGACACATGGAAAAGAGAGTCAAAGTGCGGAGGGGCATTCCCGCAGAGAAAGAAAACCCCCGACGTATCTGAGAGACTACCAAACATAATTATTCTACGTTATTACATTTTTATTTTGTATTCTTCACCAATCCGAGTCAAATAGTACATTAAGATTTGTGATGAAAGCTGAGGCTTCTATATATTTTATAATCCAAGTTCCTATCAAATATTTTTTCTATATAAAAAAAAAAAAAACAAAAGAGTCGTTGAGAATGTGGATGAAAGAGATCCGAAATCGAGGGCGATTAAATACGCAGGAATGACCGAGTGTTAAACAAAAAAAGACGGTAATCGTTGAGTTTAAAACTTCGAGCGGTATTAAGAGTGAATGAGGGGCGGAACCTAGCGTTCCGTGACAGTGAGAGAGAGAGAGAGCTCGTAGAGACGGTCGAGAGCAGATGTATCGCGAGAGTTTAATAAATATTATTGCTTTGTTCTTATTAATTCGGGTGTTAACGAGTGATTTTACCCGATCCAACGAGAGTCCCAATCCTGAGGAAAAGGACGACGAGAGAAGGAAAAGAGAGCTAACAAGTGTGAATACAATAAACTTAAATAATTAAATAAATATTATGTTAGTTAGTTAGTTATGCTACCATAAATGTTGCATATATGGTAGCATATATTAAGAATATATGTAGAATATATGGGAGATACATGTGAGTCACACCTATCTCTCATATATGTTGCAAGATATCAGCATATATTAAGAATATATGCTAATATATAGGCAACATATATGTGTGGATTAAAAATATATATACATATATTCGAAATATATCCACATATATTTTACGTATATTAAAAATATATAAATTTCCGTGGGGGATCATTCGGTGGGTTCACTGGAGGGTTCACTTGGTCCACACTGTAAAAAGCAACGGTTGAAAACTGAAACTATATCAGTTGCTACCGACTTTCTTCAACAGAGGATTTCACCATTGAAACACTTACGTGGGCACTGTCCATAAAATAAACGCATTCATAGTATATAATACACATTAACACTGTAAACTTACGGATTTCATCAAGTTTATATTTCAGTGTTAAACTGTATAATTTACTTCGGACTACACTGTATTTTGGATTATGCGTTCCAGTGAAAGAAACTGTGGGGTGGCTCCAGTCCAAAGAGGACAGTGCAGAAACTATAATAATTCACTTTGAGCTCACTGCATTTTGAGCAGTTTATTTCAGTAAATATCGCTGTGCAATTCCTCGAGTCCAATGCGAACTGGGTAACCCCTGTATTTTTAACTGTTCCTTTTTTTCCGTGCATAGCGGGGCGAAAGAGAGCGGCGCGCGCCGTGTCTACCGCACACACTCATATTTTCCCACTAGCACATATACAAGCCCCTCTCTATAAAATCGTATCACATCGCTTATACACGGGCTTGTATATCTATAAGCGTTCCCACAAAACTGTTGAAGAATTTTTCTGATGATAAATATTCGGAATAATTCGCCCAATATTATGATATCTCAACATCGCGTAGGAGGAAAAAAAAATAATGGTATCAATGGAAAGCTAATTTTTTATAAGAAAAGTATATTCGTAAGATGTTAAAAAAGTTGTCTCGTTTTTCAGTAATATCGAATTGAAGTGTAAAAGCGGCGTGGCTTGAGGCATATTCGCGTATATAAGAGTGCGTGGCATCTCGACGGAGACTCAGTTTTTTTAATACTTGGCGTCGAGTCGCTGCCGCGACTCTTGATATTTGAGCGGAAAATCCGGGATATCAATTTACGGAATCGTAATAATGCGTAAGCGACGCCGGTTGGAGCCTGTAATGTGTGTTCCCAGATCGTACACATCCGTTTTATAAAAGGTGCACAACAAAATGCACACTACGTTATTTGCTCTTTCTCTTTCGGGTATACATGGGTCCTTCCATGTCAAATCGACCACTTTTGAACCCGGCCCCTTTCGATTTGGCTGAACTTTTTTGCCTTTTCTACCCCATTAAAAACATTTTTCAAGAAATTTTCAAATTTTTTTACCCGACTCAAAAAAAAACTTTTTTTTTCAAATCGCTATGACTTCTCCAAAAATTGACTGACGCCTTTTTTCGGAATTTTCGTCTTCAAACGTACTTTCCGAAAAAAAAATACAAAAAAAATTTAAGACATCAAGATCTATGAAACTTTTCACTTTTTCGAGAAAAATCATCTTTTTCTCGAAGTTGGCCATTTCCAATTTTTTTTCACTCACAAAATACTTTTATAAATTCCGGAAAAAATACCACTCAACATGGAGTAGGCCGACATTTCCTTCTATTTTTTTTTTACTTTTTTGAAAAAAAATCAACATGTTTTCGAGGATTAGCACTTTTAATGGTTTTTTCCTATCCATTTTTCAAACTCTGCGGTCCTTTATAAATTCTCAAAAAATTCTAGAGTGGTATTTTATGAAATAAACCCAGCTGGGAATTTTTTTTTCTTTCTATCGATAAAAACCTCCTCTCCCCTCCTCGACACTCTCTTAATGATTTTGTAAAAACCAGTACTTTTAGAGTTACGCTACATTTTATAAATATGATCGTTTTTTGCTAAAAATTGAATGTTTTTGCGAAAAAAAATCGTACGAAATTAAAAAAAAAATAAAATTGATTCTTATACTCCCATCCACAAATTAGCCATCTTAACGCCGCCATTTTTAATTTTGGACATCCCTCTTTGAACCCTATAAGTTTCATTCCACTCAATTTTTGATCGGAGCAGTATTTTTCGAGATAAACCAACTGTAAGATAAAAATGGGACACTCTGTATATAGACGTCCGACAACACGTAACGAGAGGCCCAGAAAAAATGACCCATATGCAAATCTATATAAATATATATATACACAAATGAACAGATGTGTTGGCTGTGACGGGGATTCGTGTGCGACTTGAGATCCGTTTCGTTTTCGCACCGGAGAAAGTAAAAGGACATGCACATTTTATTCGGGTTACGAATACCATCAGAGACCACAAAAAGGGGAGGGGAGGACATTTAACATCCGCGAGATATCCGCGCCCCATCCCATAAAAACGTACGAAACTGAAATCTCATATGTATGAGGAGACCTTTCTCTCTGTTTGTATCTCCGACATTCCGCATAACTGCACAAAATTTTATTGAGCTCGTCAAACTGACGAGAACTTCGTTAAGCACGATATTGAAAGACGCGGCATTTATTCGTTAGCATGGATTTATGGGTCATAATTTTGATCGAAAAATCAATTTCATGCAAACTGCGTTCTAATTAACAGAAGTCAGGAGACTCGATAATCCTGGAACTCGAACAATTTTTTTTTGTCTCAAACTGGATCTGACCAACAACTCGACGAAATGTTTGTGATAGTTAACTGGGTCATTACATGTCAAATCTACCAATAGTTTCAATCGACCCCTTTCAATTTCGATGAAATTTGGTCAGTAGTTTTATTTTATCATAAAACGAAGTTTTACCAAAGGAAAAACATTAATTTTTTTATTCAAAAATTCAAAATTTCACCGATTTTTCAAGTTTATTTCTTAAAGATCTCGAAAACTATTATAGTTACAAAAAAATCATTGGGTTCGTCTTCAAAGAGCTATTTGGGGCTACGAAAAAAAAAATATTCCAAAATTTTTTTTTTGAAAAACCATGTACTTGGAGAATTTTGAATTTTTAAGAATCGTGAAAATCCACGATCAACATTAAATTTTTTGTTCAATTTTTGTTATATAATACCCTATACTGATCTTAAGAGATTCTGAAATTTTCAGAAAGGTGCTTTTTTTCAAAAATATGCATTTTTGTATTTTGGTAAAGAATAATTTTTTTTTTACCTCCAAGTTAAGTAAAGTTGAGCAATCATGTAACTTTCACTGCTCAAAATTACAAAATTACATGATCGCTCAACTTTACTTAACTTCGAGGTAAGAAATTTTTTTTTTACCAAAATTCAAAAATTCATATTAAAAAGAAGCACTTTTCAGAAAATTTCAGGATCTTTTAAGATTAGTACAAAGTATTATATCAAAAAATTGAACCGAGAATTTAATGTTGATCGTGGATTTTCACGATTTTTTAAAATTCAAAACTCTCCAAATTTAGCATTTTTCAAAAAAAAATTTTCGGAATATTTTTTTTCCGTAGCCCTAAGTACTCTTTGAATCGAACCCAGAACGATTTTTTGGTAAGTACAATAGTTTTCGAGATATTTAAAAAATAAACTTGAAATACTGAAAAAACGGTAGAATTTTGAATTTTGCATAACTTTCGAAACAAATTTTTTAATTGTTTTCCTTTGGTAGAACTTTGTTTTATGATAAAAGAAAACTTCTGGCCAAATTTCTTCGAAATTGAAAGGGATCGATTCAAAGTATTGGTCGATTTGGCATGGAATGACCCAACTCTAACTTGAGTTCTAAGACAGTTTTAGATTACTTAAAGTGGCACGCCACCTGCTCTCACTAAAGTGACTATGACTCAGTCAACTTTTGGAATTATAACTTAAAATTTTGTCAGAGTTTTTTTGAAACATATGATACACTAACACATGCGGGAAAAAAGTTATTTTTACAGAGGCTTTACCTCTTAAAGACACGGAGGAACTTTTAACAGAATGTTCATAAAAGTACTTTTATTTTTAAAAAAACTTTACGAAAGTATTTATGATCGATCACTCCTCGTGTTGGAAAAGTTCGATTGCTGGACCTTTCAATCGATTAAACTGTAACACAAGAGTTGCGCAATTTTTTATTTCCCGCTTATACTCGTGCTGTATGCTGGACACGCAATAACCGCAATCGCGGTGTTGCGCCATTTTTTTTTGTATTTTATTTTTCGTCTCTCAATCCATGACGTGCGTGTATCCATGCAATCCGTATTAACCTCTCTCTCTTTACAATTTCATGCGTTACATATTCGGCGCCATTATAATTAACGGCGCTTTTGGCCACTCAGTGACTGGCATCAGGCAGCAATTATCTTTGAACGCAGAATTATTGAGTGAAAAGAAATGGATAAAAAACGGAAAAAAAATGAAACTCAAGCAACTATCCAGTTTAATATTCATTACCGCTATTATATACGATTCACATTTTTTATTCCGGATCGTTCCACGCCCTGTAAATCTCTAAACGCACAGAAAAAACGATTTAGTCGATTCAACCAAACTAGAAATGAGTTGGATCAATTGGGTAGATGGATTAATTAGATCAGTTAGATAGTTAGTTGGGTCAATTAAAAGAAGTCAAACAAGAAATTGGTTGGATCAATTAATTAGATGGATCAATTAGATCAGTTAGATAGTTAGTTGGGTCAACTAAAAACAACTAAGTCATTTAAAACGACTTAGTTGTGGTAGGTAAAAATAACTTAGTTTTAGTAACTAAGAAATATGGTTGGTTAGTTGACCCAACCAACTATCTAGTTGATCCAACCAATTTCTAGTTTGGTTGAATCAAGGACTTTATATTCGTTTTAAACGACTTAGTTGTGGTAACTAAAAAATAGGGTTGGTTTGTTAACTCAACTAACTATCTGGTTGATCCAACCAATTTCTAGTTTGTTTGAATCAAGGACTTTATAGTCGTTTTAAATGACTTAGTGTGGTATCTACAAAATAGGGTTAGTTAGTTGACCCAACCAACTATCTAGTTGATCCAACCAATTTCGAGTTTGGTTGAATCAAGGACCTTATACTCATTTTAAACGACTAGCTTGTGATAACTCAAAAATAGAGTTGGTTAGTTGACCCAACCAACTATCTAGTTGATCTAACCAATTTCGCGTCTGGTGATTTAGATTTTTTTCTGTTCAAGCATGCCAATTACTACAATCAAGACTCGCTATTCGTCCAACTATTACGAACGCGTAGTTTCCCGCACGATAAACTCTTGATGACTAATTTTCCCGCAGAAGGACAACTTTCTTTCGCGTGCGGGTGTCTCGTCGCCCCCGTTTAAATCGGCATCGGGTGTGTAGATCGCGGGAATGAAATATCACTATTCAAGTCCCGGACTTGGGCGATCGTTAGCCGTGAATATTGCTTCTCAGTCCTTTGACAGTGTAGTTTCGTTAGTTCTTGAATATTCCATTGGATTGTTCACAAATCTCTCAAGACGGTTTGTCAATTGAATTGCCTCGAAAAATCGATATTTTTTTATGCTCTGTTGGGTTTAATCGGTTGATACCTTTCGCCGTGGAGGTGATCAACGGACTTGCGGTCACGCGTCGTAACCACGCGATTCGACCAAGTGCGCCCGCGGCAGTGAAGGTGACCGTTCGTCGCGACGATGCTGACAACGCCGACGACGACGACGACGACGATGTTACACGATCGCGCACGTTGACCTCTTTAAAATCGTTATCACGCGTATTGATTACACCTGATTATGCAGAATATATACACGCCGTTTATTGCCGATATGCACGTGGTTATGGTAATGTGAAGGGGATATGAGACCTTTCGTCATGACCCCGACGAGGTCGTGGACTGCACCTTGAGACCCCGATAGCGGATCGAGAGGATCGTCGTCCCGCATCCATCTACGATTAAAAGGGATTCGCGTGTTACATTACAAAAGCTGTGGAAATTCATTACGCGATAGTTCACCGTAATTGCGAAAGAACTGCAGCGGCAAAACTTTACAGCGGTAAGTGCGGTAGAAATTTTCATTAGTAATATAAATAATTAGAATTAAAAAGTAGTAAGTTATTACAATGTTTGGGTCAAATATGTATGTTGAATATTTTTCACAAGTTTGATGATTGTTTCTAAAAACGTTGTGAAATTAAGGCGGTATTCTGGGGTAGAGACATACACTACCGGCGAAAAGTTTCCGAACAAAACTCCAAAAAAGGTCTGGAACGTTTTTTATGCCATTTCGCCGAAAGCCAACGTCGACTAATTTAATAAGCGGTATTTTAAAAGGAAATAATTATTTTTCATTTCCTGATTTTTAAATTATTTTTACAATTTGTTGTTAGATTTGGACTCTATTTTCAAAACAGCTGTTTTTCGCCTTTTTAAGTACGTTTATACGATTGATTTCACAAAGAGGAAGATTTGAGCTTCAATTTTCTTTTTTTTTTTTTTTTTTTACTTTGAGCGATTTTTTTTCTAAAGTTTATTCTGTTTTTTGTGATAAAAGAAGAAATTTGAAAAATTCCGTATAACATGAAAACAAAGAGGATTAATGAAAAACTTCAAGATAGCGAAAAGTTGCGTCTGTTTTTGTTGAGTGCAGAGGAATTTTTTCAGATTTTTTTTTCCCAAAGCTTTTTATTTCTTATCTTCTGGGTCGACGATTAGATCATTCAATTACCATAACTCGAGAACTATGCACTGAGAAAAAAAAATGTTGAAATCAACTAAATCTGTTATTCAATACGTCCAAACGAATATTTAGTTGGTACAATTCAATATTATTCAGGCAAAAAAATATTGAATTGTGCCAACTAAATATTCGTTTCGACGTATTGAAAAACAGATTTAGTTGATTCCAACATTTTTTTTTCTCAGTGTGGGATTATTGATAAAATTTTAAGAGGGGAAAATACTTTATTTTACTATTTTCAACACATTGGAATTTTTTCTCAAATCCTTTTCCCTGATTTTTTTTCCAGCCTCAACATGAGGAAACAAAATTCGGGAAAAAAATCTCTGAACTCAACAAAAATAGACGCTACTTTTTGCTATCTTGAAGTTTTTCATGAATCCTCTTTGCTTTCGTGTTATACGAGATTTTTCAAATTTCCTCTTTTTTTACAAAAAACCGAATAACTTTGGAAACGAAATCGCTCAAAGTTGAAAAAAAAGGAAATTGAAGCGCAAACTTTCCCCTTCATGAATCCAATTGTAAAAGTGTTTAACAAAAATTTTCTCTAGAAGATGGGTGCACTCGAAGAGAGAGGAAAAAAAGCCGAAAAATAGCTGTTTTTGAAATAGAGTCTAAGTCTAAAAACAATTTGTAAAACTAATTTAAAAATCAGGAAATGATGCCGATTTCTTCCCCTTTAAAATGCCGCTTGCTAAATTATAGTCTACGTTGACTTCCGGCGAAATGGCATAAAAAAACGATCCAGACCTTTTTTGAAGTTTTGTCCGGAAACTTTTCGCCAATAGTGAACATTTTGAGCGTTTTATGAAGCTTAATTAAAAAAAAAAATTTTTACCATTCTTTTTGTACAACATATTTATAAATATTTTGACAATAAAGAAAACACTTTCGAGAAAAAAATGGAAATTAAATAATACGCTGGTAAAGTTGGAGCTAAAAAAGGGGTGTGCTCGCTGACACGATTGCAACCCTCTTCTAGTCATGTGACAAAAAATTTAAAAAAAGATTCTTTATTACTAAGAATGTCGTTATAGCCCCTAGCTCAAAGAAAACAACAAAAAATCTCAAAATAGTGACTGTCTAAACAAATAAAGCGTTTTTCGACTCATTTTTTCATAGTTTTTAATTTTTTTACAATAGTAAACAAAATAATTTGGATACAAAAGTTGTAGGTGCGATGGAGAGTTATACATTGCAGATTGGTGGAAAATTCCAAGTAAATCGGTTAAGTAGAACTTGAGATATCATACAATAGCTATAACTCTGTAAATTAACTCTGCGATAACTCTGTAAATTATTGGAATTAAAAAATTTCTTTTCGAGTATATATTCTTAAAAGTCTAAACTTTGAAAATTAAAAAAAATCATTTTTTTTTAATTCTAGACCAGATTATCGACTTAATTTTGTTTCTATATGACTCTACATTTACCGCTTATCTTGTGGGACAATTGCGGGTTTCCATTTTTTTAAAGGATAGTTATGTAAGGAGGTAGGTGACAAAAATGTTTTCAAGTAATAATAAGTTAATGTTATGTGTTACGAGAGCATTAATAATTATCCTAACTTATAAAAATGTGCAAAGTAGAAAAATATAATATTTTTAGCCATCCTTTATCAAGTTTCCTTCATGAGGATATTTACAAATTTTGACTTGCTTCCCTCGTGGAAATTTATAGAGTTCAGATGTCATCTGAAAAAATAAGTTTTATCGAAAATTTTAGTGCCTGCACTGAGAAAACAGTTTATTAAAAGTAAAAAAATATATTTAGTTGGCACTTTTAATTAAATATTCCTTGACTGTTACAAAATTTGTTGATCGTTAAGAAATATTCGTATTCTCATGACAAAATTTTATTTGTCTCAAAATAATTTATAAAATGTTAAAAAATATTTATTTCGCCATATCCAACTATACATGTGTTAACAGTTAACAAATCATGGTACATGTAAATATATGGTTTTTTCAGTGTGAAATCTATGTTACATATATTTTCTATAATTTTTATATATTTCACATGCAAATAAGCTTGAAATTATTCCTGCACCAAATTGGTCTATCTTACGATATTTTTTCAGCATATATTGTGCCTACGTAAATTTCCATGGAGTTCATTAAGAAAACTTATCGATCGATGGAAAAAATTTGAATTATTTAATATTATCTCATGACCACAAAGTTATAAATAATTATTTTTTATTATAATAAGAAGTGAATTAGCAAAGCAGACAATAATATATGAGCCATCCTTCGCTAAGCCTCCTTTGTGAGGATATTTGGAGAATTCAACTTCGTCCTTTTATCGAAATTCATGTAGATATATTATGTTTAATAAATATATGTTTCACTACAGAGTTTCGTGCCTAAAATCTGTTGAACACATTAGAACTTTTTGCACATATTTTTTCTCCTATTGCGGGAAACAAATATGAAAAAAACAATTCCAATTTTATCAATAATCCCATAGTTCTCGAGTTATGGTAATTGAATGATCTGAGCTCCGACCCAGAAAATGAGGAAAAACAAATTTTGAAAAAAAATCTAAAAAAATTCCTCAGAACTCAACGAAAAGAGACGAATTTTGCTATCTCGAAGTTTTTCATGAATCCTCTTCTTTTTCGTGTTATACGGGATTTTCAAATTTCCTCTTTTTTCACAAAAACCAGAATAACTTTGGAAACAAAATCGCACAAAGTTAAAAAAAAAGGAAATTGAAGCTCAAACTTCCCCTTTATGAATCCAATCGTAAAAATGTATTTAAAAAAATTCCTCTAGAAGATGGGTGCACCTGAAGAGAAGGAAAAAAAGGTGAAAAACAGTTGTTTTTAAAATCGAATCCAAATCTAAAAACAAATTGTAAAAATAATTTAAAAAACAGGAAATGGAGTTGAATTCTTCCCTTTAAAATACCGTTTTGTTAAATCAGTTTACGTTGACGTCCGGCGAAATGGCATAAAAAAACGTTCCAGACCTTTTTTGAAGTTTAGCCCGGAAACTTTTCGCCGGTAGTGTATATACAAAAAATTATTCTTGCGTCAAATTTTTACACATACTTTTTCTGCCTATATTTTATCTATGTGATCTTCCGTGGGAATCATGACAAAAACCTAACGAGCGATAGGAACGAATTTTACAGATAGGAAAATTTGTACGATTTCTTTTGAATCTTCAAAATCGTGAAATTCATTCGAAAAATGATGACTAATTGGATCGAGACTGTTCGAGGGATATAATTTGACTAATTGGATCGAGAATGTTCGAAGGATAAATTTGTTCAAGGAAATGGCCGACTATTTATGTAACGAAGATCCGTCTGATTCGCTTTTCGGTCGAACATCTCGATGCTTTTAACCGTTATTCTATATAGCCCACTTTCATTTTCACATTCGCTGCAAAGCGCCTTCCGCATGCAGAGGATTCTGACCCCTTTTACGTAATATTAAAAAAAAAAAAGGATCCCACGCCGAGTCTGCACCGGCGTCAGAGAAGAGGCTCCACACGCGACATAAAGATCCTTTGCCATTAAACTCATTCGAACTTCCTGTCTCTTTCTCTGTCTCATTCTCCCGGACAGAAACAAATTTCCGGGAATTCGATTTTTACTTTCTCATTTTGCATTTATGCGATTCTCTCACGGTTTTCATATTCTCCCTAATTTCATAGTTTCGAGCGTGATGATCATTTTTCCTATAAAGTAGACAAATTAATAACGATGCCAATGATCTTCGCTGGCGATACAGAGCTCTGGTAATTTCCCCGTTTATTCTGGAAAGTTACCAATGGAGGAACTTTGATCGTCGACAGCTAACATCGACCGATCGCTCGACGATACTAAACAAGCTAGCGAGTTTTCACGCACCGTGGCACCACGAGACGATCATTCATCAAAATATTATCACAAGCTCCATTTTATTTACAGTATTATCTCTTTTGCCGCTTGTAAAATTAATATCGATTAATACAATTTTAATAATATGGCTCCCTCATGGAACAAGCTTTGTTTTCAAGAAAACCTGTAGAGAAATTTTTGGGGAAATTCAAAAGAAACTTGTTAGATCCCTGGTGGGTCGCCAGTGGTGTCCTCATTAAAGCTAACCAGCAATCTAAAAATTCATATTTCGATTAAATCTCGATCAGAATTTATTGGGGCAACCCCGAAATGAGTATTCCTATGCAAAAATTCCCTGGGATCTTCCAGTTTCCTGTGAAACCGCGTTTGGGATTTCCCAGGGATACCCTAATAAGGAAGTTCTTGCTGGATCACTGGTTGGCCTCAGGTTGATTCCTATTATAACTCTGAAACCATATATGTTTGATTTCATATTTTTTGTAATTACGTTAATTACGACTAATTATAGGGCGTACTTCAACAAGTCATTTGGGCAACACACATTCACACAAGGTTTTCGTAATTAATAAAGACAATATGTGTAGCTCAAGTGCCTTCCTGAAAAGTGCCCATTATAACCCGAGAAAAAAAGGTTCAGATATATTTATGTATTATTATATATCATTATTTAGATCTAATTGGATCCTCAATTTGGCGCGATCGAATTAGATATAGCGCATTGAGAAAAAAAATGGTTGAATATGCAAAATCGTTTAGTTGAATACGTGCAACTAAATATTTAGTTGTACAATCCAAATTTTTGTTGCCTGAACAATATTTTGGTCAAACGAAGCGCGGAATTATTCAAGAAACTAATCATTTAGTTAGACTAAATAAATATTTAGTTGCCCGTATTCAACTAACGTTTTTGCATATTCAACCATTTTTTTTTCTCAGTGCGAGATCTGATTTTATGTAAACATATCTAGCTTGTTACCGACACGTCAGGTCGTTTTGCCTCGAAACATTTTTTTTCTTTTCTTTTTCATTTTTATTTTTACACATAACAAAACAAAAAGGCAAAATATTTAAATCGTTTATTCAAATACAATTAACATCGTAGAATACATTACACTTACCTTAATTAATCTAATTATTATTATTTTACACGCGGCACGCGACCCAGTATATAACTTGATTTTGCGTCTACACTGAATGTAACATTAAATTAGCTTCAAGAATTAACGCGCACTCTCACGTGCTTTAATTTAATTAATTAGTTTGATTATTATGATTTTATATTACTCCCACGACAAAACGCACACTTTTAATGTAAACAAACACTAATACTTACGTACGACGCGCGGGTACAGAGTCTCGCGTGAATAGCGAGCGCGCGGGTTCCACGCTTCTCCGCGAGAGGGCAAGCTGCTGCTCGAGCTCACTCGCATACGAATAGGTCGCTAAGAGGGGATATATTCACGCGCTTGAGCGCGGTTAGAGAACTTCCGTCTCTGAAAAGAGACCAGACACCGTAAGGTATCTAAGACACCGAAAGGTATCGGACACCGAAAAGTGCATATCCACCGAAAGGTGTGAAGTCGTTGTCTCTTGTCTCGAGAGATATAAAAACCCAAGCGAGATATACACATATCTACCGCTCTTATCTATTTTGATTTGTACAGTTTTCTCTCCGAGGAAACTGCAGTACACAGCCATATCCTCATGAAGGATTCTGTGAATACAGTCACTATCCTCATATATTAACATTCAAATCGTCTCGCATTATTAAACCTTTGTATATAGAGTTTTGTGTGCCTCTAATAAATAACATTATTATTATTGTAAAATCGTGTGACCTGTTTAAAGGCGTATTGCATTCAAATATAAATCCTTATTTCGCTTATTCCAATATATATTCTTCTTAAACATAACTTTCATTCTCGTTATCATTATTATCTCTGATTCCCCATCGATCTCACTAAATAAAATTGCCCTTCCTCCCACATCAGAGGACCCTCCCCCCATCCTTTCAAGCATTGTTAACTACGCCTCCCTTTTAACAAGCTATATCTTTTTTGATAAGTTTAGACATAATTAGATATGCATAACCACCCGTGCAGAATTATTTATTGTTTCCATATATTTATCAGTTGTTACGATGAAAATCAGTTCCATATTCATTATTGATAGTTTCTGAGGGTGAAGTAAGGAAAACAAAATTTTGTCCTCAGTGGGGTTTGAGCCCAAGACCCTCGTTTTCACGCATATCCTCAAATTCAACATGAATTAAATTTAAAAAAAATTAGATAATTTTAAAGTTCATGGATTTTTCCGAATGATTTACACTGTAAAAAATTTTTGTATTAAATTTAATCAAAAAAATATGAAGTTTTTACGCACATACAATATATTAATTTTAATATACGTTCGTATATTAAAATTCTAATACATAGTATGATTTTTAAAGCAGAATCATGAAAAAAGATATGAAAATTAATATTCTTTTGTAAATTAAAATTAAAAGAAGTTATTTGATTTTGCATATACTTATATTGGAATATTACTGTACACATTGTATATGAAATTTAGTATCCTGTATATGCATAGAAACTTCATATTTTTTAATTAAATTTAATACAAAAATTTCTTGCAGTCCAACTAAAATTGTACGCCCGAGATATTCACATTGTAGGGATATTCGCAAGGGTCAGCTCGACCAAAAGTGCAATGCAAGAGCTTCGCCCTGGAGGAACCGCCTTAATCATCACGGTAGAACCTCTGCGCCAGGTAAGTATATTGAGCACGATGGCCGTCCGGTATATAACACCGTCATACGCCTATTTCGCCTGGGCACAGAGGTCCGAACGCATGCGACGCATAGTGGTGGATGCGTCAAATAGCACGGCCGCTGACGTTGATTGTAATTTTGGAAAATAAGTGTATTAATTTCCAATAACGTATCTTAAAAATGCAAAAAAGTATATAGAAACCATTTTAATATACGGGGATTTGAATTTTCAACGTTCATCTCTTAATTTTAATATCCAAATATTAAATTTAAGATGAAATTGTTAATTTTCCAATACCATGTATATTAATTTCGAGTTCATATACTTGTTATTGAAATTCCCTATACTGTATATTAAACTTCATTACAATATTGAAAAAAAATTTCAATGGTTGATTGCAATTTTAAGAAATAAGTGTTTTAATTTTCAATAATGTATTTGAAAATTGCGAAAAAGTATACAAAAACTATTTTCATATACGGGTATATTAATTTTCAATGCTCACTATTTTAATTTTAATATACAAATATTAAATTTAAGATGAAATTGTTAATTTTCCGATACCTTGTATATTAATTTCGATTTCATATACTTATTTTTGAAATTTAATATACTTTTGTATATTAAATTTAATAACATTTTTTAGTGTAGTTTTCTTGCATATTCGCGAATCCTAGAATATGTACAAGACCAAACTGGGATTTGAAACCTACCTACTTATCGACCCTAACTAACAACCTAAGACTGGGATGCTAACCACTACACCACCGACTATTTTTGATATTCTGATGTAAACATCATATTTATAGAGCACAGGCCAAGAAATAAATACGTACCAAAATAGTATTAAGAATTTATTTTTATTACCCGAAGGCCATTTTTTGGTTCAACTCGTCTTTTAACTTAATTTGAAAAAATCAAATATTGAATCAGATGAATAATATTAACAATAATAATAATAAATATTATTAATATATTTGTTATAATAATAATATTAAATAAAAATGAATATTATTACTTAATTTATATTATTATTATGTATTTGTATTGTTTATAACATTTTTAATTTATGTATATGTAAATATATGTACTAAATTTTATTTTGATTATCTCATTCTTTGAATGCACCAAACTGGGTCTCGTACTGGCTAACCTATCAAGTCCTTATTTAAATTTATTGTTGGGAATTCATCGAATCATATAAGTATATGAGGCATTCTCTGTCAATTCAGCCACTTTTATTTCGACCATCTCAGATATGCCCCATAATTGGTTATATCAAAGTGCTACTAAAAGGCATTCTATGTGAATTTTTTCAGATTTTTTAATTCAAAATTTTAGAAATCACTGTTTTTTTCCAAATGAATATATCTCGGAAACTTGAAGTAACTGAAAAAAAATGTCGATACATAAAAATTGTAGTTTAGTGTTAGCATTCGAGCGGAATATTTGAAATAATTTTTACGTCCCGGTAACGCTGATTTTTTACCAAAAAAGGGGATACTTATTTTTTTATTCAAAAAAGGCCATTTTTTGGCTGAAAAAATTACAGTCTTTCAGTATACCTGACGATATCGTAAAAAAAATCGCCTGAGTGGCATGGATCGAGGTTCTTGGGTAAAAGAATAAAACCACACAAATTAATTTTTTTTTTCTACCGGAACCTCGTCAACATATCTTGGAAACTTAAAGTTACTGAAAAAAAATGTCTGCACATAAAAGTTGTAGTTTTGTGTTACTTTCGAGCGGAATATTTGAAATAATTTTTACGTTCTGGTAACGCTGATTTTTTACGCAAAAAGCAGGAAATTATTTTTTTATTCAAAAAAAGCCCCCTTTTTGGCTGAAAAAATTACAAAGTCTCCCTGTATATCTGATTATATCGCAAAAAAAATCGCTAGAGTGACACGGATCGAGGTTCTAGGGTAAAAAAAATGAAACCACACAAATTATTTTTTTTTCTACCGGAACCTCGATCCGTGCCAGTCTGGCGATTTTTTGCGATATTGTCGACATACTGGTTTTATTTTTTTACCCTACAACCTCGATCCGTGCCACTCTGGAGATTTTTTTCTGATATCGTCAGATATATTGAAGGACTCTGTAATTTTGTCAGCAAAAAAAAATTGCCTCTTTTTAATAAAAAAATTATTATCCCCTTTTTTGGTAAAAAATCAGCGTTACCGGAACGTAAAAATTATTTCAAATATTCCGCTCGAATGCTAACACAAAACTTCAACTTTTATATATAGACATTTTTTTGCAGTTACTTCGAGTTTCCGAGATATATTCATTTGGAAAAAAAACGGCGATTTCTAAAATTTTTAATTAAAAAATATGAAAAAATTCACATAGAATGCCTTTTAGTACCACTTTGATATAATTAATTATGAGGCACATCTGAGATGGTCGAAAAAAAGTGGCTGAATTGACAGAGACTCCCTCATATATGATGCGATGAATATTGCACAAGTCCAAATATTTCCCATATAGCAAAATCTATATTCATATATAATCAGATATGGCAAATGTACTATGCTAGACATCGGCCATCGCCAACCGCTTTATTTTATATCTTTTCATATCTGACCATATCAACTTACAGATATTATATATATATATAACGCTGTCTGGTTAGAACTTGTTATATATCAAACTATATTGATTATTCGTGGACTGCAAAAGTTACTATCAACTCATATATGGTCTGATATGGCGCATTATGTCGATCAATCTATAGGTATATATGGCCAAATCTATTAAGATCTAATCATATATTCAACAACTCAAAATTCAAATCTAAAAATATATAATTAGATATGAAAACATATGCTTTTATATCTAATGATATCTACTTAGATCAAAACTTTTTTCCCGGGAATAAATATAATTTATTTGACAGTCGTATAGAATTTTTTAATAATAACCCGCTACGGATCATTCATGCATCAAATAAGATCCACCCTGGACACAGTCAGGGATCCATTCGGGAGACCCTGCTGGATTCCATTTTACAAACGTTTTGTTTCAGTCATGAAGCCTGCAGGTCCGATCTCCGGAAGGATCCTGATCCATGACTAGGATGAATTACGGGAATCCAGCTGGATCCCTACCACAATTTCCTAAATATGCGATAACATCTATGATCATATTTAGAAAAAATGTCCAGACATAATTATATGATCTTGAGGACGGCTAAATTTTTGCTTGGAATCATCGCACCACATTTACCTCTGATAATATTAATATCAATTAATATAATATCGATAACATGACTCATGAGGAAAGCTTTGTTTTCATGCAAAAATCAAAATTTTCATGTCAGAACGTTCTAAATATGCCAAAAAGGCAAATAATTATTTTTTAGAAAAATATCCAAGAATAATTGTGTGATCTTGAGAATGGCTACATTTTTGTATAGGATCTTGATACTTCATTTGCCACTTATAATAATATCAATTAATACAATATTAATAATATGGCTTGCTCATAGAGAAAGCTTGGTTTTCATGAAAGAAAAAAATCGAAATTTTCATGTCAGAACTTCCTAAATATGCCAAAAAATCTCAAAATCATATTTTTTTTAGATATCCGGACATATTTGTGTGATCTTAAGAACGGCTAAATTTTGGACATGATCTTGGCACAGCATCTTCATTTTTTGATACAGTTTTTGCGAGACTTTTCATTTTTCGAAAAATAATGATGCAGTGCAACCTCAGTTAATTCAATTCGACACGACCGGAAACCTCGCATAACTCAAATTTCCCCTTTATTCTCCCACTCACGTCTCTATGCGCATGCGTACTGTCATCTTCGCACAACGCACACAATTTTTTTTTGCCTACCTCCGAAGTTTTCCTTACATTATTAATAGGTTTTAGGCACATTCAAATTCATCCAACGGAATTCAATCATGCATATTTTCTCGAGAAACTTTGACAGGTTGAGGTTATGTTACCCTGTGTAACACACAGTCAAGGTTTGAAGTGGGGCAAAACGCCCATAGGGGAAACTGAGAAATGCGAGGTCGTTGCCATGGTAACGAGTTGAGAAATGTGAGGTTTTCAATTATGCGGGGTTGAGTTATCTGAGGTTCTACTGTAGCTTGAGGAATAACAAATTTTTAATTCTTCAAATAAGTGCATGATCGTATCAGCTCTCACAAATTTCGAGTTTTCGAGCTCCGATTTTTACGTAAAACCGTAAGATTGTGTAAATGGATTGTATTTGATTTTGCAAGAATCGCTTAAGGGGGAATATACACCTGGCAGGGTCCAAAAAAACGATTTTTCAATTTTTTACATTTTTTTCAAAGTTTGATATGTTAAGAACACCTGAAGATGACTACCGTAACACGTTTTGCTCAAAACAAGGTTTTTAAAACTGGTACCCAAAATATCTCGAAAACCACTGAGCCGATGAACTTCAAATTTTTGTGGTTATTGTATACATAATTATCTAGTCTTTGTCATAGGATTTTTTCTTCAAATTTTCAGTTTTTTTGGGTCAAAATACGATCGAATTTTTTCTTGAAAATAGCTACGTTGAGTTCAAGCGTCCGCCATTTTGTCGAAAATTGATGTTTTTTTTAATCGGCTATGACAAAGGCAAGATAATACATAGTATCTTTTTTAGTACCCTGTTTTGGTTTTTTCTTTCGCATGATTTTTGACGAAAAACCACTGGGTATCGTCTGACATTAACTATAATTTTTCGTATTTGCGTTCCTCGTCCTATTTCTGTCCCAGACATTTCTTCATCCAGCATTCAAGTCACTCGCTGGAGCGTTGAAAATATTTTCCCCGTTCACCAGAATACTAAAAATAAGATATTTCTTTTTCCCTTCTTCCATTGTTCTATTTATAATTATTATTTAGCCGTTCATCATGAAAACTTTGTGCGAAATTTGCGACAACTCAAGTCGAAAATATACTCGGTGATCACAATTTCACCATACATCTCAATGTTTGCAACAACGAAGGAAAAAAAATCCGATTGCGTTCGAATCATGAAATTCCGCACAAAATCTCCGGGACGAAAATGAATAAATGCAATACAGATTTTATATGACTTTTGAGTCCTTGAATCCTTTCTATTCGAAGAATCCGTGAGCAGCATTAATTCGCAAATAAAAGAGAACGAGAAAATAAATAAAAAAGGTTGAAACAGAGCAACTCTTTTTTCAGCTTTCAGCCAATTAGGTATGCTATCGAATATGTGGAATATTATGGAATATTACACGTATGGGTAGGCTTAAGTTGTGGCAATCCGATTGCTCAATAGAAGTGCCGACATTAATAAATTCAAAAGACCTCCATATCTCTCTCTATGTATATTTATATATATATACTTTCTGAACAAGTAGCGTCTCTTCTCGCACTTTGAAATTATATTGCGAGGAGCCGGAATTTCCATCCTAACCCAATAGATCTCTTCTCACTACTATATCAGGATTTATTTGATTTTTTTTCATATAATCGCATTGAGTCTAAAATACAGCCTCATAATTTTTTAGATTTTTCCAAACATCCCTTATTGAAAAAAAAAAAAAAAAAAATTTTGAAAAAAGAACGCCATTTTTTTTAAATCTGAAAAAATTCTGAAAAACCGTGATAATATATACAAAATTTCAAGCTATTACCCGTAGTGGGCAGATTTCTTTTTCTGTGTTTTACAAGCTATTAACGTTCTCAAAATTCCAAAAAATTCTTAAATAGCTCACCTTGAGCAGATACTCAATTTGAGTACCAAAATAATTCAGTATTAGCTTGAAATTTTTTACATATTATCACGTTTTTTTCAGAATTTTTTTAGATTAAAAAAAAATGGCGTTTTTTTCAAAAATTTTTTTTTTTAAATAAGGGATGTTTGGAAAAATCTGAAAAAATTATGAGGGTGTATTTTAGACTCAATGCAATCATATGAAAAAAAAAATCAAATAAATCCGAGAGGGTCAGGGTCACGGGTTTACACACTTGGGCTGGAATACCTCATATATATATATAAAAATCCATTGTCGTCCAAAAGTTTGGAAGCACACTCGCCCCGATTCCGCGCTGCCCAAAAAGTTGCACTGCTCTATTAAAAATAGAAATATTTTAATTCAATAAGCGGCGATTCAAAAAGGACATTTTCAGCTTCATTTCGCTTTTTCCAAACCATTTTTTTTACCCGGTACGCCCTATGAAACATAGTCGTTTTTTGGCTTTTTTTGGCGTTAAAATTTTTGCGCACGGCGCATTAATATTTTTTTTTATTGTTTTTACCATGACAAATTTATGGGGGGGATTATAAGATTCAATTTCATTTTTTTTTAAAGTTTTGTATGATTTTTTATTGCACTCTGTGCGCAAAGTGCCACATTGCGCACGCTGCGCGTGCTCTAACTGGCACTTTGCGCACTCGTACAATAAAATTTCGTACGATACTAGTGCGAGAAACTTTTTCTCAACTCGTATGATTGCAACATTCGCCTTCGGCTCATGCTGCAAACTCACACTCGTCAGAAAAAGTTTCATCGCACTAGTATCGTAATATACTATTTTCGCACAAATATTCAATTTTTCGCAAAAAAAGACCATATTTATAAAATGTAGCGTAACTCTAAAACTGCTAGGTTTTCGTGAAATCACTAAGAGGGTAAAAAGTTACCCTACAATCATTTTGGATTCAAGGAAACTTTTTCAGCATTTTTTTTAAACTGTTTTTTTCGAGAATTATAACTGCCAACGAGATATTTTTGTATTTTAAACAATCAGGTCTCTTACCTCATCTATAAGGCTTTTTCATCGAAAAACCTTATTTACACGGCTTTTTCATAGAAAAACCCGTTTAGATGAGGTAAGAGACTCGATTGTTTAGGATAAAAAAATATTGCGTTGACAGGAAAAAAATTCGAAAAAATGGAAAAAAAATTCTGAAAAAATTTCATTGAATCCAAAATTATTGTATGCAACTTTTTACCTTCCTAGTAATTTCACAAAAATCTAGTATATAGTTTTAGAGTTACGCTACATTTTATACATATGGTCGGTTTTTACGAAAAATTGAATATTTTTGCGAAAAAAAATCGTACAAAACTTTCTAAAAAACGGAATTGATAGTTATACTCCCCCCCCCCCCCCACAGGTTTTACACGTGAAAAATAGTTTAAAAAAATTTTGATGGGCCTGCGCCAAAATTTCACCGCCAAATAAAAAGCCGAAAAATAACCATACACATTTCAAAGAGCGTACCGGGTTAAAAAAAAATCGAAAATTTTGTTTGGAATAAGTGAAGCTGTATATGACCCTTCGAAACACCGCTTGTTGAATTGAAATATCTTCATTTTTAAAAGAGCAGTGAAACTTTTTTGCCGCACGGCATCGGAACGAGTGTTTTCAAACTTTTGGACGGCAGTGTATATCTACTCTATTAAGTGTCCGAAAATTTTTGGCTTTTTGCTCTTACTTGGACATTTGTTTACAGCCGAAAATTTCATAACCGAGAAAAAAAAACTCGATTTCGTAATAAACTTCGCAAGCAAATATCAATAATAATGCTCGCTGTACGAAAAGTTTCATAATTCGTGTAAAAATTAAAAGTTGGTGAAAAGAATTCAAAAAGAATTGAAGATTAAGAAAAACCTCTCGTGAAACGGTCTACTATATCTGTTTTATCACGCATAGACGTAGAGTTTCGGGTAATTATTTTTACATTAAATTTCGTTATTAAAAAATAATAATAATAATAATAATGAGTAAAAATTTTATATTCCGAAACTTCCTCAATTCTGGATTCTCAGTTCCCGAAATTTGGGTCAATAGAGAATTTTCTCTCCATAACGCATGAATTTACAATTTTTTATTCGTATAATTATCCTCGTGACCTATGGGCCAACCATGACGCAACGTTATCGAAGATGCTCAAATCACACGCGATTCTCCGACAAATATCGTGTCAATAAACTAATCACCGCTACTTTCGATGCACAAAGAACACATATCGCGAGATTCCTCGATCAATCGTGCGCGCTTTTGCAATCGACGCTGAAAAGATGACATTTTTTTTTGCTGCGAAAGAAAGTAGAAAAAAAAAGAAACCCTCCTTCGAAAGTTTACTTTCACGTTTCAACTTTTCGGATTCCAAATGTGAGCGCTGTGAATGAAAAAAGAAAACTTCTTTTTCGGTCACGCAACTCAAGATGATCGGCAATCGATCGTTGCATTTCGAAGATCGATCTTAATGCGGCTACACATCATGAGCCAGAGCTGGGCAAAGTACCGGAAAGCACTTCAAGTACAAAGTACAAAGTACCATAAGTACTTGAAGTATCAAGTACCATAAGTACTTGAAGTATCAAGTACCATAAGTACTTGAAGTATCAAGTACCGGCAGTACTCGAAGTACTACGTACTTAAGTACTTGAAGTACTTAAGATTTAAGGTACTTGACGTACAAGTACTTGAAAAATCAAGTTCCAAGTATCAAGTACTTTTCAAGTTTTCAGGTATATCTCGTAAGTTCTAGTACTTTGATTTTATTTCTTATTCTCATTTGATTTTCATTCGAGTACATTTTATATCAAAACATATTTTCACCTTGCGCAATACACTGATATTAGGCACTGAGATTAGACAAAATGGAACAGAAGTATTTAGACATATAGAATTAAAAATAATTCAAAAACAGCATTGACGATTGTAATTATGATTTATTTTGATACAGTTTTGAAAAAGAAGAAATAATAAAGAATATAATACATGGATTATTGAAACTACTTCCACTTCGTGATAGTTTTCAAAAAACTGTCTCGGGAGACAGTTGAGGGACAGTATATGTCCATACGTCACAAAATATTATTTTCAATTACATATTCAAAGGCTTTGTACATGCAACCATCAGCAAGACAGATTTAAAAGTACTTGATACTTGTACTTGATAAAGTACTTGAAGTACAGAAAAGTATTTGAAAATTTGAGTACAATACTGGAAGTACTTTCTTAGTACTTGAAAATTAAAGTACAATATTTAGAGTACATTTTAAGGATGTTGAGTCCCTATGAAACTTTTAAATGTTAATTGTTCAATAAATAGCTTCTTAATCGTCTTAATTTTTACACGACCTCCCGAATACTTCATGTAAAAACATACCAAATTTTCAGAATTCTATCATCATTACGTCAACCTCCTTAAGGGTTAAAATGAAAAATGATGAGAAAATTCTGAAAATTTGGTATGTTTTTGTATGAAGTATTTAAGAGGTCGTGTAAAAATTCCACGACGATTAGGAAGCTCGTTATTAAAATATTAACATTTTTTAAACAACAACAATTTTTTAAACAAATAAAAAAAATATTTATCAATAAACTTCGTTTTGTTTCCGTTGCTTTCAATATATTGTAGATATGAAAAAAATTAGAGGTAAAAAAAAAACTTCTCGCAAGGTTAGGGGGAAGTTGCCTAACGCCGGACGGCACCTACTACCGGACACTGTTGACATAAGCCAAACTAGAGAGCAATGACAATCGTTCTCGTGCGTAGTTCGAACAGTGGCCACAGTGGTAACGGTGGTGGTAGAGAGCTAGCCGCAGTGCGCATGCGCGCGTTGTCGAGAGTTGATTTTCGTTGGAGCCGATTAATATTTCATGTCAGCCGTGGTTTTCACACATTCATTGTTTGAAAAATAGGGGTTTTGCGGCTCTGTTTTTTAGCTCGGGATGCTTTTTGGTAAGTATTCTGTCAAATAATGAAGGTTAAATTTCAAAATGTTTGTGAAATGGTAACGCATTTTGTTTTTTAATCTTGCATGTTGAGTCCCTGGTACCGGACACTCGATTTTTCTTCAGTACCGGACGCCATTTTTTTTCGTTATTGGAATATTTATGTAAAACATGTTGTTTTTGTTGTGGTAGTATTTTACTATGACAAATCAGTTAAAAATAATGACGAACGGAAAATGGCCTGAAGAAAATATGAAAAAGCCTAGATGACAATAATGACTGGATCCAGTGCGGCAATTGTAAGCAATGGGTGCGCAGATATTCCGGAGTGTTCCGATGATATATTTGCGATCATTGCAAAATTTGACCATTTTCAATGCATTTTTTCAAATAATATTCATAGTGTCCGGTACTAGGTGCCACTGTTCGGACTCGACAATTTTAACTATTAAATTCAAAAATATATTTTTCTTAGTTTTACGTTTTTGAAAAATCCGCACTATCATTAACACACCAAAGAATACTCCAAAGTTTGTGAAAAAAATATAAAAAATCGAAGTTCTTATATACATAATAGTTCTATTAATGAATAACCTTGAGTGTCCGGAACTGGGGGACTTCCCCCTTTATCAGTTTCCATAAAACTAAATTTAATTTAATTTGATTTGTTAATGTTAATTGTTCGATAACGAGCTTCCTAATCGTCGTGAAATTTTTACACGCGCTCTTAAATACTTCATCCAAAAACATAACAAATTTTCAGAATTTCCTCATCATTTGTGATTTGGGACTCAACATCCTTAAGTACTTGAAAATTCAAGTACAATACTTAAACGACATTTTAAGTACTTGGAAATTTCAGTAAAATACTTAAAGTACTTTTTAAGTACTTGAAAATTTGAGTACAATACTTGAAATACTTTTTAAGTACTTGGAAGTTTGAATACAATACTTATACTTGTACTTAAAAAAATACTTGAAGTACAGAAAAGTATTTGAAATTTTAAGTACAATACTTAATACAATACTTATACTTGTACTTCCAATACTTGAAGTACAGGCCAAGTACTTGACCATTCAAGTACAATACTTAAAGTACTTTTTAAGTACGTGAAAATTCAAGTACAATACTTAAAGTACTTTTCAAGCACTTGAAAATTTAAGTACAATACTTGAAGTACTTTACTGCTCAGCTCTAAAATCAGCTGCAAGTCTCAAAATCGAAGAATCATACTGCCGGTTTTTTTGGCAATTCAATGGGAATAATGAGGAGGAGGGATGAGAACTTTCACATATCATTAACGCGAGTTTATCGAACGCCAAATTTGTCTTGATCGGTGGCTCTCTTTTCCTCATGGACATAATAAATCTTCGATCGATTATCTTACGATCGGTAAAGAAACCTCTTCGAAAAAAATGGCCCACTCTTTGTAAAATTACGAGGATGACGCGAATCTATTATGAAAAGGAAGATCTTCTATCAATATCACAATATCATATGTCTCATTATATTTCCATAGAATTCGTCGATTTCTCTCAATCTTTCCTTCTTTCTCTCGACTCTCTTTCATCCTTGTTTCATCCACGGAACATTCTCCCCAACGTGAAAAAACATCGTCTTTCCTCTTCGCTCAGCTCGCTCGTACAATTATTATCTCATCGAGAGGCGCGTGAAAGACACCACGCGAGGTAAAAGGCTTTTATAAGAAACAAGTGTGCGCGTCTCGGAACGTTATTACGCGTTTAGCCGGTCAAAGTTGCGCACGGAAGAGTCTCAGCTGGAGAAAACGGAATTAAATTCGCAATACAGGTAAATCGAAAGTCACGTCTGTGCGAGCCTTTTTATCCCCAAAATTATCCGCGCACATTTTTCAACTCGAGAATGAATTGTCTCATTATCTCTTTCGCCTTTTGAATTTATCGATGACACACACATGTGCGTCATTTAATTAAATTACACGTACTCGATTCACCGCTGACAAGTGAGATATCGTTTTTTTTTAATTTCAGCGTTGATGTAGCAGTAATAGAGAAATTGTAATTGTAATTGAAAATGTCATTATAATTCGTAAATTGCAAATTAACGAATCATTGTCCAATATTCTTGGGGAGGATTATGGATGCGTTGCCTCTACAGTCCCAGCCAAAAATTTTATCTGATTGAAATTTCCGTACTTCGTGATACAATAAAAATCTGAAAGAATTTAGCATCATTTAACATGCCATAAACAACAATTATCAATAATAATATTGCCCAACAGTTATTCATAAATTGTTTAAACAAATAATTATTCATCAATTTTCCGGTAATATCTTTTTTTCTTAAACAAATCGAATGCTCTAATTTTTCTGAACGCATATGATTTTTTTCAGAATTTTCACTCTATTTTGAAATTCCCGTTTTGAAATGTTTAGAATGGCTGTATTTATATATTTTTTGGACTAGTGTCTTTGAAACTTTTCAAAGATGACGATAAACCTGCTTACAAAAACATATACAAATTTGGCAATTTTTCGTTTGTATTTCAGAATGTTTTTTATAATATTGCAAAATAGAGAGAAAATTCTGAAAAAATTCATATGCGTTCAGAAAAATTAACGCTTTCGATTTGTTTAAGAAAAAAAAAACTTACTGAAAAATTATTGAATTATTATTTGTTTAAACAATTTATTCAGATTTTTATCACGCAGTACGGAAATTTCAATCAGACAAAGTTTTTCGCTGGGACGGTAGGGGCAAAGCATCCTTAAGGTAGTAGTCCACTGTGACGACCGAAATTTCGACGTTTTTTCATTAATTTTTTCAAGTAACGAAATAAAATGCGATCGTATTGAAATTTGTACATGTTGTTGTTTGTATCTTGAAGAGTACACTAAAATTTGTCTACTTAATTTTACATGAATTAATTCTAGGTCTATAACCTATAATATGCATATTTTAAGAAAGGAAAAAACGAAATGGCGGACTCGTGAATAAAAAGGTCTTCGAAATCGAATTTTTTTTTTATTAATGGTTTAAAAAAATTCATTTATTATTAAAAAATTTGATGTTTTAAAGGTTAGGTATGTAGCTATGTGTGTCTAAAATAACGTGTAAATTTTTTTGCCAAATCGGTTGAACAGTTTTTAGTCAGTGCTTCCCCAAAGTTTCGAGAAAAACGCGTTTAAAGTTTTGACAACAGATTTTGTATAAAAAAATTATACTTACATTAATCCTTCTTCCAATCCTTCCGTTTCCTGAAAGTTATCTCAAAGCTCTCTTCATTTCTTCGAGAGTTACAGTTTCTGGTGAATGCCAAAACATAGTAATTAGTCATTTTTAATATTAACTTATCTCTTCTTTTAGCTATAACTTTAAAAATATTTTTAATTTCGGTCTGAAACATTTACAGTATATTCTTCAGATATTTATCTTGCGAAAAGTCTTTTAAAAAATCGATTTTTTGAACCCGTCACAGTGGGCTACTACCTTAAGATCAACATAATATCTAAACCTTTTTAATACATTTTTTATCTTACTACGGCGGTACTCTGGTCTGGAATTTTGAAAAAATCATTTTTTTTACATATTCTTAAAGTTCAGACCTTTAAGAATATATCTTCGAAGCGTAATGTTTTAATTCCAATAACTTACAGTTATAGCTATTTTAGTGACGCAGTAACTACGTCCGCCACGTCGGAGCAAATCGGACTCGAGACATTTTTCTCAAAACTACTTTTCTCAACACGATTGACATGATATCTCAAGTTTTACTTGACCGATTTACTTGAAAATTTTTACCAATATTCAATGTATAACTCTCTATCGCCCCTACCACTTTTGTATCCAAATTATTATTTTTACTATTGTAGAAAAATTAAAAACTATGAAAAAAAGCGTCCAAAGATGCCTTTTCGTTCAGACAGCCACAATTTTGCGATTTTTTTTACATGTTCTCTGAGGTAGGGGCTATAACGACATTCTTACCAATTAAGAATCTTTTTTTAAATTTTCTATTGGATGACTAGAGAGGTTGCAATCTTATCAACCAGCACACTCCCCTTTTGTACCCCCAACTTTACCAGCTTATAACTAACTTAATTTTTTTTTCTCAAATTTTTTTTTGTTTACTTTTAAAATATTAATAAATATGTTGTAAAAAAAGAATGGTGAAAATACTTTTTTTATTTTTTTATCGAGTTCGACAAAACGCTCAAAATGTATGTCTCTGGACCAGAATATCGCCTTAAGTAGTTACGAAAGAGAATGGGTTAGAAATTTAATCTCCGTCTCTCTTGGACTCACATGATGGAGGAAGAAGTGTGAGCCTCTCTTGAATGTATACCTTTAAAAAAATTGGTATTTGTACATAATCGAGCGTAATTATAAATACACTTGCAGCGATAGTTGAGAAGCAAAGAACTATAATTCTTTTTATGTTTTCCGCAAATTTGTTAAATTATACATTTTCGACTGTCAGAACTTTATGACCGTAAGAGAAATGCAAAAACAAGCAAAGAAACATTATCGCGCCTATTTTGGCTCGAAATTTCTCAAATTACACTTTTTTAATGGCCAATATTTTTTATACGAGTATACAAATCTATCGAGATTTTTGTTATTTTTTCTATCTGAATCCCGTACAGAGATTTTCAAAACTCAGATATCACAAAATCATTCGGTGGGGGAATTGTTTGTGATGATTGGTTTAAAAAATTTTGCAACCGCCATTATTTGTTTCATTTGATATATTTTCACTAGATTTCCGGTTCATCCTTGTTTGTTTCTCCCTATTGAATGATAACTCAGGACTTTAAAGGCATGTGTGTGATTATATTCAAAACAAGTTTCAATAAAATTCTGATAGTAATATTGGAATTATGCGATCTTCCATAGGATCATTTTTTTTTATATTTCAACGTTGATGTAGCAGTAATAGAGAAAATTGCTTCATTTATATTTCGTGTAAAAAACCACAAAGTCTTGTCTAGGAACCGAGCAATTGTCAATTTTTTAGAAGAAAGTGTAATTGCTTGAAGTATTTGTAATTTTTTTTTGAAGAAATCACGATTCCTCGAAGTAATTGTACTTTTTAAAGAAAAAGAAAATTACTCCGGGCAATTGTAATTTTCTGGAAAAAATAACAATCACTCGGAGTATGTAATGGTTATTGTTACACGGAGAAAAAAGATTCGTTTGGTTTAGTAAAAATTACAATATTCTTGTAGAAATTCCTACATACTATATAGAAAGTAGTATAATTTCTGTAAGAATTGCTATAAAACATAGTAATTTTTACAAATTGCACTTTTTTTTTACATTGTAAATAGTCTTATGTGAACAAGAAATTATCGTGCGCAGAAAAACAATTTTTGGTTCACTTCCATGCAAAATTTACAATATGTTCGATAATAAATTACTACTAACTGAAAATGCCTTGAAAACCGCAAATTTTAAATGTCAGCATAGTAAAATTCATCAACTCATAATGCAATTTATATATACTGCGTGGTAAATTGTAATTTTTTCATGTGACTTTTTGCTATGAAGGATATACATTCTCCTGCCTGGCATAGCAATTTTTCGATTTCTCATTCCGATATTCGATTATATATTCGATTCTTGAAGAATTTTTTTTTTGCTCTACTGTAACTGTAAAAAACGCTAAGAAATCGACTTTCGCCAACATCTGATTTTTTTTTAAATTTTAAGCGACATATTGCGTCGTCTGTTTTTGGAATTTTCAATTTATTAATTACTTTAATTTTAACTGTACATATATGTAACGGGACATTCCAGGTTTTGGGCAAATTTTGGTCCAAAAAATAGAGGTTATTTTTCAGATTTGGATTACTTGTTGCATCCCATAAAATTATACTTTTTTTCCATAATTTTTGAGTAAAAACGAATTACACCCAGTTTTTAAATTCTGAAATTTTTTGCATAAATTCTATGACTAAAAACTAGTATTTTCATCATAGTTTGAGGGTGGGCCGAGAATAATTGATATATTTTTTTTATTAAAGAAAAAAAATTTGTTTACAAATGTTGAAAGTTAAATATTTTAATGATGGTTCCCTATAGGGAAAAAAGAGAAAAATCAATCGTATCTTGGTAAAAAAAAATTTGTCCTATGTTTTGATAATATATTTTCTGTATTCTGTAAAATAACCTTTTCTTTGTGGACCAAAATATGCCCGAAAAAAATTCGGCAACTAAATCGGAGGGGGTCAGGCCGATGACCACGTAATTTTACCTGGAATGCCCCAATATTAAAATTTGACTCGTTTTTCCTGGCATTTCACCACTGATATATCATATAAGTAAAAGAAATTCATAAGCGGTCGGTAGCGTAATAGGTAACGTGTTAGGTAGTTAGGTAGAATGGACAGGCAGGTCGATTGTTCGATTCCCTCTGGAGACAGATGAAATTGAAATAATAAAATGGGGTTATTTATTTTTTTTTTTTAATGTAACTAGTCTCGAAGGTATGTAAATAAAAAATATTAATATTAACAAATTTTGGAGGCAATAGAAATTTAAAAAAAAAAACTGTACAAAATTTTGAAAAAACCGATTTGTTTCGATTCGAAAGACTTTTTACTATGCTGATAGTAAAAAACATAATGCGGCTATTGTAATAATGATTGGAATCTTTGGAATTTTGGACACGTTGGAATTTTTACTATGTTGACTAAGACTATTTCGTTTTACCGTCATCCAAATTTTACTATAATTCGGAATCGTCCCCAATTTACTATAATATTCTAGCAAAAAGTGATTGAATTTCTAGTACTATTTACTATAATTTTCCATCTCGTTTTCTCCGTGTACGATTTACGATTCCTCATTGTAATAATATTGAGAAAAAAATTACAATTGATCAGAGTGATTGTATTTTTTTTTTTTTTTTTTTTGAAAAATAGACAAATGCCGGAATAAGTTATAATTTTTTCAGAAAAATTTCGATCACACAAAATGATTGTAATATTTTTAAGAAAAAACTTATAATTGGTCAGAGTTTATGTATATTTTTTTTTACAAAATTACACTTATTCCGAGTAATTGCAATTTTTTTAAGAAAAAAAGACAAATACTCGAATCCATCGAATTGTTTTCCAAAATCATTATACCGTCATTGTCAATGTCATCGTGATGATTTTAAGAAAAAAATTACAATCGTTTGGAGTGATTGTATTTTTTTTGTTGAAAATATTACACTTATTCTGAGTAATTGTAATTTTTAGGACAAATAGACGATTGCGCGGATCTATCGAAATTTTTTCCAAAAAAATTACGATTACTGTAATTTTTTTTTTTACAGAATTACAATAATTCTGAGTAATTGCAATTTTTAAAGAAAAAAAGACAAATACTCGAATCAATCTAATTTTTTTCTAAAATCATTCCATCGTCATCGTCATCGTCATTAAAAAATGTTGGACAAAATTACACTGATTCTGAGTGATTTTTTCCAACAAAATTATAATTACTCAGAGTCATTGCAATGATTCTGAAGAAAAAATTACAATTGTTCAGAGTGATTGTAATTTTTTTGTAAAAATATGCAATTGCTCGAATTAAATGTAATGATTTCAAGAAAAATATGCATTTGCTCAAATTAATTCGAAGAAAAAAAGACAAATACTCGAATCAATCGAATTATTGTACAAAATCATTACACTGTCATTGTCATTGTCATTGTAATGATTTTGAATTAAAAAATTACAATTGTTTAGAGTGATTGTAGTTTTTTTTGACAAAAATACACTTATTTCGAGTAATTTTTTTTGTAAATTTTTTTGGAAAGATGATAGACAATTTCGCAAATCTATCGAAATTTTTCTCCAGAAAATTACGATTCCTCAGAATCATTCTAATGATTTTGAGGAAAAATTTACAATTAGTGGGAGTAATTGTAACTTTTTTTTACAGTATTACACTAACTCTGAATTACAATTTTTGGAAAAAAAGACATACTCGAATCAATCTAATTTTTTTCCAAAATTATTACATCGGGATTGTCATCGTCATCGCAATTATTTTAAGAAAAAAATTACAATTGTTCGGAGTGATTGTAAATTTTTTGAACAAAATTGCACTTATTCTGAGTAAGTGTAATTATTTTGAACAATAGATGATTGAGCGAATCTATCGAAATTTTTCCCAAAAACATTATGATTACTCAGAGTCATTGTGATGATTTTGAAAAAAAATACAATTGTTCGGAGTGATTGTAAGTTTTTTTTTACAAAATTACACTTATTCCGAATAATTGTAATTTTTTGAAGAAAAAAAGACAAATACTCGAATGAATCGAATTATTTTCCAAAAACATTACATCGTGATTGTCATTGTCATCGCAATGATTTTAAGAAAAAAATTACAATTATTCAGAGTGATTGTAAGTTTTTGACAAAATTACACTTAGTATGAACTTATCAAGTACACTTATTACACTTATGAAATGTAATTTTCGGCAAACATAGACAATCGATAGACATAGATAAGCAATAGACAATAGATTCGGAACAATTATTATTGGAATGGTAATTAATTGCAGAAGTCATTTTTGTGCTTAACTCTGAATTGTATGGTTGCTTATATACATATGTACTACGAGGCATTCTCCGTCAATTCCACCACTTTTTTTCGACCCTCTCAGATCCGTCCCATAACTTGTCACAGTTTAATCCCACTTGAAAGTAGTCTCTGCGATTTTTTTTAGATTTCTTAAGCGGTGAATTAAGGAGTTGCATATATTTTTTACATTTTTTCGAAACCACCCACACAACGATAATACGTCCCAAGTACGTCTTTCGAACATCACGTCAATTATCCCGTGATGGTACTGGGATGGTCCCATAGAATTCCCATGGGCTCTAAAGTGTCCGCAGTGATTACCGGAATGGGATCGTCCCATTGTCGTCCCGGGACATTTTCGGGACGTCTCTTGGACTGCAAATACAGCAGAGTGAAGATATCGATAAGATATTATCGAGACTTCTTAAAGACGTCACCAACATATTCCAGAATTATCAGGCACAGCAATAATGCGTCCCAAGTACGTCTTTCGGACATAACGTCAATTGACTCAATTGTCCCGTGATGGTAATGGGATGGTCCCATGGGATTCCCATGGGCTCTGAAATGTCCGCAGTGATTACCGCAATAGGATGGTCCCACTGCCGTCCTGGGGTGTCTTTGGGATGTCTTCGGGACGTCTCTTGGACTGCCAACTCAGCAGTGGATAATTATTTTTATTTCGATTTAATATTAATTAATTTAAATTAATGAATTAAATTTCAATAAAAAGGGTACAGTACAGAGGGAGACAGCAAGTACTCCGTGTAATATGGCCTTCTTTTGAAATCTGACTCAATCCGGTGTCAAATGTACGTGTTCACGCTCGGCTATATAAGCATTCTATTTGCATGATCCGTATGTGAGAGTGTTTGCCATCTCGTGGCGAGTCTGGAACTAACGCCGTGGAATGGCTGACCTCCTACAGACATCTCTAAGAGAGTCCGCTCCGATCTTCTACACACGGTTACGACAGGATATCCTCGAGACATTCCATATTGATCTCGCGTAGAACAATGTCTTACCGGTACCTCCCAGAGACATCTCTAAGAGAATATGCTGGGATCGTCAAAACACGGTTATGACAGGATATCCTCAAGACATCCTATATTAATCTCGCGTAGATCAATGTCTTACCGGTACCTCCCAGAGACATCTCTAAGAGAATATGCTGGGATCGTCAAAACACGGTTGCAACAGGATATCCTCAAGACATCCTATATTAATCTCGAGTAGACCAATGTCCTACTGATACGTTCCATAGACTTTCACAAGACAGTGCGGTACGATCGTCTACACACGGTGACGGCAGGATATCCACAAGATATCCCATATTAATCTCGGGTAGAACAATGTCCTACCGGTACCTCCCAGAGACGTCTATAAGAGAGTGCACTGAGATCGTCTAAGCACGGTTGCGACAGGATATCCTCAAGACATCCTATATTAATCTCGAATAGACCAATGTCTTACTAGTACCTCCCACAGACATCTACAAGACAGTGCGGTAGAATCGTCTACACACGGTGATGGCAGAATATCCTCAAGACATCCTATATTAATCTCGGGTAGAACAATGTCCTACCACTACCTCCCACAGACGTCTAAAAGAGAGTGCGTTGGGATTGTCTAATTACAGTTGCGACAGGATATCCTCATGACATCCAATATTAATCCCGGGTAGAACAATATCTCACTGGTTCCTCCCATAGACGTTCATAAGACGTTCTATCTTGGCAGGCCACGAATGAAACTATCTCGGGATGGTCCCGGGATCAATTTTGCTGTGTGGGCATATAGCTTAAAACGGAGAGGATGTACAAAAAAAATATTCCTACAAAAATATTACGTTTTTCCATCAACTATTGAATTGAATATTTGTTATATTCAATTCTACTATCAATTTTATACAATTTCTAATAGTATTAGTGGGACGTACAGAAAAATCCACAATACGGCAACTGATTATTTTCGGGGTTAAAAAAATTTTATTCACAAAAAATTGCATTGAGTTATTTTCTCGAATCCACATAGCTCAAAACGGAGAGGATGTACAAACAAAATATTCCTACAAAAAAATTATGTTTTTCCATCAACTATTGAATGCAATATGTGTTATATTTTTATTCGCAAAGACTATTTTCTGCAACAACAAAATGAAAGTTGATTTTTTTTTTTGCACGATCTGACACCTTCAATTCTGCTGTCAATTTTATACGATGTCTAATAGTATTAGTGGAACGTACAGAAAAATCCACAATACGGTTACTGATTTTTTTCGCGATTAAATAAATGTTGTTCATACAAAAACTGCATAAAGTTATGTGAATGACATTTTTGTAATCCCGAAAAAAATCAGTTGCCGTATTGTGGATTTTTCTGTACGTCTCACTAATACTATTAGAGATTGTATAAAATTGACAGTAGAATTGAAGGTGTTCGACCGTGCGAAAAAAATTAATTTTCATTTTTTTTTTGTAGAAAATAGTCTTTGCAGCACGAATAAAAATATAAAACATATTGCATTCAATAGTTGATGGGAAAACATTATTTTTTGTAGGAATATTTTTTTTGTACATCCTCTCCGTTTTAAGTTATATGGATTCGAAAAAATAGAAAAAATATATGCAACTCCTTAATTCAGCGCTTAAAAAATCTGAAAAAAATCGCAGAGACTACTTCCAATTGGGAGTAAGCTGTGACAAGTTATAGGACGGGTCTGAGAGGGTCGAAAAAAAGTGGCGGAATTGACGGAGAATGCCTCATACATATATTTATATACATATATATGAGATTGAACACGCGTGTGCCCCATCAGACGAGGCAACCCACCGGGAGAGCAAGCTCCCTTTTCCCCGCGTCTTGCGAAGACTCGCCGCAGTTGGTTTGCAATCGTGTGCTTGCCGCTCGAACCTCGTCGTAGCCGTCGTCGTCGCCGTCGGCGTCGTCGTCGTCGTCGTCGTCACCGTCGTCGTCACACACTGAGAGCAACACACAAGACTTCGGCCTCTCCTTCGACTTTTGCCGCAAACGTGTCTCGCACCTTGCAACGCACGCGTCTATCTTCATCGCCGGTTCGTAAAACACCTTCGAAGAAACACTATACTTTCGTGTTCCCCCTCTCAAACAGAGTCACTCAGGGCTTCAATATATCCACATAATCTTTTTCATTCGTAAAATCAAAATTTTCCAAATTCAGAGTCTTGCACAATTAATTTAAATTAAGTCTCCATAATCGTCGCTAAAGTTGATCGTCAAACTAAACGTAAGTCTCGTGCTTTTATGAAGAACGTCGCGCGTCTGACCCATTACGGACTTAACTACTGTGTTTTTTTTTTTAATCGTTATTTTTACATCTTAATGCGAGTGTATTCAATTTTGACATTTTTTCTCATCGTGATAAGATGAATGTACAGTTCTGCGAGACAACCTCATTTTATTTCGACGTCTTTTTTTGAGTTTTTTTTTCGTTTTTATAAATCCTTTATCGCTAAAACACCTTTCACTCTTGGCTGATCTAGTTTTGATCGGATCGGAATAAATTGCCGGTGATTCAAGGTTTGCGCTGCGAGCTTTGATATAGATATATGTATATACATATATATAAATAATTGCTCGTAAGTAATTCATCGTTTACGTTTTTTTTTTTATTGAAATAATTTAATATCATCCAATGACAGGCAACTGCGCGACGTTTATCGGACGCTTGAGAAAAGAGAGACAACCAGAGACACAATCATAATGAGGATAGCAATCGCCTGCGCACTTTGGTTGAGCCTTAGCTTTGTTGCCGCAAGTCCAATCGTCAAACGAGCCATCGATGAAGACATCAGTCCCCTTAACGAGGTGAGTGTGATTATTTTGTTGATTCTTGTTTTTGGCTTCGTGAATTGTTGATTTAAAAGAAAAAACAAAATAATGAGGATCCGCGTTTGAGCGTGGAGAGTATGTGGCCGGAGATGAAAACGAGAGGAACGGTCTGTCCGAGAGTGAAAGTCCCTCTCGTTGTGGCAAACTCGCGGAATTGCTCGCACACACTATAAGCGAAATTGAGCCAAATGAACCCCCGTACAAGTTTGATGATTTTGCGCGTGAACATTCGTGTGTTAGTCTCGTTAAATTTGACAAATTTGCCGAGCCGTGAACTCGAGGAATTAGGACGTGGAATTATTTATTACAGAGACTGAGTCAGCGTCAAAACGCAGATTTTTTAACATAAATATAAATGTTCGTTGAATACGTGTAAACCTGACCAATAGTCCATCATTTAACGTATCAAATGAGAAAATTTTTGACACTAGTTCGAACCCTTAAGAGGTTAGGCTACTCTACAGACCAAAAAAAAGCACATTTTGTGATTTTTTTCAGCGAGACCAGAGAATCAATCGGATTCACAATAAAGGTGTTTTATCATACATCTAATTGGCAATACAAAATTATTTTTTCATGGCGATATAGGTCAAAATGGCGACTGTGCAGCATATTTCCGACGACACCGTTATTTCTGGAAGGTCGACGGCCGAACCAACGGCTCTTACAATTTTTTAGTTACGATGAAACACCAAAGTTTTTTCGATTGTAAATACGAATAGCTGTAGATGTACGTAGGATTTTTTGGATATGTTGTTTTTTGTAGAAATAGCGCATATCTAAATCAAAAGTATAAAATGCTATGAGAAAATCGTCAGGAAGTTGTTTATAAAAAAGGAACTATGCAATATAATGAAAAGATCCTATGTGATATTTTGGAAAATGTTATTTTCAATGTACAGTAGACTGATTCAAAAAAAGCGACTATTTTTTATTTTTCGAAGAAACGCATTAAATACTTTCGGGAAGGTGAAAAAAGATGCCTGTTAAAATTAGAGCTCTTAATAAAAACATTTAGAGGTCCCTCATCGCATATTTTTATTTCCCATTTAAATAACACGGGAAAATTTTTTTTCAGAAACTTTGACATTTTATATCTCGGTTCAAGTCAATGCGCCAAAATGAACGACACATATTCTTGTAGAGAATTGAACGCTCTACAAAAAACATCTCTTATGATTTTTCAATAAACTCACTCCTTCAAAAGTTATTCAAGGTTAAATTTAAATATAGAGTAAATTTAACTTTTTGTTTTAGTTTCCGGCAAAATGTTGAAACTTATTACTAAATATCGTACAATCTTTCCTGAAAGAAAAGTTTAAATTGCATTAACATAAATTTTCTAATTTTTAAAGAAATTACCAAGAAGTTCACCCATATTCACAGTCTAATATACATATATATTGAAACGTGAATAACTTTTGAGAGAGTGAGTTTATAGAAAAATCATAAGAGATCTTTTTTGTAGAGCGTTCAATTCTCTAGAAGAATATGTGTCGTTCATTTTAGTGCATTGACTTGAAGCCGAGATATAAAATGTCGAAGTTTGAAATTTTTTTTTCCTGTGTTATTTAAATATGGAAATAAAAATATGCGATGAGGAACCTCTAAATATTTTTATTAAGAGCTCTAATTTTAACAGGCATATTTTTTCACCTTCCCGAAAGTATTTAATGCGTTTCTTGGAAAAACAAAAAAAGGTCGTTTTTTATAATCAGTCTAATGTACAGTTCACATTTCAAATGAATCGGTTGAAATTTGTTCGAATTAGGAGTTCGGCCAACTTGAAAAATGTAGTTCTGAGATAAACGCGTTTAAAGTTTGTAGAAAGCCCACTGCGGATGAAGAGGGATTGCACTAGAATACCAAAATCGAGTACTTGGAGATTTTTCACGCGCGTAACTCTTTGGAATATTATTCTATACATACTAAGCTATCTTTTTAACAACCAAACAATCGATTTTTTGAAAATCCTAGAGTGACCTAACCCCTTAAGGTGTAGCAGTTATCTCGAAAATTAATTTTTGAGTTTTACTACGCTGTGCACGATCCTGATCAAACTGCTTGACCGATCTTATCCTACAACCTCTCATTTTCTTCCATTTAAGTCCATATTATGGAGTTATTGGCCACTTTTTGAATTTTTGAAACAAAAAATGGGTCAAAAATTCAAAAAGTAGCCTGTAACTCCATCATAAGGACCTACGATAGCATCGTACGAAATTTTATTGTACGAGTGCGCAAAGTGCCAGTTTGAGCACGCGCACTTTGCGCGCGGAGTGCAATAAAAAAATGTGCCACACTTAAGCACTTCGGAAAAGTGTCACGAAGAAATTGAGACGTCACAGGATGAGATCCGTCAAGTGGTTTGGTCAGGATCGTAGTAAAAAATTCATTTATGAGAAAACCACTTTCCTATTGTATCCGATTGAAATTGCCGTACTTCGTGATACAATAAAAATCTGAAAAAATTCAGCAACATTTGGCATGCCATAAACAACAATTATTAATAATAATATTGCCCAAAAGTTATCAATAAATTGTTTAAACAAATAATTATTCAACAATTTTTCCATAAGTTATTTTTTTCTCAAAAAAATCGAATGCGTTAATTTTTATGAACGCACATGAATTTTTTCAGAATTTTCTCTCTATTTTGAAATATTATAAAAAATATTCTGAAATACAAACAAAAAACTACCAATTTTGTATATGTTTTTGCATACAGATTTATCATCAACTTTAAAAAGTTTCGAAGACACTAGGCCAAAAAATAGATAAATACAGCCATTTTAAAAATTTGAAAACGGAAATTTGAAAATAGAGAGAAAATTCTGAAAAACTTCATAGGCGTTCAGAAAAATTGACGCATTCGATTTATTTGAGAAAAAAAAGAACTTGTGGGAAAATTGATAAATAATTATTTGTTTAAACAATTTATTAATAACCTTTGGGCAGTATTATTATTGATAATTGTTGTTTGTAGCATACCAAATGTTGCTGAACTTTTTTCATATTTTTATTGTAACACGAAGAACGGAAGTTTTAATCAGATACAATTTTTGGCTGGGACTGTGTAGGCAAAACATCCTTGAGGGTTCTAACTAGCGTCAAATTTTTTTTCATTTGATACGTCAAATGATGGACCATTTGACGTACCAAAGAAAAATTTTCTATTGGATGCACAAATGAAGAAAACATTGAAAAAAGCATGATCGAACCGTATTATCTTGAACTTTTTTATTAATCCGAAATATGATGGATTTTTCCATTCTTTTTTCGTTTCTATGAATTGAAAAAAATGCAAATTTCGTGCTGAATACACAAATTTAAAAAAAAATCTTGAAATCTATCAGTCCGTTGTATAATTTCAAACTTTTTTATTGGGCTAAAATATCTCCTTGCGAAAATTAACGTATTGTCGTATACTCTATTCTACATTTTTAATTTTTTATAATGCAATAAAAATCAATACATAATCAAAAATTTCGTATTGGTCGAACCGCAATGCAAGACACTAAAATCTATGTTTCAATCGTGTATTTTTAAGCATTTTCATTTTCTTAAAATGTATCCTTGCTAAAACAAAAGCATTTTAATATAGGGTAGAACGACCAGTGAATGGACGATTAAGCAACGCTACGAATAAATTGACAACCGTGTTGAAACCGCTATATATAGATATAATTTACATGCCGACGTTCGTTCATTGGGGGCGTCCGTTCGCTAGTGAAGTTACCCTACACTAATTAGTATCTTGATTTATCAATTTTTCTCATTTCCTATAAAGCGAAAAAAAAGTTATCCGAAATTGCAAGTTGTATGCACAAATAAAAAGAAATTGAAAAAAATCTATGATCCAACCGCATCCGATGAAAATTGATGAGCTAAAAATAATGATCCTGCACTGGCGAAAACTCTCACTCTTGGATTCACTCTCGCTTTTCGTGCATACCGCTCTTCCGTTCTTAAAGATACATTCGCTTTCGGTGTCGAGATACCAAGTGAAATTACGTATGTAACGTAAGATATATGTCCGAGAGAAGGTGAGCGCGTGGCCTCAACTTCACATGCAAACATACATCAATCCGTACAAAGTTTCGAATTACGTAAAGTTTGTAACAGACATGACAGATTCCAAAGACGATCGTGGCAGCAATGTAGAAGTATCAGGGTTCGATGTGGACATGAATAGAAATAAATATATAGATATACAATACTTAAGGATTGCCTATACCGCAAAAAAGTATTGCCGCAGCCAAAAATTGTATCTGATTAAAATTTCCGTACTTCGTGATACAATAAAAATCTGAAAAAATTCAACAACATTTGGCATGCCATAGACAATAATTATCAATGATAATATCACCCAAAAGATAATAATAAATTGTTTAAACAAATAATTCAACAATTTTTCGGTAATTTGTTTTTTATCTCAAACAAATCGAATGCGTTAGTTTTTCTGAACGCATATGAATTTTTTCATAATTTTTTCTCTATTCTGAAATATAATAAAAAACATTCTGAAATGCAAACAAGAAATGGTCAATTTTCTATATGTTTTTGCGTACAGGTTTATCGTCAGCTTTGAAAAGTTTCAAAGACAATGGGCCAAAAAATACAGCCATTCAAAAAATTTCAATACGGGAATTTCAAAATGGAGAGAAAATTCTGGAAAAATTCACATGCGTTTAGAAAATTTACTCATTTGATTTGTTGAAGAAGAAAAAACCAAAAAATTGTTTAATAATTATTTGTTTAAACAATTTATCAATAACTTTTGGGCAATATTATTATTGATAATTGTTGTTTATGGCAAGCCAAATGTCGATGAATTTTTTCAGATTTTTATTGTATCACGAAGTACGGAAATTTCGATCAAATACAATTTTTGGCGGGGACTGGATAGGCAAATGCAAAGCCATTATCCTCTCACGCCAGTATTTCTATTAAAATAAATGATTTTCAACGCGCGAGTGACAAATTATTGAATTGTCGCTACAGATGTTCGCGAAAACATTTCCTAAAATATACAATTTTTCAAACGCCTCTAAAGTGCGAAACATTTCGGTAAATCAAATAAAAACTAAAGAGATAATTGATGATTAATCTACTAAATAATATTTCACATATTTTAAATAATATTTTTTAAATTAATCAATTGATTTCAAATGAAATGTTCATTTTTTATATCATTGAATTTTTCCATTTCATTAGATTTTTTATTTAAAGTGAGAAATATTGCGGTAAATCAAATAAAAAACTAAATAGATAATTGATTTATCTACTAAATAATATTTCACATAATTTAAATAATATTTGTTAAATAAATTAATTGATTTTAAATAAAATGTTGATTTTTTTTATTTCAGTTATTTCAGTTTTGAAATTTTTCAAACACTCCAAACGGCAAATGTCCAAAAAATCGTTTTAAAACGCAATTTACCACTGGGTGTTGTCGAACTACGAGGAATTTGATAAATTATTTCACGCACGTTCACAATTGCAACCACGTGTGATCGATACGAATTAACGCGTTGGTCTCCTTATTTCACTTTCGTGCGTTGTCGACGAAAAAATTTCTCCACACGTCGGAGACTGATCCCAACCTCGCTGATTCGAAATTGCGCAAAACTCTCTCGTCCCTTTTTATCTCTTTTCCAGCTTGAGCAAGGAGAAAGAAAATTATGGCAAATGTTCCTTTTTTCACTCGCAGGTCTACGTATTTCCGAACGAGGATGAACCCACTTTGGAAGTCGAGGGAGAGCACGGTGAGCGCGAAAAGAGAAAGATCGGTATCGTCAAGCTCGGAGTTTCCAATGGCATAATCAACTTTGTCTTCGGGGTAAAATGAATTATATTCACCAGATTAGCTCATCGATTGCGAAAAAAAAATCGCTCCCGCGTTACGAAACTGGGTTTTTTTCCTTTCGTTTTTTTTTCTTGTAATTGAAATTTACCGTTTTGGAGCACGCACTCCGCGCAGATTCTAAGAAATTTTTGCTATTCATAAAATGGAAAAATAAAGTACGGAAATTAAACTTTCTACGAATGATCGTTATAGTCTAATAGCAGCGGAGAATTTTCCCATAATTTGTACGATTTCCGTTCATTTTTCTTTGTTGGCGATGATGTTTCCTATTTTGTTATTTTTTCTCGAGCATTCTTTTCGTTTGCAAAAGAAAATCCTCTGTCTTCACCAAAACATTCAACAACGTGTCGTTGTAGTCGATCGATTTATTTATTTTCATGAAATCATTCAAAATGAATTTCATTTTTATTGAATTGATTGAATTAATTGATTTCATTTTTTTCTCCTATTTTGTCTGTTTTTTTTTATAATCTCCTATTATTATAATATTAATATTGATATAAATTAATATTAATATATATAATTTGTCTTTCTAATTACGAATAAAAAACTAAGTAATACAACTAAATAGTAAATCTGAAGTTTAAAAATAATGGAATCTAATCTACAAATTAATTCAATTAAAATGCAAAAAGTTCACAGAATGTACTTTAATTCTTCCATTTTTTTCCGTTTTGATTTTTCATATCCAATTTGTGTCTGATCTATCGAACAGCTAATTTAGTATCGATACTAATAAGTACATTTAATAACCAAAAAATAATTTAATGCGAGCTACAAATTATCTTTTCATGCTTTTAAGGAGATCGCTTTACATCGGTCAAATTAGTGCCAAATTTTAGAAATCGTCGCTACAAAAATTTGTACATTAATAGCTAGTCATAAAACCTATTTTTTACTTCAAGACACAACTTTTATTTAGAAAAAATTCGCCGCAAAAATTAACTTGCCTCTCTGGTTGCTTTACGTCATTTTTTGACGCGCTGCATTTTCTTTCAATTTTTTCCAAAAATAATCCGGAATTTTTGTTTGATTCCAGCAATCCTCAACTCATTTTTCTCTTCGAGAAATTATCTATCGACGGACCATTTATATTATTGTTCATAATTTATCATTAAAAAATTAGAAACTTCCAACAATTTTCTCCGGATAAACGAATGCTTTTAATTTCGCTTTAAAAACAACTGAGAATAATTTACACAGCGAGTGAATGGAAAATCTTGGAAATAAAAAAATGAGCTTTGAATTAATGAAATTAAACAAAAATTACAAAATATTCTTGAAAATAACTAAAAGAAATACAACGTGTATTTTCGTTAAGTTATTTTTAATGGAATGGAATGGATCGTACAACAATCGACGTTTTTAAAAATTCACAGCGATCAATATTTTCTGTTATCAAAGTATGCAGCCTCAGGCTGCATGCTAAATACAATTCATTATTGATAATTGATTCGTAAATATTTTTATAAACGATTTTTAGTATTCATCACTGATTCCACAAACAAATTTTTATCTGATTGAAATTTCCTTACTTAGTGATAAAATAAAAATCTGAAAAACTTAGCAACATTTGGCATGCCATAAACAACAATTATCAATAATAACATTGCACAAAAGCAATTAATAATTGGTTTAAACAAATAATATTTCACATATTTTAAATAATTTTTTTAAAATAAATTAATAATTCAACAATTCAACAATTTTTCAACAACAATAACAAAAATTTTTCGGTAAATTCGTTTTTTTCCGAAACAAATCAAACGCGTTAATTTTTCTGAATGCATATAAAATCTCCAGAATTTTCTTTCTATTTTGAAATATCCGTTTTTTAATTTTTAGAATAGCTGTATTTATGTATTGTTTGGCTTAGTGTCTTTGAAACTTTTCAAAGCTGACGATAAACCTGTGTGCAAAAGCATATACAAAATTGGCAATTTTTTGTTTGAATTTCAGAATGTTTTTTATAATGTTTCAAAATAGAGAGAAAATTCTGAAAAAATTCATACGCATTCAGAAAAATTTGTTTGAGAAAAAAAAGAAATTACCGAAAAATTGTTGAATAATCATTTGTTTAACCAATTTATTAGCAACTTTTGAGACGAATCAAATAACTAATAAGAGTGTAAGATACTACAAAAATATTTCTAAAATGAGTTTAACTTACCCCAGAAATTGGACGCTCTTCTCGACGCCAAGACTCGAGCGATCACGGTTCTCGACGAGGGTAACAAAGCCAAAAACGCGGCATACGGGATCGACAATACGCAATCAGCGACGGGTCAATTCATCAGTAATCTAATCGGTCAAAAGATTCAGGCTGGCACAGCGAGCATCGGTCCACTGTTGAATGGAGCAACGACATTCATTTCCGGTGCCAGCAGCGGCATTTCCGGCGCGTTTGCCTCGAAATTGACGCCTCTAACCTCAATTGTCGGAGGCTTATCGGCAGGATCAGGTGAGATGAGTCATTTAGAGCCGGAGCATCGAGCTGAGACTGGTAACAAAAAAATATTCAAAAATAGACGCCGAAAGAAGTTGATTTGAAAATTAATTGATTAAAATTAATTAATGCAAATTAATTAATTAAAATTAATTCATGCAAATAAATTAATTAAAATTAATTAATTCCAAAATGAATTAATTAAAATTAATTAATTCCAAAATAAATTAATTAAAATTAATTAATTCCAAAATTAATTAATTAAAATTAGTTAATTCCAAAATTAATTTAAAAAAAGTGATAAACGATAAGTGAAAAAATGCATAAATTGGAATTGAAGTATTCGATGATAAAGAGAGAAAATATCGTCGCAGGTACGAGCGGCGGATCGAGCGGCGGCAGCGGTGGTGCGACCGGAAGTGGCAGTATATTGAGCTCGCTGCTCTCAGGATTGAGCAGCGGAAGCGGAGGCCTCGGAAGTTTGAGCGGCGGAAATGGCGCCGGTAACGACGATGACGACGATAATTCATCGTCAAGTGGTAGTAGCGCGAGTGCCGGAGCGGGGATTAATCTCGGTGTACTTGGCGGTCTTGGTGGAGGGGTAGGAGGACCTTACTGAGTAAAAGAAAAAAAAAAAGAAAACAAAAAACGAGAAACAATAGCCAGAAATCGGCCTCAAACGTCGTGCAATTTTTTTTTTTCAATTATATATATTTTTTATTACAAATATATATATAGCCGTATATGTGAGCGAATATATCCCAAGTGGAATTGACGGATTTTTAATATTTTCACTATAAAATGACGAAATTTCTCGATTAAAAAAATTTATACATTTCCATTTGGGATATCGTAGAAAATAGTTTTGAAGCTCTCTATTCCGCTCTCCATTTTTTTTCTTAGTTCACGATGCTCGCACGCTTTTATCATAGTTGGAAATCGTCCGATAAGAGTGATTGGTATTTTTTTTTCAATTCTTAATTCTTTCCTCACTAAGAAGAATTTTTTTTCCAATAATTTTTTGACCCCCTTTCCTCGTAGATTTTGACAATTGCCAGGTGATCCATCGTACAAGTAGCACTGATTTGTTGTCGGTAGAATTGACAAACAAAGAGAAATCAAGTAGGAAATTGCTTTTCGACACCCTCCAAGTAGACTGACGACGCCAACGGTAATTTTTTTTCCACACTTTCCCAGCATTACTGGGGAATGTTTGGATGCTTTTCAGGACGAAAAATCCTCGATTGAAGCTGCTGAATTTTTTTTATACCACTTATTGACTTATCGTCGTGCTTCGGGCATTACAAGGGAAAATGAGCGCATTTTTGTTTTGTTGAATTTCTTTTTTTTTCGTCTTTTTCTAGCCAACAATACGGTAAAGATGGACGCCCCTGGCCCCTAGAATCGCGTTTCTTCTGTCTGTAGAATCGACAACAGCAGTCTCCCTGAAACACCTTCGCGATTATTATTCACAGAGATAAACATTGATATTTAAATATATATTTTTTGTTCCATCGTACTTTTTATTTCCTGTCGGAGACTTTCGTCAAGAGACGGACATATATATTTTTTTACGACGATCGAGAGCCGAAACACACTGTTGTAAATACCGAAATAGTGAATTGCTGTAAATGATGTAAATATAGGGATGTTTTTTATTTTTTTTTTTGAATCATTGTTATTTTGCTCTTTTCAAAATACACTGCGCGGCGAAATCTACAATAATGCTAATTGACGACAAGCTTGATGAAACTTATATTGTGATTTATTTAACGATTGTCAAATAAAATTACGACTTTTGTTATCCACGAGTTGATTCATATGTTGATGGAAAAAAAATCTCCCTCGCACCTTCGATTTGCAAAGATTGTTTTCCTCCCTTAAAATCCCGATTCCTTGAAAAAAACTCTCTCTTACCTTTATTTGGAATCCATGGATGACTAGATTTTTTACAATCGACTTGTGTAAATCAATTCGATTGATATCGATCGATCGAGCCTTCCTCGATTAATCCCATTTGATAACAATGGAAAGAAAATACGATTAAACTTACGGCGCGATATTTTCGGCGCAGGGTGATAAAAAGCTGCGAAATCATTTATTTTTTATTACCTAAATTTGATGAAGAAAAAAATGCGAGAATTGTGGAAAGAGAAAGTTTGAATCGCGATGAAATTTTTTTTTTTCACTTTTTTCACCACGCGTTAATTTTATCCACGATTCGTTGTTTATTTGCCCAGGGAAGAATCGCTACCACGACCGAGGATATTCCTGAATTCGACAGAGCCCACGTTGCCTTGGATATACCCCCACCCGCATTTGGCACTGGATTTACCCTAATCACAAACGTCAGCAAAATCTTCAGTGACGTCATTGTCGTAAGTTTCGCGAGGTTATCAAATTAAAGCCGTTGAATTAATGAAAAATCATCAAAAATCATCAAAATGAAAAATCAATCAAAAATCATCAGTCATATTTCTTTTTTCTAAGTAATCAATCGTCAATCGTTTTCCATCATTTTATCGTTAACAAACTTTTCGATACGATCGAATATCCTTTTAATCTCTCACTTGATACTTCAAATAATAAGTATTTATTCAAAAATACGTGATTTCGAGTTGATTATAAATACATATACAGGGTTGAATATCAGTTTCGCGAGAGTAGATTCGTGACGGATTATCGAGTAGAAAAGTCCTTTGCCATTTTTTGGTATTTTGAACTCTTGAATTGTTATTAATTTTTTTAATCAGCCAATGAGATGCGCCCATTGCGATGAGCCGTGATCCCACCATGCCTACCCTCACGCTCATTGGTGTAGACACGGTAGATGGGCGCATCTCATTGGCTGATTTAAAAACTCAATAACAATTCAAGGGTTCAAAATATCAAAAAATGGCAAAGGACTTTTCTACTTGATATTACGTCACGAATCTACCCTCACGGTTCTGACTTTCACCCCTAGGACACCCTGTATATTCATATGCTTAACTATATATACGAATATGTTTTTGATAAGTCGTATCTTCCTTCCGATAGCATGAAAAATAAAATATTCATTTACAAATACGTGATCTCTAGTTAAATTAATTTTCTAAATTGGCAAATCTTTTGATATCATTTTTTTTTTTTTCAAATTCCAGAACTCGGCGCAGCGTACCCAAAGTATTCTCGAGGTGTTCAAGCCATTTTTCCGTGGTGCTTTCGCAATCAAGGGTCTTCCCTCGGACAGAAACCCGTGAGACATGTATTCCTTGTGAAAGAACTTGAGAATTGAGAAAGCCAAAGTTTTCCTTGGTACTAATATTAGTTCTTTGCTGTAATAATTAAAATGTAAATATCTCGAACTACGATTATCTTCTGCGATTGTCTATGCATAAGAATATTAAGAATAGAGAATTGATGCCCGGTGACTCGTGACCGCAGTGAAGCCATACGCAAATCCTTGAATAAACTTCAGTCTCGGCTACTTGGCTTTTGCAATCATTTTTAACGAACAATTTTACCGAGCTCGGGGATACAAATGATTGTACATTATAATGCGGAAAAAATCGAGAGATTTTACGATCTCGAAAGTATGAATTTATTAATTCTTCTTCTTTCTTTGCATTTTCTCCCGAGAAACTTGGTATTTTCACCGAGATGAGAACATATTTATGATTACACCTCTGTAAATTATGTAATATATTAAACGTAATTCGTGATAAATATTATGCGTTTTTACGAGGCAAACGAGACACGGAGGTGAAAGAGGTGAAAGAGCCTTTCTTTTTGTTACGTTAACATACGTTGGGGACACGTAGCCATACAGTTTCTCAGGTGCGGAGCGTCGATAGGTGTCTTTATGTTTGACATCGTAATTTAAGCTCTCCGCTGTAGGTATTATTAGCTTGTAAGTGTATTACGGGCGAAACACGTGTAATTTTCGTTTCTTTATAATATTGAAAAAAAATCATATGCTGTAATTAAATCTGTAATTCGTTTAAACGAGACTTTAGTCTCGATCCAATGTGTATTTATGTAATTTTCGTGAAATCATAAAATCTTATGAAATACGATACTCGTTTTTTATTCCCCCTCCAATTCCTTTTGCTTAATCATTTAACTTTCGCAATTTTGCAGCTATCGAGCTTAAACTTTTTGCACAAATGTAAATAATAATATAAATAAATAATAATCTAATATAAATAGTAAATAATAAGAATCTAATCTAAATAATCTGATAATCTGATAATAAAAATAATCTAATGTAAAAATAATCTCAAATAATGTAATAAAAATAATCTGTAATACTCTGACCGCCGCGAATGATTAATATCGAATTTCAAAACAATTGCTTAAAAGATTCAATTTAAAAAAATTTTAAAGGCCTTTATTTTTGAATTTTTGAAGATTGCTTACAATCGCTATAACTTTAGCAATTTTATAACTATCGAGCTTAAACTTTTTGCACAAATGTAATAATAATGTATAATAATAATAATAATAATAATCATTATCATCATCATCATCATCATCATCATCATAAAATGGAATTATTATTGATAATTATTCCTGGAGTTGAAAGCTTATAATATTTTTAAAATTTTCTAGAAGTGGTGAAACAATATTTTAACCTGGAAACTTGCATGTAGCTCCGCAATTTTTTTTTCGTTGTTCACTAACTTTATGAAGAAGCCACGATCAAACTATAATCGTCTTAAACTCAAGAATTTAGCGATGGAAAAAAATTCACAGACCATAAGGAAGTTTGCACGATTTCCAAAGACACTTTTTTTCATTCCGGAATAAAGATCGAGTGGTCGATGGTCGTGACATCTGGTGACGTATTTTCCGTGTACTTTCGCTGAAAATACGATGGAGAATAATCGTTGGAGAGGGAAAAAAGGGAAGCTGCGAGAGGGGAGGGATCTATCGCTTGGGTTCGCGTGGATTTGAGAAAGCGAGAGTAATCGAGAGATGAAAAATATGGTCGAAAGTGGGGGAGACAAACATTCGAGTTTGTTGGTTTGCGCACCTGTAAAGCGTACTCTTTGAGGGGATTTTGCGCTCTGGAGGTGCCAGAAGCATGTATCAAAGACCTCGTGGCAAGGTCGATGAGGAAAGCGTGCCTTTCGGGTGTGGGAAAGACCCGGCTTTTGCTTTCAACAATTTTTTTCGGAACAGTCTCCGTAACATTATGTCAGACTTTACTTAACTCTTTCGTAAAAAAAATATATGTCGATACCTTGAGGATCCGGGCCTCTTGGGATATGTCCAGCACGAGCGTAAGTCCGTAAGTCTCTCATAGGCTCATCTCGCTAGTATCAGCCACGTCGAGCAACCGGTAAGATGCATTTCACCGATTACGCATCATCTCTTTATTTTTGCTCGTTTTTCAATCGCGAATTTCTCCCCTTTTCATTGATTTTTTTATAGTCCCATGAAAAAAAACGACCGAGCTCCTCATCGATCGCTGGCGAAAGAGGCGATTCATTTTTCATTCATAAACTCGTTGAACGTCCAGGAATTTTGACATCAAGGTACAAGTCTACTTTAGAAGGCAAAAAAAAAATTTAAGATCTTTTTTGCGCCTTTATCAGATATGGCTGAAAAACTGTTTTTACAACATTATTTAGTCGTTCGAAAAAACAAAAAAAAAACCATTTTTTATTTTTATTCTTTGAATAATTTATAGAAGACGCCAAAATCTAAAATGTCTTGGCCGACAATTGAGGAATCACCACAGTGTAAAATTTTCAAAAAATTTCGGTCGCTACAGCCTTTCTTAGAAAAAATTATTGGAGCGAGACCAAGCGCGGAGACTTTAAACGTGGTTTTCTCGAAATGGTGTTTTTCAAAACGTTGTCCACTCTCAAAGAAAGAGTTTTCAAGCTATATCCGTTTGAAATTTTAACAGAACATTCTTCACGTCATTCATTATCGTGCTATGGAAGCTTTTTTTCCTTCTTCAAATCTTCCAATTTTTTTTACCGAAAACTTCCAAAAAAATTTACTTTTACAATCATACTTTTTTGTTCAAACCGTCGCCATTTTTTCAAATTTCACTAAAATACAAATACAAAAAAAATCATTTTATATTCTTTATCGGTGCTTCAATTTGTAAAAAAAAATACCGATTAGCTTACCGATTATTAGAAACTCGCTCCTTTTTCGGGCGATCCCACTGCCATGATCCCTTAATCTTGGGATTGACAAGTCTGAATAAAAAAAAAGGAATCATTTTAAAGAGGAAGGTTTCGTACACAACAATTTACCACTGTTAATGAAAAATCAATTTAAGAAAAAAATTACGGATGTTTGAAATAAATGGTGAAAAATTCAATTGTTCATTTTCATTTCAAACATCCGCAATTTGTTGTTGCTGATTTTTCATTAACGGTAGTAAATGGTTGTGTACGAAACCTTCCTCTTTAAAATGCATTTTAATTTTTTTGTTTCAGACTTGTCAATTCTGAGATTAACTGTCGGCCATGGGACAAGACATTTTCGACTTTAGCGCCTTCTATAAATCATTCAAAGAATCAAAGTTGAGAAACAATTTTTTTGTATTTTCAAAGGATGAAACAATGTTGTAAAAACAGTTTTATAGCCATAGCTGATAAAGAAGCTGAGAACAAAAATCTTGAAAATTTGCTTTTTTTGCCTTCTAAAGTCGATTAGTACCTTGAAAAATCGTGCAAACGAGAAGTTTCTCAATGTTTCCTTCGATATTTTTTTTTCTACTGTCAAAATTTTATGAGCCGTTTACTTTGCCAATATTGAGTTCATTATTGGTGAATGCTCCGTTTCCACTTAACAGTCTCAAGTTTTATCGTCTCTCTTAAGATTTACCATCGAAACATACAAAGTTACGAAAATTAGTTTTTCGAAAGATTTGCAATTTTATATACTCTGAAGTATTCAAGCAATTATTCCCTAATTTATTACCGTTCATCTTCGTTTCCTAATGCATTTGTGCAAAAAAACTTGAACCATTATATTTATATGCAAATAGTGTACATCATTATATTATTATTATTATATTTAAAAAGATATATATGAGGCATTCGAGCTATAACCGAGCGGCCATTACCTCGCCTTTTTTTGTGTCGCCGATTTTTTTTCAGTTACTTTTCGACAAAAAAAAAACATACGTATTTCTCAAAAAAAATTATTTTTCATCCTCTTCCGTTTTAACACCTTTCAAAGTACAATATTCGTTTTTTCGACAAGAGTGTGTCCTCCGATTTTTTTCAAATAAATTGACAAAAAAGTACATTAGAAACCGCATCTTTTGATGACGATCCCATCATGGAGAAATCATTTATCGATTTTTTCCGTGTGTATGAAACTTTGAAAAATGTGTTTTTAATGTATACATAAATGTGTACAATATTTATGTACACATAAATATTGTAACTGTATTCATAAATAATAGCATGCACAATGTTACCTGTGTACTAACTCCTTTTTTACGAATAAAAACACATTTTCCAAAGTTTCATACACATAGCAAAAATCGAGAAATGATTTCTCCATGATGGGATAGCGATCAAAAGATGCGGTTTTAAATGTACTTTTTTGTCAATTTACTTGAAAAAAATCGGAGGATACACTCTTGTCGGAAAAAAAATTGTACTTTGAAAGGTGTTAAAACGGAAGAGGATGAATAATAATTGTTTATTTTTTATTTATGTGTACATAAATATTATAACTGTATTAATAAATAATGGCATCCACAACGTTACCTATGTATTTACTCCTTTTTTTACGAATAAAAACACATTCTTCAAAGTTTCATACACATGGAATAGTATATTACGATACTAGTGCGATAAAACTTTTTCTGACGAGTGTGAGTTTGCAGCATAAGCCGAAGGCGAATGTTGCAATCACACGAGTTGAGAAAAAGTTTCTCGCACTGGTATCGTACAAAATTTTATTGTACGAATGCGCAAAGCGCCAGTTTGAGCACGCGCAGCGTGCGCAAAGTGGCAATTTGCGCACGGAGTGCAATAAAAAAATGAAAAATGATTTCTCCATGGTGGGATAGCGATCAAAAGATGCGGTTTTAAATGTAGTTTTTTGTCAATTTGTTTGAAAAAAATCGGAGGATACACTCTTGTCGAGAAAACAAAATTTGTACTTTGAAAGGTGTTAAAATGGAAGAGGATGAAAAATAATGTTTTTTTGAGAAATACGTATGTTTTTTTTTGCTGCAAAGTAACTAAAAAAATCGGCGACACGAAAAAAAAATGTCGAGGTAATGGCCGCTCGGTTATAGCTGGAATGCCTCATATGTAAATTATTATATTATTATTATATATAAAAAAATTTGAACTATTATATTTATCTGCAAATTTTTTTTTTTTAATTTTTCCATGTGTTAAGGCATTTTAATTTTAGCATGTCGACAAGAAATACTAAAAAAAAAACAAGAAGAATTGTTTATAAAAACGGAGCTGTCTTTATGAAGAAAGAAAATTCACAAATTTTCCAACTTTATATTTACGGATATTCTTTTCGCAATTATCACAATCAGTATAAAGGCGAGAAATTCGATAAAAATGAAAAATTAAGATGGAGCATAAGCTCTTGTCGTAGCTAAGACGTTGAGAAATACTTCTGGATTTTGTTCGATCTCCTGAAATTGTCGACATTTTCCCGTTTTGCATAGTTTGATAATAACCCTTCTAGAAATCCTACGGTTGATCGCCTCGTTTGATAAGTCAAGTGCACGCAACTCGAGATATATGCAATATTTTCGTTGGACCATAGTGCAACGCAATATCCGCGTACATATGTGTGCACTTACTCTGTATTGACGAGCTCATTTTTTTTTTGTTTTTTCTTTCTTTTTCTTCTCGAACGTTATACTTTCACTATTCGCGTTTTAGATCTAAATAGACCGTCGTGGAGCACAGGCCCCTCCCGGAAAAGGAACCTGCATTATTATTGCACACATCACTTGGACCATTAAATAATTGAGTTGAACATTCGTCGAAACCTCGAAGGTAAAACAGCAAGTATTTTTGTTCTCCATGTGTTTTGTTTTTTTTACATTTCGCGCTGTCGTAATATTGCGATTATTATAAATATTTTTAAGGCGGCATTCTCGTCTAGAGACATACATTTGGAATGTTCTGTCGAGCTCGATTTAAAAAAAAAACAAAAAATATTTTTATTGCACTCCGTGCGCAAAGTGCCACTTTGCGCACGCTGCGCGTGCTCAAACTGGCACTTTGCGTACTCGTACAATAAAATTTCGTACGATACTAGTGCGAGAAACTTTTTCTCAACTCGTGTGATTGCAACATTCACCTTCGGGTCATGCTGCAAACTCACACTCGTCAGAAAAAGTTTCATCGCACTCGTATCGTAATATACTATTATATCACTCAGTACAATAATGGATGCTTTTACGTGTGCAAGCGGACGTGAAAACGTCCATATTGCACCTCGTGATATAAAATATCGTACGCCTCTCGGCGTAAAAACATTTTCGGACTCGTGTGATTGCAGGACTCGCTTTCGGCTCAGCCTGCAAACTCACACTCGTCAGAAAATGTTTTTACGTCCTCGTGATGTAATGTACTATTACCATTCTTTTTTTTACAACATGTTTATTAATATTTTGAGAATGAACCGAAAAAACTTCAGTGAAAAAAATGAAAATTAAATAAGTTATAAGCTGGTAAAGTTGGGGCTAAAAAAGGGGTGCACTGGTTGACATGATTGCAACCCTTATAGTCATCCGTTACAACATTGAACTCAAGATTCTTAATTAGAAAGAATGTCGTTGAAGGCCCTACTCAGAGGAAACGGAAGAGAAAAATTTCGCAAAATGGTGGCTGCCTGAACAAAAAAAGACGTTTTTCGACTCCTTTTTTCACAGTTTTAATTTTTTTACAATACCAAAAAAAAAAAATTTTGATACTAAAGTGGTAGGGGCGATAGAGAGTTATACATTGAAAATTGGTAAAAAAATTGAAGTTAATCGGTTTAGTAGAACTCGAGATATCATGTTAACCGTATTGAGAAAAATAGTTTTGAGAAAAACGCGTTAAATTTTTGAGCTCTGACATGACGGACGTAATTGCTGCGTAATTGCTCCCTAAATTATTGGAATTACAAAATTTCCTTTCGAGGATATAGTATTAAAGGTTTAATCTTTAAGATATGCAAAAAAAGGATTTTTTCAAACTTCTAGACTTAAAAAAAATTATAAAAAAAAGTTCGAATAATCAAAACTTCTTTCACAAGTAAGCGAAATCGCCAGTGCGGTGAAACATTAATTTACCCCGCTCATTAATCTTCGATCAATAAATAAATAAAATATAATCGTCTACTGATCGACGCCGCACGAAAACTTTATTTTAAAAAAATGAAACAAAGTTTAAACATTCATATGCTCACTTTTATGACTACACGTGCCTCTTTTGGGTTAACTAGGAGGCTTAAGGCAAACAACCTGTATTTCATAAGAGATAAATACAAGAAAACGTTTATGTAAATTACATAATACACGTCAGTACGGTCGGTGACGTTATATATTATATGGGAATTCCCGCCAGAGTGATGTTATTTTTTCCTCGATAAAAAAAACCATTCGTCGCTTCTTGTAAATGTAATTCAATGTTAGCCTCGTTTCCGGAATCTCACGTAACAGAATTATACGATGAATCAATGTGAATTCAAACTTCAAGTCATTTTTCGCGGGCGTGCGCGATCACACTGAGAAAACAATGTACCAGGATTTGTTAACTGTTAACAAATGTAAAGTTGAATATGGCAAAATCAATTATTTGTTAACAGTTAATAAATTAAATTAATATTTTTTAACAGTTAATAAATTATTTTGACGCAAATAAAACATTTCTTAACACCTGATTAATTTTGTATCAGTTAAAGAGGAATATACGACTGGCAGGGCCCAAAAAATCGACTTTTCAATTTTTACTTCTTTTTAAATTTTGATATGTTAAGAACGTCTAGTAAAAATTTCAAGTCAAAATTCCAAAAAATGACAAAGTTATAGTCCAAAGAGTTCGTTGCGTCCATGCACGTGCAGATGACCACAGTAACGCGTTTTTCTCAAAACGACGTTTTTCAAACTGGTACCCAAAATATCTCGAAAACCGCTGAACCGATTAACTTCAAATTTTGTGTGGTTATTGTATACATAATTATCTAGTTCTTGTCAAAGGATTTTTTTTCCGGTGCTTAGTTTTTTTTGTGAAAATACGAACGAATTTTTTTTTAAATAGCCACGTTGAGTTCAAGCGTCCGTCATTTTGTCAAAAATCGATATTTTTTAAATCGGCAATGACAAAGACAAGATAATAGTATCTGTTTTGGTATTTTCTTCCACATGATTTTCGCCGAAACGCCACTGGGTACCGCTATGGCAGATTTTTTTTGCGGCACTCCGTAGACGACTAAATTACTCCGTGACTTTGCAAGATTTTTAAATAAAAAAAATTGAAAACATTCTTGAAAGCGTATATTCTTAACTAAGAAAAACCCCATTCTGATCATTCCAATAGTTTCCCTGGAAAAAAATTATCGAAAATTACCTTATTTCCGTTTCTAGGTGTATCTTCCCCCTCAAGGAATATTTAAGTAAAAGTGACAACTAAATATATTTCTTTAAATGAATTGTTTTCTCAGTGCAATGGCGCGTTACTTTTCTCTAATTATTTCGTCGAGTATAATCCTGCTGCGATCTCTTTTCAACAGTTCAGCGTCTCTATTGGTTCCTCATTTTCTTTAGTCTAAAAGAGGCACAAATATTTTTAGAATACACATGAAACCTCTTTCTGAAAGGACCTCCAGTTTGCATTCTCAATTCCGTGACGTTGCCTCGCTGATTCAAAAGACACGCGAAGATTAATTCATATATTTGGCAAAGTGTGTGTGAGTGTACCATTTGTGAGAGTGATAATTACTGATGTTCAAACGAGAGTTTGCAAAGAGATGGAAGGAAAAAAAAGTCGAACGAGAGATAACGGGACCCGCGTATGTACATAAGAGAATTGCGCAATTGTCGCGCGAGGACCAAAGATCAGAAATGTGCGTGCGCCGTTTGCCGATGGCTATGAATACCTCTTTAAAAAAAAAACGTAAAAAATTGTCTTTTCACTCTATGCGAAGATCTATGAGGTGCACAAGTGTTACAAGGATGTCCAGCATGGATCAACTATCGTCCCGGGTTATACGCACATCTTAACGAGTGTCAGTGATCGATCTATAAAAAAAAAATCATTATACGGGCCGGAAAAAATTATCCTTGCATTTGCATTAAAAAAATCGTAACGAGTCTATTTACTTTTCACGGAATAGCAAAATATATAGCTCAAGGGAATCCTAAAGCGAATATTTGCAATCACATATTTTTCGTCCTTGCTTCCATTTTAATGATCTTAATATCAATTCTTCAACGATTAACGATCATTATATTAATCCGCAGAATGCACGTGGCGGACAAATATTCATAGCAATCGAGATCATTAATTATCAGAGACAATTTATAAAATTTGTAATATTACATTTCATCCACACTTACATGAATTAAAAATCATGCAAATTAAAAATTTGCACATAGGTTAGAAGCCGGATAGTTGCCCCACTTAAGGAAAAAGCTCTATTACTTAAAAATTAAGTATCTACTGATAATATGCTTCGTGTATATTAAAACATTGGTCTTTAATCTTTCATTATACACTATTTTTGTGAACCCAATTAATATTGTTTTTGAGTAAATCCCGTTTTATTTGACCTCTCCAAAGAGGGATAGTTGCCCAACGTGGCGGATACTCGCCGCACTTCGAAAATACTTCGAAGGAGTTTATAATTAATATTAAGTTACAGATTATTTTATTTTATTATATTTTTTTAATTTTATTTTTTTATATTGATAGTTTATTATTAATTTTATTATCTTATAATTAATAATTTCATTATTTCTTTAAATACCTTTACTTAACAATTTTTCTTTCTTATCTAGTTCTTCAAACGCTAGTGCTAAACTAACTTCGGTCCAGCAAGGACCACGCCTAGGTTTTTGTCATATTGCCGTTAGGGCAACTAACCGGAAAAGAATATGGGTCGACTATCCTTTTCGATACGGATACTTGCCCTTTTTATTAAAAAACAATCATAAACGCTATTCAACAATATCCCTAGAAAACACTGACGGTGGGCCCAGAGTAGGGCTAGAATTGGCAGCCATACGTTCGACTCTCGGCCGAAGGTTGACGCCAATGCTGGGCAACCGTCGGTTCAAGGTCGGAATGATAGGCTCGGTCCTACGGTCACTTACGAGAATCGGCCAATGCTTGGGGGCCAAGCGTTGGCCAATCGTCGTTTACAAGAATCGGCCAATGCTTAGGACCAATACTGGGCCAATATAGTACCGGTAAAGGATGCTTGAACTTTTTGTATGGACATTTGAGTCCAAAATTATTTATTTATTCCATACATTTATTAGTAGTTATGATAAAAATCAGTTTTTTATTCGTAGTTAGTAGTATCTAAAGATCAAGTAAAATTAAAAAACATAATTTGAAGAAAAAAAAATGTGTCGCCACTGGGATTTGAACCCTCGATCCTCTGTTTTACGCGTATCTCTGAATTGAACATGAATTAATTATTAAAAACAAAGATCTTTCGAAAATTAATCCATTTTTTTGACTGATTAATTTTCCTTGTATAGACGCGGATCGAAGAATATTTACGAGCCTCTTCTGGGATTTGAACCTACCTACCTATCGAGCCTACCTAGTGACCTACTACTGACACGCTAACCACTATACCATCGACTACTTATAATATTCAGATGCGTGTATCATATTTATGAAACATAGGCCAAAAATATATATACGTACACGAAAAAACAAAGTCGGTACGGTCCTCGAAAGCAAGTTTTGAGGGTTTACATAACTTATCAGAGGTTCCAAATTTAAATTATTAGGGGTCGCTTAACTAATGAGGGGTCAGAAATCCTGGAATTGTTTTGAGGCCTTAAATAACTTCCGACGGGTAAGGAGTCGCGAAATTAAGTTATGAGAGGGGTCACTCAAGTTATGAGGGGTCAGGTACTCTTGAATAAAGTTTTGAGAGTTCACATAACTTATGAGGGGTCAGGGGCTACAAAATTAAGTTATGAGAGGTTACAAAATTTATGACAGGTTATGGTTTTTGTCAAACTTAAGTTTTGAGGACTTACATAACTTAAGAGGAGTCAGAGGTCTCGGAATTAAGTTATGGGAGGTCACTTGACTTTTTGTACAACGATATACCATGAAAACATTGCTGATAATCGCAGTATGACTAACCGTTGGCTTGAAATCGGGCACCCAACAATTGGCACGCCACTTAGGGCCGACTGTTTGCCAGCCTTGGACCTCATACCTGGTTGCCGACACTTGGCCAATGTTGGGCCAATAATTCGTGCTAACTACGGGCTAACGCTGGCAATACATTGGACTCTACTGTTTTACTCGATGCTTGGCCCGATGCCAGGCCAAATAGATTTGTCGGTACTGTCTTTTGACCCTAGACCAATTATAGGCCGATTATATTCAACTCCGTGCTATGAAAATCGAACAAAAATCAATTATATGTGAGATGTTGACCAGAGCAATTTTGAATAATAACAATATTAAAAAATTATTAACAAATCGTTACAAAAAAAAATTCTGCAAGTATTCAGAAAACTTTTTTTCTTTTCATATTAGATTAATTCGTCCATTTTTTCAATATACGGTAAGCATTTTGAAATTTTTTTTTTTATTTGTTTTATTATTTTATTTTTGCAAATTTTTTGAACACTGTATAAACGGAACCACTGATCGTCAATTCAGTGGGAGAAAATTCTCACGAGTAATGAAAAATTTGTATATACGAAAAATGATGAATACTTTTTTATTTTTCATAATTTTTTCAAAATTATGAAAATTATGATTCGTTAATAATTCTTTAATATTGTTATTATTCAAAATTGCTCTGCTCAATATCTCATACATGATTGATTTTTTTCGATTTTTATAGCATTGAGTCAAATAAAATCGGCTCATCATTGGTCTAGCATCAGAAGCCAGTGCCGACAAATATATTCAGCCTAGCATCGGCCTAGCATCGGGCAAGCAACGAGGGAAACGGTATAGCCCGATGTGTTCCCAGTATTAGCCCATAGTTAGCACGAATTATTGGCCCAACACTGGCCCAGCATCGGCAGCCAAGTGCAGGGTGTATCGGATAACCAACGCTGGAAAACAGTCAGCCCCAAGCTGCATGCCAAGCGTTGGGTGCCCGATTTCGAGCCAACGGTTGGCCATATTGCGAGTAATGGCAATGTTTTCATGGGTAAGTGAACTCGATAGCTGCTGAATTAGAAAACTTAGTGATCACATGTATTTGTTGAAAAATAAAAAAAAAATTTGAGAACGACCCTCTCGATCTTTTTTTACCAAATTCAACACTAACTATTCTTGTCATTCTGTGTATTAAAGCAAAAAAATTAAGCTCGATACTTCTAAAAATGCGAATGTTGGAGCGTTAACAAATATGTTTAGAAAATTTCAAACAAAAATTTTAAATGAACTACTCACGCGATTTTTCTGAAATTCAATACTATTTTTCGTTGTCGTGGAATGTATCGTCATAAAAAAAATCAGCTTGGTAGGTGCAAAATAACGAAAGTTAGAGTACTCAAAAACTTTTTACTAAGAATTAGAATTTTATTTTAAACCGAACCTTTTAAGCTCTTTTTCCCAAATCAATCCCAATTATCTTCATTATAAAGTGTATCTCCACAAAAAATGTCAGCGTCATAACTGCAAAACTACGAAAGTTATATTTACTATAAACATCTTGCAAAAAAATGACAAGTCCCGCCATATTGACAATTGTTTTTCAATTTCGGAAAAATTTGCACTGAGTAAAAGGACATAGATGATCTACTTGCATACCAAATTTAAACTCGATCGCTTGAACCGCCGTTTCGCAGATATATCGATTTTGAGGCAAGCACAAAGCGTACACACACGCACGCACACACACACACACACACACACGCAGGCAAGACCGCGTTTCTACAGAGGCAAAACTATCACCAATAAATCCACACGAGCAAATCGTCACGAGCTGACAAAAAATTCGTAATGTTATCGAAACAGAACGTTTTTTCTATGTGAATTTATACTCAAAAACTATCGCTGATTAAATTCTCATCCGCTTAATTCCCCGGGGTCTCTATTGTGCCCGGCACAATGGTCACTGGAAAAACCATACCGGTCTGAATCCAATTTGCACGCCACCGTCGCAGAGTGAATGATCACCGTTTGAACTTGGCGAAGAAGTTAAATAAGTATTGCACAAACTCGACACCGCGTAAACCGTGTAAACCGCCACCGCATTAACTCTGCACGGCCGAACTGTCACCGACCTAACGCGTCATAGCGAAACTATCATTGGCTTCATTGTACACGCCAAAACCGCCACCGGACTAGCGCGATATTTCACAAACTCACAATTTTTCAAACTCTATGGGTGCGTTCTTTAATTCACCTTTTTATCTTTTTTCATCGTCGCATCTTTTTTATTTCAATGTGTTGGATAGAGAGAGAGCGGTAAAAAGCCGAATTTAAAAGCGCACCCATAGAGTTTGCAGAATTGTGAGTTTGTGAAATATCGCTCTAGCACGGTGACAGTTAAGGCTTGACAGTTTTGCTTCGGCACAGTTCAATTTCTAACAGTTGTGCCATGTACACTTTAGGCTGGTTTCAGTTGCGCCGTGACAGTTTTGAACGGTGTCAATTGAGCCGTGTACAATTCAGACTCGTGACAGTTAACCAAAGACAAATGTAGCCCGTGCCAGTTGTTCCGTGTTTAATTAAGCTAGAGAGGATTCAAATGTCGACAGTTTTGCCTCATGACAATTCGGTCGTATACAGTGTAGTGTACGTGAGTTTAATCGTGAGTATTTAATTCGTGGAAAGTTTGGTTATGTGTTGTTTGACTCGTGACAGTTGTGCCGTGACAGTTTTGCGGTGACAGTTTTACCTCTGTAGAAACCAGCCCCCTGACACAGCCGCTCAGAAACGGCTCACGAATTGCCCCCCCCCCCCCCGTTTATTATTATTGAATCACGCCACATTGCGGCGCTAGTAGTCGCCTGGCTGAATACTATATATATTGCAGGGCAAGCAATACGCGATATACACATCGAAATAAGAGTTTCAACCGCACATGCGTAAAACAAGCCGGCCAGGTGACTACTAGCGCTGCGAAGCGGCCTACAGTGTAATTACAAAACACGGTGAAATCGAAAAAAATTTATCGCAATAGAAATAGTAGCCAGTGTCAGGGGGCTGGTAGAAACGCGGCCCTACCCATACACACACACACACACACACACACACACACACACACACACACACACACACGCACGCACACATGCACACACACGTACACACGCACGCACGTCCGGACATTTTTTCAAAATGTAATTTCTCGACATTTTTGGACATGAAAATTACGAAAAAAAAATTTTTGCGAAAACAAAGCTTCATTTATGAGCAAGCAAAAAAACCTAAGTAAAAAAATAAAAAACTTTGCATTATTTCTATTTTCAGTTCTCTTCATTGCATATTATTTATTGAAATTATTCATTTATTTAAAATAAATAAGATTTTGTTCGAATCGAATCATATAAAACGAATGATAAAGTAAATAATAATAAAGTAAAAAATGTGACGGTCCCACGAGTAATTTTTTTCTTATTTATTTCAATTTCCATAGGCACGGAAAATATAGTGACATCTCTAATAGGCAATTTATGGTGACGCTGCAGTTAATTCTCTCGTTGATGGGCAAAACTTTCTGACAAAGCTGGACGTTGCAATGATAGTCATTATGAAAATGTTCACACGCATTCTTTCATTTTATTTGAAGCCTATCCTCAACAATATTATAAATATCCATATGAAGTATTTCCTGTCAAATCAATCATCATCTCTCTCGAATTCGTGTTTTCATTTTATTTGCGATTGTATATTTTTCCCCCAATATTTTGTTCAATTTTCTTTTACTATCAGCCTTTCTTTTTTCAACTTCGTTTTCTTTTTACGTTAGTATGTTCACAACTCCCAGGCAGAAAAAAATAGGCAAAGTTATATTGAACAGTATACAAAGGTGTACATATTGAATATTGGAAACGTTTGTAAATTGCAAATACATTTCCAACATAATTTTCGAAAATTTGCACGTAAAATTGCGGATTTTGAGAATTTCTTTGATATTTTCACTTTTGACGCATTCGTTGAAGAAAAAAATATAATTGAGGTCTGATATCAAAACACCTTTCGAAAATTCGGGAAAATTAGCAGACCCGATTCAATTGTGAGAAAATCGTGAATCAAATCCCGGGGTTTTAAGGAATTTGCCCCTACCCGTGCGTGAAAATTCTAGGGAAGCCCTAACTTAAGTCGGGACCTTCTCGGGCTTGAACGTGGATGCCCGTTCAGGAATTGCCCTTACACCACCAGGTTGGGCCCCGATAGGGCAATGCCAAGGTTGCCAGGCCTATTTACACTATGCCTGACCTAAGGCAACCCGTTGAGGACCTTATCGGGCTTAAACGTGGATGCCCTGTCATAAATTGCCATATCACCGCCAGGTTGGGCCTCGACATGGCAGTGCCAAAGTTAACAGGCTTACTTACAATATGGCTGACTTGAGGCAACCCGTTGAGGACTTTGTCGGGCTTAAATGTGGATGCCTTGTCATGAATTACCATAACACCGCCAGGTTGGGCCATGACAGGGCAATGCCAAGGTTGCCAGGCTTACTTACAATATGGCTGACCTAAGGCAACCCGTTGGGGACCTTTTCAGGCTTCAATCGGGCAACCCATATTTAAAGAAGTCGGTATAATTACAATAGACCCAAATCGGGCCCAAATAGGGCGAAAGTATCGGAGCCCTAATTATTTCAAACATGGCACTGACAAGGCAACCCTTTGAGGGCCTAATCGGGCTTCATGGGGAATTAGTTCCGAGACTCGCCATGAGACGTCGCATACGGCGTGCACTCGCTCCCATACGGAACATGCAAATAGTATGCTTATATAGCCGAAGTTGGAGCACGGGTTGTATTCGACACCGCAGAGTCAAGCCTGTCAGGAAGTCATGCCTCGAGGGAAGTCATACCCGCAAGCTTTCTACATAGAAATCCTCTGCTTTATACTATTTTTTCGTAAAAATTCTCTTGGAGAATTATTAATAATAGTATATTATTATTAATGATTATTAATAATAATATATTATTATAATATATAATAATATTATTATCATTAAAATAATTCAATTTTACAATCTACACGCATAGCGATACTACGTACGTACTAGGGCCCTGATAGGACTTGACCATGGGCTTGTCGTGGATTCGACATGGCAGACGTGAGGCCGTTGTAAAGGCCCTCATTTGGCAACCTTCTAAGGCCCTTGTCGAAAAAGCGTGAACGTCCATTCAGGGGCCCTATTGGGCTTCCAGTCAAGGGCCCGAAGTAATTTAGGGAAAACCGATCGGAGCCTAGTCGGGGCCTCAATCAAATTCACGCACGGGTACTGTCCTAACCAAAAATTGTATCTGATTGAAATTTCCGTACTTTGTGATAGAACAAAAATCTGAAAAATGTAGCAAAATTTGACATGCCATAAACAACAATTATCAATAATAATATTGCCAAAAAGTTATTAATAAATTGTTTAAACAAATAATTCTTCAACAATTTTTGCATGAGTTGTTTTTTTTCTTAAACAAATGGAATGCGTTAACTTTTCCGAACGCATATGATATTTTTCAGAATTTTTCCTCTATTTTGAAATTCCCGTTTTGAAATTTTAAGAATGACTGTATTTATGTATTTTTTGGCCCAGTGTCTTTGAAACTTTTCAAACCTGGCGATAAACATGTGTGCGAAAACATATACAAAATTGGCAGTTATTTGTTTGTATTTCAGATTGTTTTTTTATAATATTTCAAAATAGAGAGACCATTCTGAAACAATTCAGAAAAATTAACGCATTCAATTTGTTTTAGAAAAAAAAAGAATTTTCCGAGAAATTGTTGTATAATTATTTGTTTGAACAATTTATCAATAACTTTTGGATAATATTTGCTGAATTTTTTCAGATTTTTATTGTATTACGAAGTACGGAAATTTCAATCAGAAAAAATTTTCGGCTGGGACGATAGGGGCAAAGCATCCTTAAATCAAGACATTGCCCAAGTTGACATGGAAAATGTCATACAATATATTAGCGCGTAATAATCCTCGTAATCGATGGAAATCTCGGTCGCGGAAGCGTCGAGGAAGTTGCCTAGAAAGTCCCTCTTTGAACGGGTCGTTGCATCTCTCTGCGGTTTTCAGCACGCGACTATAATCCCTGGTATGTTCTCACGAATGATCTCCGAGGCATCTCGCGCAATAGTTATTACGCGAGACACCTCAGAGACACCTCAAAACTATACACCACCGCTATCAAAAATCTTGAAATTGTCGCCAAAATTATTCTTCCATCCTCCATTATCGATTGGCATTTGTTTTCAAATTTCGTTTCCCATCCAAAATCGATCGACGAATTTTCATTCGGGACACGCGCCCACGAGCGTCCGGGTACAAATATACGTCGTCGATCACGAAAAAGTCGGGCGAGTGTGCATTTCGTAAATCGAATGGCCGAAACTTTGAGCCAATTGTAGGGCGTGCGGCGTGACATACACGAGAGGGAATACTATTATGGGGCGCGAACACTCGCGCAATAAGCCGAGAGCGCTTGTACGGTCTTCAAGCCCGAGAAAATCAGCTATGTTTGCAGTTGCGAGCGAGAAACCGAGCGGAGCGGCGCTTTTTTTCTTTTTTTGACCGTTATGCACGAAAGTTCAACCTTTAGTAAACGGTGAAAAGAAAAATGGTAACGATATCATTGATTCGGGAGGCAAGAGTATTTTCATCGTCATGGTAATCGAACGGCGAATCTGTGATTGATAAATCGAAAAATAATCGGCAAAAGTGGGTCCGTGATTGTGCACAAGGGCGATTCAGAAAAAAAAACAAAAATGTCTTGGAAACAAGCTCAAAAGTTTCATTTTGGTATAATCAAAGCCCTGTTAAAATATGAGCTCTTAATATTAATATTAACATCGCCCGCATCGCTCCTTTCAATTTCCCATAAGAATAACATGGGAAAAATTATTTTTACGTCTGCTGATTTTTATAACTAACAAAGGATTTATCATACGGGAAATCCACAGATATATTTTTGTAGAGAATTGAACGTTCTACAAAAAATATTTTGAGTTACTTTTTGATAAGTCCACTCGTTCAAAAGTCATTCAATGTCAAAGTTTAATTTTTCGTAAATTTGGCCGATTCTTTAATATTACACCGGAACTATTAGTTTAATCGACAAAATATGGATGAAATTTCATGTGACACATAAATTAAACTTCCGAGAAATGTTAACCAATAGTTCTCACTATAATAAAACAAAAAATAAAACGCTTTAAGAAAATTGTGCAACAAAAATTAGCTGAGAAAGGTAGTTTTTATAAATTATAAAATAAAATCGAATACAAAATTACTGTTATACTACAACAATTTTCTTAAAGCATTCTATTTTTTTTTATATCATTGTAGTGAGAACTATTGGTTAACATTTCTCGAAAGTTTAATTTATGTTTCACATGCAATTTCATTCTCATTTTGTCGATAAAACTAATAAATAGTTCCGGTGTAACATCCAAAAATCGGCCAAATTTATGAAAAATTAAACTTTATCATTGAATAACTTTTGAACGAGTGGACTTATCGAAAAGTAACTCGGAACCTTTTTCTTAGAGCATTGAGTTCTCTAAAAAAAACATGTCTGTAGATTTCGCGTATGATAAATTGTTCGCTAGTTATAAAAATCAGAAGACGTAAAACAAATTTTTCCCATGTTCTTCTTATGAAAAATCGAAAAGTGCAATGCGGACGATGTTAATATTAATATTAAGGTAGTACATCCGAAAATCGCTTTGGGACAGAAAAAGTCGTAATTTAAAACTAATATTATTCAGGACATTCAGAACGCGCTTGTAAAATTTCAAATATATTGACCATCCCGTTCCCGAGATATTTACAATTTAAATAGGTGTTTTTATTACTCATGCGGGAAAAGCGGTATATCTTTACGCCCGCTGTTACGGTTGAAAAGTAGCTTTTTGCCGATTTTATAATTTAAGTGCGCAAAGTAAACTTTGCGCAAATTATTATTATTATTCTTTGCGCACGCAAATTCAGTGCCGAAATTAAATAAAAGAATAACGTTGGTGAAATTCAACAAAAACAAAAACGCAACCAAAATATTAAAACTGAATTGAGGTTGACGTGACAGATCGTATACTATTTTATTACTCATGCGGTTCTTGTTCTTGTTCAAAACAAAATTGTTTTCATTGTTCCTTAACTAAGTTTCCTGCATATTTCTTAACTTTTTAGTTCTTATTTTTGGTCTGTGGGGGAGCTTTGCCCCCCCCAACCCCCCACCGGGGCTTCGCCCCTGGACCCCCACTGGGGCTTGGCCCCCGCCCCCCCCCCACCGGGGCAATTTTATATTGGGATTTATTCCGCATTCGCAATAAAAAATAGTATGTGCAACTCGTGCGGCATTGTCAATTGCCGCACTAGTTGCACAATATACTATTTTAACACGCTTTGCATAGGGTATGTACACATTTCGATTGATCATTAAAAAATGACGGGGCAAAAGACGATGAAAAACTTACGCAAGGATAAAGGGGAATTCAGCGATGATTAAAAAAAAAAATTGTCCCATTTTATCACAAAGTTCCTGAGATATAAATGCTTAAAGTATGAAATACGTGACGAAACGTGATCGCCCGAACCAGCGAACATAGAGGTACATAAAAGCGGAGGCCTTATGAGAGCGCTTGACAGAGTTCTGTTAGTTAGTATCTCGACCACGGCGAGCGCTGCATGTAACGGTGTCCACGAACACATACCACCTCACCAAGCTGCTTGGTAATGTAGCGATGTGTTCGTACACACCGTTACAAGCAGCGCTCGCCGTGGTCGAAGTACTAACTAACAAAACTCTGCCAAGCGCTCCCATATAGTGATGCCGCGAGACAAGACGAGACGAGAATTGGCTTTTCTCTCGTCTTGTCTCGAAAAATATGAAACAAATATCGTATCGTCTCGACTCGAAAGTCGAGAAAGGATTTTTCTCTCGTCTCGAAATATTCTCGAATCTCGAGAATAGTTTTTTCTCTCGTCTCGAAATATTCTCGAATCTCGAGAAAGGATTTTTCTCTCATCTCGAAATATTCTCGAATCTCGAGACAGGATTTTTCTCTCATCTCGAAACATTATCGAATCTCGAGACAGTATTTTTCTCTCATTTGTCCTAATACATAAATTTATCTTATTTTTAAATTTTTTCCTTACCAAAATTCTAAAAATTAATAAATTTTGTATTAACTTCTTCTAATACATAAATTTGTCTTATTTTAAAAATTTTTTTCTTACTAAAATTCTAAAAAGTTAAATAAATTTTGTATTAATTTATTCTTATACGTAAATTTATTTTATTTAAAAATTTTTTTCCTTATGAAAATTCTAAAAATTAAGTAAATTTTGTATTGAATTCTCCTAATACATAAATTTGTTTTATTTTAAAATTTTTTCCTTATGAAAATTCTAGAAATTAAGTAAATTTTGAATTAGCTTCTTTTAATACATAAATTTATCTTATTTTGAAATTTTTTCCTTATCAAAATTATAAAAATTAAGTAAATTTTGTATCAACTTCTTTTAATACATAAATTTGTCTTATTTTTAAATTTTTTCCTTATCAAAATTCTAAAAATTAAATAAATTTTGTATTAACTTCTTCTAATACATAAATTTGTCTTATTTTTGATTTTTTTCCTTATCAAAATTCTAAAAATTAAGTAAATTTTGTATTAACTTCTTCTAATACATAAATTTGTCTTATTTTTAAATTTTTTCCTTATCAAAATTCTAAAAATTAAATAAATTTTGTATTACCTTCTTCTAATAGGGGAGAGCGGGGCGAAACGGGCCCCCGGGGCAAAATGGGCCACCGCACAAGGGCGAGTGATGTGGGGCAGAACGGGCCACCGAGATTGTCATCGGAAATTGCTTACGGGAGACGCGCCTTTCAATATAAGTTGATTAACACTTAAAAAGGTGCTGAAGTCTCCAAGCGTATACGTTTTGGCACCAATGATTCTTCATCAGAGTCGACAGAGCTCAAGTTCGAATTTTCTGACTTAGTGAAAAGCTTCCAAGATTGCTCTGTTGGTTTGTTATTTCCGAATTTTGATTATCTTTTTTTTTGGCGGAGTTATGCAACTTTTAGTGCGGCAAAAAATATCGACAGGTGCATCCAAACTTTTGAGCGGGGGTGTAAATTCGTCTTGGTTTTAAATTTTACTTAAAGTTAAAGTTTAAATTAAAATTAAGATTAAAGTTAAAATTTGTCTCTATTTATTCAGCGAACTATAATTATTGAGTAAATTATTCAGTTTGCAAAAAAATTGTGCGGCTTATTCTGTCGATAAATCGAGATTCTCGATATTCTCGCCTAGACTCTCTCGTCTTGTCTCGAGTCGAACGATGAGACAAATATCGTTCTCTCGTCTCGTCCCGTCTCGTCTCTCGACTCAATTTTCTCGTCTCGTCTCGTTATTCTCGTCTCTCGCGGCATCACTACTCCCATATAAGGCCTACGCTTCCATGTACCTCTATGTTCGGTGCTCGAACGTTCGAAATTGTGTGCGTTCAGTGCGTTCATTCATGTACACAATCTTTCGAAGTGTTCGTGTGCGCAGTGGGACAGGTCTCGCCAAAAATAACTTTTGAATTGGACTGTCGAGCATGTACGACCTTAAGGGCTCATATTTTAACAGGCCTTCGTTTATACCTAAATGAAACTTTGGAGCCTGTTCCTGCGAAAAAAAACAATTATTTTTTTGAATCGCCCTTTTGTGCACTGAAAAACAGTGTACCAGGATTTGTTAACTGTTAATAAATGTAAAGTTCAATATGGCGAAATCAATTAGTTTGAAACAGTCAATAAGTTATTCTGACACAAATGAAATAATTCTTAACGGCTAACAAATTTTGTAACAGTCAAGGAATATTTGAGTAAAAGTTTCAACTAAATATACATTTCTTTACTACAAGTAAACTGTTTGCTCAGTGTGGAAGGATTATCAAATTTTACAATGATGAATTGCACGGTTCTTTAGCAATATTGTTATAGATGAAAAGGATATTCCGAGTTGAAACGATCGTTAATTTTCAGATGTCTCGCGATCGTCGAGGAATCTTGACGAGGGCGTGTTTGCTGATCTTGGCGATATCTCAAACAAACGGACTGGAGACGCGAAAATCACGATTGATAAACGATCAACCATCGCAGCCGACGTCCCGTACTTACCGACTGAACTCCATCGATATTGGTGATAGAAATTACGATCATAGTCACGGAAATTACGAAAATTCGATCGTGTCGAATTATGACGTTCGATCGAGATCGTCACACCCAAGCTCAACCTCTGTGATATCGTCGACCGGCGGTACGAGAAAATTTCACAATCACGATGAAGAGAAATTGTTCGCGGTTATCAATTCCAAAGATTATGGAACTTCGACGCCCGCGGAAATCGAGAAATTCGATCGTCTCGGTGAGCTCATGATCGCTCGAGCAAATATCACCGAAGAGGCAAAGAGAGTCGTTAGACAGGTCAAAAGACAGAGACCAGGATTTTTTTGGACACTCGCGAGAGTGGCATTTGAAGTGAGTAACAATAAAAAAATCGTCCCCTTCGAATATCGAATCATCGTTCTTGTTTAAAAAAATAAAATAAAAACATATTCAAATAATTTTACTGCAAATTAATAATTAATAATTAATTAATTACCAATTCATTATTAATTCATTATTAATCAACTATTAATCAATTATACAGCCACGCAAAATTTAAAAAAAAATTCGACCTGGGGGTCTGACTATGTATACTAGGGTGAGCCGAAAATCCGTTTTTTATGAAATTCTTTTAGCAATACTGAAAATATTGTTCATTATGTTACAAAAAAAAATCTGGGTGAAGGGAAAAAATTTTGAGTCAACATCCTAGGCTCGCCCAAGTTCGTCATAGTCCAAAGTGTTAAAAAAAATTTTCTCAGTTCATTTTTATTGGAAATTTAATTCTCTACGAAAAAGGTCCTTATATCAAATCATATAGGATCGATAGTTTCTAAGATAATTGCTGTTTTAGTGAAAAATTTGTCATTTTTCTCAACATTTATACTTTTTATGAGTGAAAAAATATTTGATAAACTTCTTATTTTATATGAAATTCTATTCTCTATAAAAAAGGTCCTTATAAAAAATCATGTAGGATTGATGGTTTCTAAGATAATTGCAAATTTATTAAAAAATAGTCATTTTTCTTCCTATAAATATTTTTTCCTATGAAGAAAAAATTCTTTTTTTTATTATTATTTTTTTTAGTACTGACGATGTAACGTCAGTACTCTTAGTGAATTCGAAACACAGCCTAAGTCGAAACAAACGTTGGATTTTCTCATCGTGGAAATCGACACTAGCGCCAGAGGTAAAAATGTCGCTAACTTTAACGAAAATCGGTTCCTTATGATTAAAGGTCCCCTTTAACATACGACCCTTTTAACATACGACGCGACCTCTGCTTATAAAAGCAGAACTACAGAAAGAGTCATAGATGAGCCCAGCCATTGAATATACTCACAGGAAATGTTACTTACGGAAAACTTAGCCAATTTGTAATTTTTTTTATGAAAAAATCTGTTTGGAAGAATAAAAATGGTGACAATCAGCGACAATTTCAAAATATACATATAATATTGAAGTACGAGTCGATTCGCGTCTTCCGAGGTGATCGGACGTGTTTCCATAGAGAGGTGTAATTAAGCGTGAATAAGCTGTGCGTATGACAACACAGCAGCTAGCTAGCGCTCGAACCACCGAGTTCCGCGAAAATCTTAATTAAAGTTTGCAAGATATATATATATCCCATATCGTAATAAAGCTCACCGAGATCTCTGACTACAGGGATCCTCGGTTCATCGATCAAAATGACCACCGATACTAACAGAGTGAGCTATGCCTCAGCTACAAGAACGAACTTATTTCCCAAAAAAAGATCAAGCAGTGATAATGGACTCGATAGACGGTGTACCAATAAAAGACTACGTCAGTGCCATAGCCTCCCTCGTCAATCCAACGTCTATAAAATTCGCCTCTCGTATCTCGAATAACCGAGTGTGTATATACGTTGCCAGTAAGCAAATAGCTGATGAGTTGGTTGATCGGTATAAATCCGTAACGATAAACAGTCACGTGATGACCATTCGCCCTCTCATCTCAAGAAACAAGCGAATTATAGTATCCAACGTATGCCCAATAATCCCGCATAACATAATCGAAGAATTATTCAGAGAAAGAGGAATAGAGCTAAAATCATCGATGACATTTGTCAAGGCGGGACTCTCGGACCCAGGATTCACTCACATCCTCAGCTTCAGACGTCATGTCTACATAGACCCCCTGATGACGAGGATAAACTCCCGGACTCCTTACAGGTGAAATTTGACGATACCGTATACTGGATCTATATATCGACCGAATCGATGGCGTGCTTTCTCTGCAAAGAAGATGGCCACATAGCGAGAAACTGCCCAACAAGCCAAACGAATAGGAGCGAGGCGATGCCCCCTTCTATCACTCCAACTAATCCAGTGCCGACAACCATTGACACCGAGAGAAAATCAAATGAGGCAACAAATAAGACAGACGAAATTCCATCCCTCGAAAAAAGAATACAAACAATAAAGCCTATTCTCCAAACGAAGCGCGCTCTCTCAGCATCGGACTCTTCCTCGTTGGCAGACAATCCAAACACTACGGGAAGTAAAGATCCCCTAGAATATACCTCGGACGAAGCTGAGTCTAGACTCTCGACTGATGGAGAAAGGGCAACAAAACTAAGGCAAAAATCAAAACCCATAAGAAAGAAGCACAAGGTCAACACCACTTCGGTCGAGTCCTCCGTGAACCAGGACTCAGACCCTTTGCTCTTAGTGAAAGCAAGGATCACGGAACAACCAGACAATTTTCCGTTAACCTTCATTCAATTCAAAAGCTTTTTGGAAAGAACATTATGGGTCAAAATAATCCAGAAGAAATCGCGGTTGAGTACAGTAATGATATAACAAAACTAATATCTATGATGACCGATCTTTAGCCGCTAATCAATGACAGAGCAACAAAGAGCAGATGCACCCGAATTTAAAAAAAACTCCAAGCTGGTATCGGAGAAGGAAGTGGATGAAGACCACCTTGAGGAGGTAATGGAACCCCAGTAAAATGAATATTTTACACCGAGAGAAAAATATAGTTCGTGGAACCATATTTTACCATATAATATGTTCCCCACAGGGTTTGTCAATAATTTATGGTAACCCCAACCTATAAAATTATGGTACGGGTAACAGAATTTTCTGGATTCCACCTAACATCTCCTTATAATTGAGCAGACAATGTACCGAGCAACTAAACATATAGTACTTGAAACTATCGAATGGCAATGAATTCTTAGAAAATTCATTGTGACTTTGCCGTTACCCACCATACGGTATCAAAAGAGCAAGAAATTTATTCACATAGCACACGTAGTTGTAACATACATACCGTGTTTTGAAAAATGCACTACATGATAGTAGGATTTACCACACGATATGGTTATTCGCTTAACCCGCTTGTTCTATTTTACACATTCTATCGTGCACTACACTTCCGTACATTGTACATCTTACCATATTCATCCTAATATTAATAAATATTATTTCAAACTGAACAAATATGTATTTAAATGAAATAATTTTTTTATTTAATATTTACACAATATATATTTTAAACATTTCAATCTTTGAATGTATAGCTACACATATGAAGCCTACAATTTCGTAAAGCTTCGTCTTTTCTTTAACAGAAGGGAAAAGAAAAAAGACCCTTTTTTATGGGAATCCCTTTCGGGGATTCGACCATCTTGCGTTTTGCCGCAATGTTCAATGTATTAAATATCCATACTGAAAAATAAGGATATCAAACATAGGCGAGCTTGGAAAGGATATAGGCGTCGAGAGGCAGGTTCGCTTGTGGGAGAGGTTGCCACCTCGCGGATTTTTGGGGTACTGACAACCATGGTGAGCTCAAAGATCCGTCATGGTAAAAGGGGTTACAGTGTGGTTAACTATATTCTATGACTGGACAAGCAATAATATGGTAGCGCTTATTATATTATTGCTTGTCCAATCATAGAATATGGTTAACCATACTATAACCCCTTTTACGATGGTGAGCTCAAAGATCCACCATGGTAAAAGGGGTTATAGTATGGTTAAACATATTCTATGACTGGACAAGCAATAATATAATAAGCGCTACCACATTATTGTTCATTCAGTTATAAAAAATAGTTAACCATACTATAACCTCTTTACCATGACGCGAGATCTTTGAGCTCACCATGGTTTTATCTGCAGATTTGCCAGTACCTCAAAAATCCACCAGGTGGCTACCTCTCGCACAAGCGAACCTGCCTCTCGACGCCTATATCCTTTCCAAGCTCGTCTATGTTTGGTATCCTTATTTTTCAGTATGGATATTTAATACATTGAACATTGCAGCAAAACGCAAGATGGTCGAATCCCCGAAAAGGATTCCCATAAAAAAGAGTATTTTTTCTTTTCCCTTCTGTTAACGAAAAAACGAAGCTTTACGAAATTGTAAACTTCATATGTGTAGCTATACATTCAAAGATTGAAATGTTTAAAAATATACATTGTGTAAATATTTAAAAAAAAAAGATTCTTTAAATACATATTTGTTCAGTTTGAAATAATATTTATTAATATTAAATAAAAATGTATTAGATCGCAATATAATTTCCTAGTAGCCAAAAAAAAATGTCGTCGACATGAACAGAGTTGTATTAGGCCAGCCTACAACTAAAAAAAATTATTTAGCTTGGCTAGGATTTAGTTAAATGTACTAGATCTTTTTTCTGGATGCAGTTAGACATTCATTTCGATTTACTTCGAACAGTCGTTATAATCTTATAACGTATATATTTGTCATGTCTACGTCAACAGGATGAATATGGTAAGATGTACTATGTACGGAAGTGTAGTGCACGATAGAATGTGTAAAATAGAACAAGCGGGTGAAGCGAATAACCATATCGTATGGTAAACCCTATGGTTACCATAAATTATTGACGACCCCTGTGAGAAACACATTATATGGTAAAATATCGTTTTACACACCCCATACTTTTCTCTCGATGTGGCATTACATAGATAGCAACTGCTTCTCGTAAGCGTTATTAAGTAGCCGTTCATAGTAACCATACAGATAGTTAAAAATAAAATACAATAACGCAATTTTTAATTAACACAAAAATATACTGCGAGTGTCAATGTTTGAGTCTTCTTTACGACTCAATGGATGTATTTGGCCAACCATACACGTTTTGTAAAGTTCTTTGCAATAGTACACATCACGATCAGTTATGCTGTATGTGTGTAGGGACCATTCCAGTGGTATGGTATAACCAACTGTACAAGTATGGTAGCGCTTATTATATTATTGCTATGCCAGCTATAGAATATGGTTAACCATACTATAACCCCTTTTACCATGGCGGATATTTGAGCACACCATGGTTTTTTCTCTCAGTGTACAATGGAATATCAACGGGTTTTATACCCAACTAGAAAGACTACAAATTCTCATCAAAGAGCACTGTCCCCAGGTAATATGCATTCAAGAGTCTAATTTCACTCTAGATCATGTCGGAAAAATAAGAGGATATAAGAGCGTGCACAAAAACCGTACGAATTATATTCACGCCAGCGGCGGAGTGGTAATGTTTGTCAAGAATAATATCATTACAGAAGAAGTACATCTCTCATCAGTCCTAGAAAAAGTTGCTGTCACTGCTTACCTACCGGAGAAAATAACCATATGCAATATATACATCCCTAACAGCCATCCTTTCACCTTAAACAATCTTTCTCATATAAGTCAACAATTAACAAAGCCATATATTATCGTCGGCGATTTCAATAGCCACAATGAGCTCTGGGGATCGGTCCGAAGAGATACGAGAGGAAAAAGGGTAGAAAGGTGGATGGATCAAGAAAACTTGACGCTCTTGAACAACGGTCAACCAACCCATTTCACCATCTCGTCAGCATCGTTTAGTTCTATTGACGTAAGCCTCTGTACACCAGAACTAGCAGTCAAAATCGATTGGACGGTTTTAAAAGATCTACATGGCAGCGACCATTTTCCCATTCTCCTGCGTTCAGTTTCTCGGTCGCAGCACAATCAAGGCACTTCGCTGAAATGGAAACTCAAAGAAGCAAACTGGGAAGGCTTCCAACAAGAGATCGAAGAGAAACTGAAAAAAAGTGAAACCAATACGAGAAAATCATGACAGCATTGACGATATCATCGCTGAATTCAACGTTCTAATACTATCGGCAGCGACCAACAATATTCCTAAGTCCTCTGGCAAACATAAAAAATCACAAGTACCGTGGTGGAATAATGAGTACGCAGAGGCCATCTCAAAATCCAAGCGTGCCTTTAACACATACAAGAGGCATCCTAATAATACGAACAAAATGACCTTTAAAAAACTCAGAGCAATTGCTTGACGTAAAGTGAAAGAAAATAAAAGACACTCTTGGAGAGAGTATATCTCATCCTTAGGTCCTGGGGTCTCATCAGAACAAACATGGAGAAAGATAAGAAGTATTTCCGGTATAAGAGCATGCAACTCTGCTTCGACGTTTATTCTACACGACGGTTTCATAATCTCGAACGCCAATGAAATGGCTGATACTCTAGCTGAAACTTTTGCTAATAATTCTAGCGACAACAATTATCTACCGGATTTCCTACAACATAAAACTAAAGTGGAAAGGGAAAACAACATAAAAATCATCGACGGGCCAGACCCAATAAACGAAGCTCTACATTTCGACGAACTCAAGTCAGTCCTCCGTGCTACTAAAAACTCGAGTGCAGGTCCAGACGACATTCCAAACATAATGTTGAAACAGTTACCCGATAGCGGACTCAAATATGTCCTGGACATCTTTAATCGCATATGGTCATATAAAGTTTTTCCATCGCTCTGGTCTAAGGCAACGATAGTCCCCATTGGTAAACCTGGTAAAAATATTAGCGACCCTACGAGCTACCGACCAATTGCACTGACTTGCACACTATGTAAACTTATGGAAAAAATCGTGAACAAAAGACTGAAATATAAATTTAAAAAAATGCAATTCTTCGCACCCCAGCAAAACGGCTTCCGATATTTGCGTTCAACGATGAATCATCTCACGAACCTTGAGGATCAAATTTGTGGATCCTTCCACACTAATCAACACCTCGCCATCGTTGCCCTCGACATCGAAAAGGACATAGAGTCCTCAAAATCCTCGAAGATCTGAAAATAAAGGGTCATTGTTTGGCCTTTATCCATAATTTTCTACACACCAGGAAAATCGAAGTGAGATACAAAGGAGTAACATCCAGAACAATTGAAACCGAAAATGGCGTTCCTCAAGGATCGGTGATCAGTGTAACCCTTTTCCTAATAGCAATCAATGACATAGTCACGCCCGTCCCCCGACCCATGAGTGCCCTTCTTTTCGCGGATGACTTAACTATAACGTGCAGAGGCAAAAATATTAAAACTACGGAAGAAATGATTCAGGACTGTCTAAATAACATTCAAAACTGGTCATCTATCGCGGGGTTTAAAATCTCGGACACGAAAACACAACTCATGCTATTCACTAGATCTCGGAAGGAAATAAACTACAATGTCAAAGTTTACCTCAACAACAACCGACTAAAATCAGTAAATACACTCAAAGTCCTCGGCATGACTTTCGACCAAGAACTAACGTGGGCCTCACACATCGTAAAACTAAAAACTGATTGTCTAAAAAGAATTAATATACTCAAAGTACTAGCATCAATAAACTGGGGTGCTGACCAAGACATACTACTAAATTCATACGTAGCATTAATCAGATCCAAACTAGACTATGGTGCAATTCTCTACGACTCAGCCAAAAAGAAAACTCTCCAAAGACTCACCCCTATCCAAACACAGGCACTCAGACTAGCTCTCGGTGCATTCTGGTCCAGCCCAAATAGCAGTCTCCAGCGAATCAAACGAGAACCTCTCGATATTAGAAGAATGAAGCTAATCATAAACTTTGCCATGACTAGTAATTCCATAGACCACCACCCGCCATTCGGCGTCCAAGAATTGACAACAGAGGAAAGAATGAGACTGGAAAACTCTAGACTGCCAAAACCACTGAAGATTCGTTTAGAAGCTGCGACAAGAACTTTGAATTTCCAGATCCCAAAGGTGGGAAAAAGGAAACAACACCCGATCCCTCCATGGACGCCATTTAAGCCGAGAATCAATTTCGAGCTGGCAGACGACAAAAGAGCGACCACATCGAGCTTAGTATACCGTGCCAAATTCAATGAGCTGGTACATAGGCAGCAAGGACGTATATGTATATACACCGATGGATCGAAGATCAAAGATAAGGCAGGATGTGCCATAGTTACTGAAAATTCTGAAAAAATATATCGACTCCCGGACCAATTCACAGTGTTCAGTTGTGAAGCCTTCGCAATATTCAAAGCTCTAACTCACGACCGAAACTCTTCAGATAGAATCTCAATTCTATCTGACTCCATGTCCGTGCTCACAGCCATAAAAAACAGATTTTCAGAAATTCCAATCGTTCAAAAAATCCAACACACTATATCCAATTTAGAAGCGATCGATAACACTGAAATTATATGGATACCAGCCCATCAAGGAATTCTAGGTAACGAAAGGGCCGATCAAGCAGCCAAAAAAGCCGCCACGACGATCAATTTCCCTCTGCCAACACCTATATCGCTCACAGAGGCCAAAAATTCGGCCCGTAAATCGGCAGACAAACAATGAAACGAAATATGGCTGAACACTGGCAACAGTAAACTTACGAGAATAAGAGCACGTATATTCGAAAAAGTACCAAGACTCAAGACAAACCGCAAGGACCAAGCCATCATCACCAGGCTTAGAATTGGACACACAAATCTCACGCACTCACATCTATTCTCGAAGACTCAACCAGCAAGATGTGAAACATGCGAAGTACCTTTCACTATCGAACACATCATGTTAGAGTGTGCATCCTCAGAAAATATCAAACGAAATCTGAAACTACCTACTGAACTAAAAGAGTGCCTTTCCAACGAAAAATCATGTAAAAAAACAATAGAATTCTTGAAAAAAAGTCGACTGTACAATAAAATATAAGAAAACATGATATAATCAAAGTATAATTAATAGTAAGGAGTAAACGTACTTGTAATGTGGTCGCTAAAAACCTCTGCTGTAAATAAAGGCTTTAAAAAAAAAAAAATTATTGGAGTAAATAGACTCAACGATTGCTTTTGTAGAGAATCTGATAAAAAAAAGGAAGGACATTTTTTTTCATAGAAAAAATATTTATAGAAAGAAAAATGACTATTTTTAAGTAGATTTGCAATTATCTTAGAAACTATCAGTCCTACATGATTTCATATAAGGACCTTTTTTGTAGAGAATTAAATTTCCAATAAGAACAAGCCGAGAAATGTTTTTCTTAACACTTTGAACTTTAACAAAGTTGGGCGAGCCTAGGATGTTGACTCAAAATTTTTCCGCTTCACACAGATTTTTTTGTAGCATAATGAACAATATTTTCGGTATTGCTAAAAGAATTTTAAAAAAAACGGATTTTCGGCCCACCTTAATGTATACTGTATGTTTTTGGGGTCGCTGATTCCGAATCCGAGGTTGGTTTAACCCCAGCACGTCAGGGCTTGGCTATAGTCACAAAAAATAACACTCCAAAATCGAGATTTTTTTTAATAGTTCGTCTTAAAGAGTATACTTGTGGCTACGAAAAAAAAAATATTCCGAATTTTTTTTTTTGAGAAATCATGAATTTGGAGAATTTTGAATTTTTAAAAATCGTGCAAATCTACGATCAACATTAAATTTTTGGTTCGTTTTTTTTATATATCTTCACTGATCTTAAAAGATCCTGAAATTTTCAGAAAGGTGTTTTTGTTTTTTCAAAAATATGAACTTTTGAATTTTTAAAAATCGTGTAATTCCACGATCAACATAAAATTTTTTGTTAAATTTTTTTTACACTATACCATGGAGTGATCTTTAAAGATCCTGGAATCTTCGGGATCTTTTAATTTTTTAAACAAAAAAACACCATCCTGAACATTTCAGAATCTTTTAAGATCAGTCCAAGATATTATATACTAAAAATTTAAGCAAAAATTTAATGTTGATCGTGGATTTACACGATTTTTTTAAATTAAAAAATTAATGGTTTTGTAGAAACAAAAAACACCTTTCTGAAAACTTCAGGATCTTCTAAGATCAGTACAAGGTAATATATAAAAAAAAAGATTTATAAAAATTCAAAATTCTCTACATTTATCATTTTTCAAATTTTTTTTTCGGAATATTTTTTTTTTAGTAGCCACAAGTATACTCATCAAGATGAACCCAGAACGATTTTTTCTGAACTATAATAGTTTTCGAGATATTTAAAAAACAACTTAATTTTTGAGTGTTTTTGAGGTTATAGCTAAACCCTGACGTGCTGGGGTTAAACCAATCTCGTATTCGGATTCAGCGACCCCAAAAACATACAGTGTACATTAGACTGGTCGTTAAAAATTAATTTTTTTGCGACGCCCCCTTAAAAGCTTCCGTTTGATGAAAAAACGCGAGGTAATTTTTTTTTTTTTTTTTAAATTAAAAATAACACGTGCCGCGAGACGATTTAAGTTGATTTTTATCGAAGAGCAATTTTTCTTTACAAACGGCTAGACCGGTTTAAATGAAATTTTGACACGTTACAAAGGTATATATGTAAAGGCTATTTTTATAAAAAATAACAGCTCATAATCTTCATAATAACTAGTGAAAACAATTAATTTTTTCGGGAATTATTTTTTTTTCTTCAGGATAACGTTCTGGCACAATTATAAAAATATTTTTTTTTGTGTGTTTTACTATCCCATATAATGTCTCCAAATTTCAAATTGATCGGAGGGGTACTTCATATTTAAAATAATAAAAAAATTGGTTTTTATTTTTTTTAATATGAAGTACGTCTTCGATCAATTTGAAATTTGGAGACAATAAATGGGATAGTAAAACACAACAAAAAAAATTATTTTTATAATTGTGCCAGAACGTTGTCCTGGAGAAAAAATAATAATTTCCGAAAAAATTAGCTGTTTTTATTCGTTATTATGAAGATTATGAGCTGTTATTTTTTCTAAACATAGCCTTTATATACCTTTGTAACGTGTCCAAATTTCATTCCAATCGGCCCAGCCGTTTGTAAAAAAAAATGGTTTTTCGATGAAAATCAACTTAGATCGTCTTGCGGTACGTGTTATTTTTTATTAAAAAAAAAAAATTACTTCGCATTTTTTTATCATACGGAAGCTTTTTAGGGAGCGTCGCAGAATATTTAATTTTTAACGACCAGTCTAGTGTACATTAGGGTTACAGTATTTACAGTAAGTTTAATTTTTTTTCTTCGGTTTTCGATAAAATGTTACAACTTATTACTAAATATATTAAAATCTTTTTTTTAAATTCTACAATTTGTGATTTTTCATGAGGACAGGAGTCAGTTAACAATTTTCGTTTCGTAAAGCTTAACAGTTCCACGTTCTACATCCCCATTTTTCGTAAAAAAAACTATTTCCTTACAATAAAATATCATGTTAATGAAAAGATGCCAATTCTAAAAGATATACTGTTTAGTATTCACGAAGGTAGAAAAATTAGATCTTACATATAAATTTCCTTCAACATTACTTTTTGAAAATTTATTGCTCATTTAAAGTGTAAAATTTGTTATAGAATAAACTGATGACTATTTCAAGGTTTTTTTTGTTACAATCCGGGAATCGTTGGTGATGTTCTTGTACAACTTGTAGGAGAAGTAGAATAAAAATGTATCGTCCAAAAAAGTGTGATAATAAGATAAGGAAAGATACGTGTAAAAAAATGATGATCTTCAAATCTTCAGAGTTTTCTTAAATTTTTATGTAATTTATTCAAATCTTCAATATTTCCTCAGATTTTTATGTAATTTCTTCAAATCTTCAAAATTTTCTTAGATTTTTATGTAATTTCTTCAAATCTTCAAAATATTTTCAGATTTCTATGCGATTTCTAAAAATCTTCAAAATTATTTGCTCAGATTTTTATGTGATTTCTTCAAAAATCTTCAAAATTTGCTCAGATTTTTATGTGATTTCTTCAAAAATCTTCAAAATTTCCTCAGATTTTTATGCAATTTCTTCAAATCTTCAAATTTTCCTCAGATTTTTATGTAATTTCTTAAAATCTTCAAAATTTCCTCAGATTTTTATTCAATTTCTTCAAATCTTAAAAATTTCCCCAGATTTTTATGTATTTTCTTCAAATCTTTAGAATTTCCTCAGATTTTTATGTTTTTTTTTCGAACCTTCAGAAATTCCTCAGATTTTTATGTAATTTCTTCAAGTCTTCAAAATTTCCGCAGATTTTGATGGAATTTCTTCAAATCGTCAAATTTTTCTCAGATGTTCATGTAATCTTCAAAATTTCCTCATATTTTTATGCAATTCCTTCACATCGTCAACATTTCCTCAGTTTTTTATATAATTTCTTCAAATCTTCGAAATTTCCGCAGATTTTTATGTAATTCCCCAAATCTTCAAAATTTCCTCAGATTTTTATGCAATTTCTTCAAATCTTCAAAATTTCCTCAGATTTTTATGTAATTTCTTGAAATCTTCGAAATTTCCTCAAATTTGTATGCAATGTCTTCAAATCTTCAAAATTTCCCCAGATTTTTATGTAATTTCTTTAAATCTTCAAAGATTCTTCAGATTTTTATGTATTTTCTTCAAATCTTTAGAATTTCCTCAGATTTTTATGTTTTTTTTCGAATCTTCAGAAATTCCTCAGGTTTTTATGTAATTTCTTCAAATCTTCAAAATTTCTTCAGATTTTTATGTATTTTCTTCAAATTTTTAGAATTTCCTCAGATTTCTATATATTTTCTTCAAATCTTCAGAATTTACTCAGATTTGTATGTAATTTCTTCAAGTCTTCAAAATTTCTTCAGATTTTTATGTATTTTCTTCAAATCTTTAGAATTTCCTCAGATTTTTATATTTTTTTTCGAACCTTCAGAAATTCCTCAGATTTTTATGCAATTTCTTCAAGTCTTCAAAATTTCCGCAGATTTTTATGGAATTTCTTCAAATCTTCAAATTTTTCTCAGATGTTCATGCAATCTCCAAATATTCAAAATTTCCTCAGATTTTTATGCAATTCCTTCACATCGGCAAAATTTCCTCAGATTTTTATGTAATTTCTTCAAATCTTCGAAATATCCGCAGATTTTTATGTAATTCCCCAAATCTTCAAATTTCTTCAGATTTTTATGCAATTTCTTCAAATCTTCAAATCTTCAAATTTTCCTCAGATTTTTATGTAATTTCTTAAAATCTTCAAAATTTCCTCAGATTTGTATGCAACGTCTTCAAATCTTCAAAATTTCCCCAGATTTTTATGTTATTTCTTTAAATCTTCCAAGATTCTTCAGATTTGTATGTATTTTCTTCAAATCTTTAGAATTTCCTCAGATTTTTGCTTTTTTTTCGAATCTCCAGAAATTCCTCAGGTTTTCATGTAATTTCTTCATGTCTTCAAAATTTCCGCAGATTCTTATGGAATTTCTTCAAATCTTCAAAATTTCCTCAGATGTTTATGTAATCTTCAAATCTTCAAAATTTCCTCAGATTTTTGTGCAATTCATTCACATCGTCAAAACTTCCTCAGATTTTTATGTAATTTCTTCAAATCTTCGAAATTTCCGCAGATTTTTTTGCAATTCACCAAATCTTCAAAAGTTCCTCAGATTTTTATGCAATTTCGTCAAATCTAAAAAATTTCGTCAGATTTTTAGGTAATTTCTTAAAATCTTCAAAATTTCCTCACGGTCTCACTAATTTCTTCAAATTTGGGGACATTTCCTCAGACCTGGCAACAATGTTAACAACTTTCTGTTAGTTCCAGTTTGCGATGTATTTCAATCTAGGCAACGCCGAGTACATAGCAGCTAGTTTTTTTAATTTTTTTAAACTGTTTTAAGCTAAATTACACTAAAAAATTGGATTTGCTTTAAATGCAAAACCTTCGATTTATTCCGAACAAAATGAAAAGATTCTGCGTAAAAAACAAAATTTTTGCGATTTTACTGGAGAAGGGATTCAAATAACTTCATATTAAAATTTGTTTTTTCATAATTTTGATCTTTTTCTTTTCTATGACCACAATAGTTAATTTTAATGATGTTAAAATAAATAATTCAACTTCTCTCACATATTTCTTTTGTGCATTATAATAATTAACATTATGAACTACAATTTAAGCAAGTTTTGCACTTGATTCATTTTTTTTACATAAAAAGTATAATTCTTAATGTTAATTATTATAATTTACTAAGGAAATATGTGCGAGAAGTTAAATTATTTATTTTAACATAATTGAAATCAACTATTGTGGTCATAGAAGAAAAAAAGATCAAAATTACAAAAAAAAAACGAAAAAAAATTTTTTTAATAAGAAGTCATTTGAATCCCTTTTTCAGTAAAATCTCAGAAATTTTATTTTTTTCACGTAGAATTTTATAATCTTTTTTCGAAAAAAATTGAAGGTGTTGGATTGAAAGAAAATGCAATTTTTTTGCTTAATTTATCTTAAAACAGCTAAAAGAACATTAAATTTTTTTTTTTAATTTTCAACATTTTTTTCAAAAACTACATTGGAAAAAAAAATGACCTCTCAACAAATAAAAATATTTTTATTATTGTAGAAGTTATGATTATTTTAAAGATATTTTTTCAAAAATCAATAACTTCGCTATGGGTTAAGATAGAGAGCTAAAAATGTAAATGGATACTTCTTTTTGCCCGCATAATAACGTATCAAAAAATAAAAAAAATCGAAGAGGTCACCGACGAAACGTCCGTTTAATTGATAGGGTATTGATAATTGATATACACATATACTCAACTAATATGATTTTACTTACATATATTTTTTTTCCGAACGACTTCAACCTATTCATGCATAAGTCGAGCCTATGCTTCCTTTGCCTCGACCCCAGACTGTATGTCTATAACTTCCTTCTTCCTTCATTCACATCCTGAACAATATATAGTATTAAAATATGTAAAGATTTTTATTCCGCAGTAAATTTTTTGTTGATGTTTATTTACAGAATATTTTACTTACCGAATATCAAATCAGCTCCAATGAACATGGAGATTAATTGATACTACATAATGTATATAAAACACCATAAACTTTTATCGATAATAAAAAGAAATTATTGATATCGCAATTAATACGCACTCACATCTTCAACACCGTATTAGTCATACTAAACGTGTTTTGAATTAAAGTAGAAAATGAGAAAAAATGGATTATGTATATCCGCGTATCGCAGCTGTCAATATTTATTATGTGGCAGATCGCGCACACGAGGGTAAGCATGAAGTTGTTCATCGAACACAAACTTCAGCTTGATGCCGCAGCCAATCAGCGAACGAATAAAAACGACAACAATACTTTATCGAATTTGCGAGATATTGTCAGGACGCTTTTTTTAATATAGGACTAGGATTACCCACCGCGCGCTGAAGCGCGCGTATAGGGTTTTATTTGCGCTGCAGCGCCCAAATTACAACATTCAAAACAACTGTCAAACTGACAGGACACATCTGTCAAACTGACCGACCAATCACAGCATGAATAAAACGGTGACAACAACCAACTTCAGGCGTCACTCACCAATTTTTTAGAAGAGGATTCGTATTCATTACAAATAATATTACATATTCAAAACAACAACAAACATTTTTTTCCTGCAATCAAAAATTGAACCAGGTAAATACCAATAATCAATTTTATAGTAATTGTAACAAAAATTTATAGGAACAACATTTTATTATAAAACTCTATTATTTGTATATTTTCATAGACTGGAGACATAGATATAATAACCAAAAATGATCGAATTGAAGAAAGACAAAAACATTTTTTTTCTGGACAAATCTAAACTTTTAAACAAATCTAAGTTTCATTTTATTCATGTATTATTATTTTTTTTAATTAATCAATTCAACAGTTCACACTAACAAAAGGATTTTTTAAAGACTGTTAGATATACTGTACAATACAATGATAACATAAAAAACTTTTTTTTAAATAAATAAATAATAAAAAGGAAAACAAATATCAAAAAGATATATTTTTAAAAAATATTGCAGAATCACATTTCATCAGTCACTGTCTTCTTCAATCGCAGGTGAAAAATTGTCTTCATCAGATAATTTGCTCAATATTTCATCAGGCCTTGGAATTTCCGACAAATATCGCCCGTGTGACAATTAATAAATAATCGCAGCAATATGGAAACAACATCCAATAGCTCCAAGGCCATTTGCACACTCACAGCTGAAATGTGAATCTGCAATATTTTTGAAAAATATATCTTTTAGATATTTGTTTCTCTTTATATTATTTACTTATTAAAAATTGTTTTTTATATTATTATTGTATTTTACAGTATATCTATCAATCTTTAAGACATTCTTCTGTTAGTGTGAACTTTTGGGTTTATTAATTTAAAAAAAAACAATAAATGAATCTTAGATTTTTTTGAAAGTTTACATTTGTTCAGGAAAAATGTTCTTGTCTTTCATCAATTCGATAAATTTTGGTTATATCTCTGCGAGTCTATAAAAATATATAAATAATCGAGTTTTATAATATAATGTTGTTCCTAAAAATATTTGTTACAATTACGATAAAATTGATTATTGATATTTATCTGATTTAATTCTTGACCATAGCAAAAAAATGTTTGTTGCTGTTTTGAATATGAATTATTATTTTTAATAGATACAAATTATGTAAAAATGCGTTAAAATACAAAAATTAAACCTCAAAACATATGAATACATTCGTTATTTCGGCGAAAAAGTGGTTTTTATTTTTTTCTACTATGGCGTACCGTTTTTTTTAATTTAAAAAAATCATAGTATTATAGGTAAATATAGAAGGTTTGAAAAGAAAATAGTTTTATAATTGTGCCAAAACTGTATCATGGTAAGAAATTGAAATTTAATGAAAAACAATTTTTTTTCAAGGATCTTATAAAGCTATATAGCTCTTAATTTTTTGTCTCGCAGCTATTATTAGCCTCCAAAACATATAAAAAATTTAGATCAATCCGTTCGGTCAATCCTCAGAGAAAAAAAATTTCTGTTTTTTACATTTTTTACTTTTCTCAATAACCAATTTAGTTAGAGGTCTGAAACTTTCAGGATCTTAATTATTATTTCTTTAGTACCTACTTAAGCTCTAAGTATCATTTAAAAATCTTTCGGGGGCAGATTCAGCATACTTATACCCCTAGAACCTTGCAACGCAAAAAAAGCCGAAAAACAACCATGTTTCAAAGGGCGTATCGGGTTCAAGAAAAATCGAAACAAAATGTTGGAAAAAGCGAAATGAAACTGTTCCCTTTGGAACACTGCTTGTTGAATTGAAATATCTGCATTTTTAAAAGAGAAGTGAAACTTTTTTGTGTGGTGCTGAATCAGGACGAGTGTTTCCAACTTTTCTCTTTTAAAAATTACACAGGCCCACAAACGAAAAGGTTGTGTGTGCTGGGTCTCCACCACATTTTTCCTACGTATTTTTTCCCGTTGACCACAAGTCTGAAATCAGAATTAAGTGTCGATGAGCAAATTCTCGAGAAAATCCATAAAAACTGATAAAAACCATTGATATTTTCTGTATGATATTATTATCATGCGGTTTTTGTTCGTTTCTCTCTATCATACCCAATAATACTTTGTAAACATTTTAACTCATACCCTATTGTGTCTCATCTAGGTCACACAAAGATAAAATAATTTTTTTATCTTTCGTTTTTTGCCAAGCTTGGTAGAAGTACCGGCATACACCTAGAACCACGGAGTGTTTGGCCTGCGATGTGAACTGCCCTTTAATGGGATGTGTAGAATAATTCCTTCATTCAATATTTCGTGGTATTTAAGCACAATCCTGAAACTAAACTAAAAGAAGGCATCTTCGATCGACCAGAAATCCGAAACTTATGGAAAATGCTGATGACAAAAACATTGTGGCAACTATGATAAAAAAAACTTTGAAAATTCAGGTTGTCTAATGAATTCGGAAATGTACTTTCTTGATTCTAATCTTGATCAATTCCCGGAGAATCGCGGAGACTTTAGTGAAGAGCAAGGAGAAAGATTTCTCCAAGATCTGAAGGAATTTGAACGGCGATTTCAGAGACAATGGGGAGTAAATAATATGTTTGCAGATTACTGTTGTATGTTACCAAGAGAAACACAAGATAGAGGAAAAAAGCGCAGCAGAAATCCAATGCATAGGTCAATTTGAGACAAAAAGGTATGGAAAAGACGAAAATTATAAGGATATTATCATCATACAGAAAAAATTACTAGATCATGATTTTTATCGCTTTTTGGAGTTTACTCAAAAATTTGCTCATCGACCCCTGATTCTGACTTCAGATTCGTGTTCAGCGGAGAAAAAACGTAGAAAAAATATGGTGGGACACCCAGCACACACAACTTATTTTTTGTGGGCCTGTGTTATTATTGATTGAAAATTGAAAAAAAGAGGTTGTCTCTTGCTTTTAGAAGAAAATTTTTTGTTCCTCATCGATTCAAAATCCTTTCGCATAATAATTAAAAATGTATGAAAAATATTTAGACCGTCAACGAGACGCGGTCGGCGATCGAGCAAATAAGCGATCTGGTCCAATCTAACTTTGAGCCTGACACGACAACATCCCGTGGAGGAACAACTTCTCTGATGAGCGATGCAACTACGACCCAACGAATGTCTACGACGATGGGCAATAGAGAATCTGCCGAATCGATGGAATCCACCACGACCACCGAGAAGCCATTTAAATTTACGAGAAACGATTTTCAGACTATCATACGAAGAAATATAAAAGGACTCATTCGTCTCTTCAACATCGAGTGGCGTGACGCTCTCAACGTAAGAACAAAAAAGGACGAAAGAAAAGAAAAACGATGCAAAATAATAATCATGCAATTTTCATCATCGCTAATGAACGAAATTATTTTTCTCGACTACGTCACTTTTCTCTTGTTTCAGCAATCGCAGACGAACATTCGAGACTTTCAGCGAGATCTCGGCAATCAAATAAGTCCTTTTCTTCAGGACAATCCCGATGTCGTTTGATCGATTTTACGAAAGATCAATGGACGAACGAAAATGAAATTGTACATAGAAAAGTTCAATAATTAGCTGTAAATATCTCCATTCATCGAGAAGAAACGTCATTCAATTTTGATAACTGGGAAGTGGGCCAATTTTCCGAAGGAAATACAGGGTGTCCCAGGAGTGAAGGTCAATACCGCGAGGGTAGATTCGTTACGTAATATCGAATAAAAAAGTCCTTTGCCATTTTTTGGTATTTTGAACCCCTAAATTGTTATCAATTTTTTAAATCAGCCAATGAGATGCGCCAATTCAGATGAGCCGTGATCCCAAATCAGCGGATCTCATTGGCTGGTTCAAAAAAGTAATAACAATTTAGGGGTTGAAAATACCAAAAAATGGCAAAGGACTTTTCTACTCGATTCTATTACGTCACGAATCAACTCTCACAGTATTGACCTTCGCCCCTAGGACATCCTGTATAAATTTCCGAATTATCGCTCCTATCAATCAAATTGATCGATTTTTCCTCGTTATACAGAGTTCTATTTTCTTGCCAACAAACTGCCGTAGTTTTTAGCCAATGATAGACGATCAAACTTTCATTGAAAGATGTACAAAAAATTGCATCCAATAATAGTGATTTTCGTGAAACGAAGAGCAGTGAACTTTGCGACATTTGTTTTCTTTTTTCGCGAATAAAATTGCGCAATGTCTAGCTCTTTTAGTGTTGACTTCTCGATGACAAAAGTGCGCGTAAGACCGATCTCTGCGTCATCGCGCCCACATTATACGTTTCTTTATCTCACTCGTGAACGCAAATGGTAAAATGCGAACGGAGAAAGTCGAGCTCGCGATTTTAGCGATGGGACGATTGGCCAACGATGTTTTTTTGGCGTGGGCTAACATTTATAGCTCGATCCCCTCCTGCGGGAATCCACATATAAACACCGCAATTTCAGACGCTCGGGATGATTGTACCTTCGACGTTTCAGCAGTCGCGGACTTTCTCGTGTTTGACATTCGTTTACTGACAATTTAATTTTTTTACAACAATTTATATACCGAATCGAAATACAAAATGACTGAGCTCGCTCTTTTCGTGATACTTTTCACGATCTCTCGCGTCGTGTTCAGTGCTCCCGAAGGGGTGAGTTTTCGAGGACGCGAAGTTCAACGAGGACATAATTAATTTGAATTGAAAAATCATCTGGTGGTCACTTTTTTTTAAATTTCATTTCGCAGGATCGTTTGCGTTTCAGTGATCGAAGAGAACCGGAAGAACCGGAATACAGAAGGTTAAGCGACAGATGGCCAAGCGGAAATGATGGTTCTAACATAAATAACGCGTTCAAAGTGAGATCGTACCGGAAACGGTGAAACTAATTTTTTAAAGACAGCAAGATAGCAGAAGATATAACAATGATTTTTTTTTTAACTGTAAAATCAATATTTTATATTATCGTCACATTTACGTCGACGTCGATTCAAATCCAGTTTATTTAATTCATTAATCACTTAAGTAACTAATAATAAATTCATTATTTTCGTTTAATTGAATTTCATTCATTATTATTTGATTTTGACTATTTTTCTAATGCACGTTACGCTTATCGAAATTTCTCGAGATTTTTCATTTCAAATTCGATGCATAAAGATTGAAGCTCGTATTTTTGTAAAAAAAACTTTTCTAAAAAGTTTTTAAAACTCGATTGAATTATTCATTAAAGCTCGTATAAAAAATGATTAGTACGAGTTCCTTTAATAAAAATTAAAAAATATCCAATAGATCTGAAAATAAATGCAATTATTTGTGAAACAGATACCGATTGCAGTGATCAGAGGAACTTCAGCAGCGGCACAGGCACTTTCACCACAAAATACTCAGACGATCCAGAAAATTTTCGAGGCAAGTTTAAAATATTCAAGTGAATTCCCCCATGGAAATTTATACGCCGAGAATAGATTTTAGTTGTTACAGTAATATATGCAACGTATATGCCATACATTGCAAATATATGAAAAATATATTTCTCATATGCAAGAATTTGGCGCTTGTTTTTAAATGAGTTGCACACGCGCGATATATGCATAATATATGGGGCATTCCACGCCAAGTCAACCACTTTTAACCCCGACCCCTTTCGATTTGGCTGTAACTTTTTTATCTTTTTCTACCCTATCAAAAACACTTTTCAGAATTTTTGCAAATTTTTCCACTCAACCGAAAAAAAGTTGAATTGATGAATTTTTCAAAAAAATTGGCTCTGTGCTTTTAAAATATCTATAACTTTTTCAAAAAATGATTTATCGGTATGTTTTTTTTTTTTAACTTTTGTTTTTAAATGTACTTTTCAGAAAAATATCGAAAAAAATTATTTAGACCAATCTTCAGCGTTTTTTTTTTAATTTACGAAAAAAAACGCAAATTTCTCGATAATTGTCATTTGTTCGTTTTTTTTTCTTTTTGTTATTAAAAACTTTGACATTTTCTGCAAATTCTCTGAAATTTTCAAAGTGGGCATTTTCGTTTTCTATTTTTTTTGTCTCAATTGGAACAAATATTTTTTTAACTCAACTTATTTCTCATAATACCCCTCTGGGGATTTTTAAGGATGATAGAGAGAACCTCAAAGTTTGAAAATAAATCATAAATAGAATTCACAGTGGTAATCACCGAAAAAATTTCAATGTTTCCCGAAAAAGTAAGACTAAAATGAAATAGAAAATGGTTCTGAATAATTTTTTTATATATTTTTTTTTAAACTACACTTAAAGACAAAGAAAATGAAAAAAATGCTATTCTGTTTATTTTTGGACAAACAACAGGCTTTAAAAAAATTTTAAGTGGTTAATTGTGATGGAATTCATTCCATTGCAATTCATTTCATTTTTTTTCAACACATCGCTTTTTTTTGTCGCGGCATATATGCAGCCAATACAAATATATATGTCACATATAATTTCTGCGTCTGTTTCACATATATAAATTTTCATGAGGGAACCCTTGCAGAAAAAATATGGCTCCCGTATTTTAATTAAAGCAAATCTTCACGACAGATTCCCGTGACGACACTGGACGCTGTTGGAAATTTCATAAAAGAATCACGACCTCAAAGAATCGACAACAACAACAATCATAACAATAATTTTAATAATGATTATAATGATGATAACGACAATAACGATGAAACGATCGAATCGCAGAGACCATTGAGTCTGAGTGACCAAAAACGACAGGATCGTAGAAAGGAAATAATAAAGCAACGAGAACAGGAACGCGAGCGTCGCAGGTTAATGGAACAAGAAAAAATTTTCCACAATCACGGACAACAATCGAGTTTCGGTTTTTTCTCGAGTATCATGGATCTTTTATTAGGAGGTGGTGGACATCATCATGGTGGTAATATATTGGGTGGACATGGTCATGGTCATGGTCATGGTCATGGAAGACCACCGAAGCGTCCTCTAAAACCATCGAAACCCTTCAGACCAGGCGGTCACGGTGGTCACTTTAGTCACGGTGGTAAATAATTAACAAATTATATTAATTCATCAAGATGAAACTCGAGAGCTAATTCAAAACTGATAGAGATTGAGTGGTTTAATTCTGTGACTTCCCGGCAGAACGAGTTAAGTCCTTTTTTCAAAAAATGAGTTAACAACGGAAATCAATAAATTATTAGGTCTACTTTTATCTCAGACATTTGTTACCCGGGTTTATTTGATTTGATAAGAGATACAGCCATATTGATTAACCAGCACATGAAGTATGATAATTAGTGATACATTTGAACAATTGTTATAGTTTTACTAATTTTTTGTACAGTTTTTTAAATTTGTTATTGATTTTTTAATCAACTGCAAATAGATCTGTAAATAGTAATCAGAGCATTTGCTGTTTTTAACACAAGTATTGATTTCAAATTGTTTTGAAGGAAACGTATTCAGAAAACGTAACGACCCTAAATGAAAAATATCAAACGACAGCAATGAACAATTTTTAAAGAGAAAAATGTTAAAATTAGTTGATAAAAAAAGTTTAGGAACGTGAAAAATAAAATTGAAAAAAAAAAACAAAAAGTTGAAATTATAATAAATATTATGGATATTGGATGATTCTAAACGATTCATACATCGCTCACCATAGAATTTGTAATTCTATGGTCAGATATTTTCGAATTCTGAAGTATTTCTCCTGCATTGAAGTGTTATTAAAAATCGAATCTGTCAAAATAGAAACAGCGATTTCTCGGAATTCTTGTTTGTGGACTTGACTCGTTCTGTTGGCAGAGGACAGAATTATTAAAATCCATCATTTACACGGAAAAAAACGACTTCGTTGGTTCAACCAAAGAGCTAAGTGTCCTGAGCGCGAGGCGAGAAATTGGTTGGATCAACTTGAAAGTTGGTCTGGTCAACTAACCAATCTTATTTATTAGTTACCACAACTAAGTGTTTAAAGCGACTTAGTTGTGGTTACTCAGAAATAGGGTTGATCAGTTGACCCAACCAACTATCTAGTATTCAAAACGACTTAGTTGTGGTAACTAAGAAATAGGGTTGGTTAGTTGACCCAACCAGCTCTATCTGATATTCAAAACGACTTAGTTGTGGTAACTAAGAAATAGGGTTGGTTAGTTGACCCAACCAGCTCTATTTAGTGTTAAAAACGACGTGGTTGTGGTATCTAAGAAATAGGGTTGGTTAGTTGACCCAACCAACTATCTAGTGTTTAAAACGACTTAGTTGTGGTTTCAAAGAAATGGGGTTGGTTAGTTGACCCAACCAACTATCTAGTGTTTGAAACGACTTAGTTGTGGTAACTAAGAAATAGGGTTGGTTAGTGGACCCAACCAACTATCTAGTGTTTAAAATGACTAAGTTGTGATAACTAAGAAATAGGGTTGATTAGTTGGCCTAACCAACTATCTTGTGTTTAAAAAGACTTAGTTGTGGTAATTAAGAAATAGGGTTGGTTAGTTGACCCAACCAACTATTTAGTTGATCCAACCAATTTCTCGTCTGGCACCCAGAGCACCAAGTTGTTGGTTTGAACCAACTAAGTCGTTTTTTCCGTGTAAGGATTGAATTTCAATGAGGATTAATGAAAATAGGTTATCTAGTATTTAATATCGATTTACAGATATTTTATAACGTAAATATATTCAACAAAAATTTCCTTAATTTCCAGGATTACACGGGAATGTACACGGTGGAAATGGCGGTTATCAAGTTCACGAGCAATTAGACGATGTGCCCAACGAGTACTCAGGAGGATCATTTTCATGGCTACAGACTACAGGACATTCGCAATATAACGATAACACGATTCAGAACAAAATTGCACCGGGGTCGGAATTTCACGAACAGGCGGAATTTCGCTCTCAATAAAATTTTCATATTTTTTTTGCTTGTTTGAATTCCAACGCTTCATTGCTGATGCGCGAATAAAAATAATTAAGAGGTACGACTGTTTTTTTTTTTAATAGCACGTCCCTGGAATACATAATTTAATCTATAGTATGAGACAAAAATTGAACAGCGTAAGTTGGCCTTTGTTTACGATCCAAACGATACAGTCGCATAATAGTGCATCGCATCGGTTGCAATGTTGGTTGCGACTCCGCTGTACGAAGCAAAATTTCAATTGCTAATAAATTGAAAAAAGTCCCTCGTTTTAACGAAAGGCGAGACTGAGCGTTAAATTTGCAGTGGAACAAAAATCGTTGAAGTTTTGATAAATAAATAAATGACCCAGAAAAATCAACTGGTAAAAGGAAAGAAAAAACATAATGATTTCTTTGCCCGATCACAAATTTTGTACATATTAAAATTCTAATTTTATTATAACTCTAACATTATTCTAATTTTGATTTTTTTTAAACCGTTCAATTCGCAACATTCTTTTTAATTCTTTCACAGCCAAGTGTCCCTTTCATTAAAAAATAAAATAAGAATCCACGAACTGCTGTATATTTTTTTCTATCAAAATATGTTATATGTATGACTTTAAAAAAATTGACCATTTCAATTTTTATGATAAATTGTTTTCCATGAACTTCCGATGGAAAAACTCTATCTCCGTACTGTGCGTCATATTTGTGCACAATCATAAACAATAATAAATGAATAAAACAAAAGACCACAGACGATCGAATAAACTCGTGAAAAATATCTTAAATCCACCTGCGATTCGATTTTTCTTTGTATCACGGCTCCAATTTGGCATTATCCTGAACTCATAAAAATGAAAAACAAGTCACTAAGAAGTTACCGCTAAATCATCGTAAAATTTCTGAAAAATATCGTCCTCTCGGTCGGTGGAATTTTCCAGACGGTCTTGAAAATAATAACCAATTTGTATCGTCTCAATTGTATTGGATTTTTTCTAGACTACTCTAGGAACAATTAATAATTAATTTTTTGTTGTCTCCCACTTTTACTTAGTCTCTATCCGTATATAGATGTCTTCGTCTACTATTCTTAGGCTAATGAGTGTGAGTAAGTGTGAGTGAGTGTGTGTGTGTCTGTGTGTGTTCGTGTGTGTATGTGAATGTGTGAATTTCATCGAGCTCTCAAATCGAGATATTTACTTCTCTACCTTGCTTGGATTGGCCCAATCACTTTCAGTCCCCACTCGGAAAGACCCAACAGACCGATTCCCTTCTCCGAGATTGAAAGTAAGTGCGAGTGAGAGACAATGACGGGAAACGATGCGTTACGAAGTTGCGGTGTTGTTGCGCCTTGTATCATACTTGAATATATATATACGAATATATACACACCGATGACTTAGAATTGAGAGGGCGGATTGAATGTGCACGAGTATGTGACCAATGCGCTTTTCGTGTGTCTGATCAATGGACGTACTCACGGACGTTCCATCTCACCTCAGGCTGAACAGAATACGCGGTTTACTCGGTGTTTTCCTGCAGAGTTCTCTCTTGAATGTACAACCTGCTCTTTCGAGTCTGACGAGCTTCTCCCGTGGCTCGTATACCAACGTCGAGTCATTCCGTTCTCGGTCTTCCTGCCAAGATGACGAAGTACAACGACGTAAAGATTGCTCTCTCGCTGACGGCGATAATCGCACTGACAACGGCGATGCCTGCCGATCATGTGGACAAGGTCTTGACCTCTGGACACTCCGATAATCCGCCATCGTTCGACGTAAGTTATCGAATTAAATTTCCCCCGCCATCTCATTCTGCATTCGCGTGCAACGATCTTTCGTGCATCGTCAGAAAATAAAAGACAAAACAAAAAAAACATTCAAGAAACGAAAAGGAAAAAGAGTTTCTCAACGATTTCATGGGCAGAGGAGGTAGGCAGTCGAGTCGGATGCGCGGTCGCGGTCGTAGCGTTGAGTAATTGCCAGTAATCATCGTCAATGTTGATATTCTAATACTTTGTCATTTCAACTATCGCAATTGTCCTTCAACATTTTGAGTAACGAACTTGTGCCGGTACGCGAAACTGCATTTACATTTGTTTTTATAGAAGTTGTCGTCAAATTATCCAAGACGTTTTTACGAGCACGTCGACCTCGAAGATAAAGCAACAAGATAAGAAGTGAAACGGGTTGCGCGATTTTTTTCTTTCACCTATAAAAAAATATCGGTTATTGTCTTTTTTGCTTTGCGAACGATCGACGATACTTTTCAAATATGTCAGGATCAAACGGGCCTAATGAGGGGGAAGCTGGCAAGGTAAAAACCAAAATGTTATCGAGAAACCTTCCTTTTTTTGGTCAATTTTGGAACTGATCTCTTGGGTCACCGGTTAAACGAATAAAACAACTTTTTCCTGCAGTCCATTATTTGATCTAATCTCTATCGATTCTTGACTGGACCATGAGACGATGGGTGACCGGTAACTAATGAAAATTCATGATTCATGAACCTTAGACTTTCCATAAAGTTTCTTCCGTCGATGTCTCAGCAACCCTTAAGAGAATCCACATTTTCGTTCACAGCTACCTTTTCTACAATTCAAAAATGGTGGTATACGAGTGAATTTCGCGGGTTACCACGCCGAAGCTGGTCTCGGTGGATTATTGGGTGGTTCTGACGCGAAGGGTGGATTGTATGCCAGTGCCGGTACGCCCTGGGGCCCCTCGGCATCCGCTGGATTGGGTGGATCCTTAGGAGGTCAGGATGGTACCGCCAGAGGTGGTTTACACGCTCGAGCGGGTTGGGGTAACGATGGACCAGAGGCTGCCGCAGGACTTGGAGGAAGTCTCGATGGTTCAGGTCGTTCTGGAAATCGCGCAAGAGGAAGAATCTACGCAGGTGCCACAGCAGGTGGACCTCAGGCTGCAGCTGGTCTTGGAGGTTCGATTGACGAGTCGGGTGGTCAAACCGGAAGTTCATACGCTGCTGCAACCGATGGCCAAAAAACGAAAATCACCGTCAAGGATGTGAGTAACATTCAATCGATAGGACCACCAGCCACTGGTGACAAGGTCTATCTCTCGAAATCTGGATCCGAAGAACCTTTGACTTCTGTGGAATTCAAATTACCCGCTGGTACTGGAAAAAAAGCTGTTTCGTCGAGTCTCGTTGCCAGAGACCTCGAAAACGTAAATTCAAAGTACGGTCCTAATGGAATAGGAGATGGTAAGTTTTGTATACTTCATGTTTTCAGTTCAATGACAATGATATCCAGAAAAACTACTCAACTATTTGTTATTTTGGAGCTGTCAAGTATATAAAATCTTCTGATAGGGTAAACCGGAGTCAATTGTAACAATTTGTGTTTTGGCTTCTCCTGGGTCCGAAGTATAATGCTTACGTAAATGGCACGTATACCCCTGCATAAAGTATTTAATGGTCGACAAAAAGATTCTATGTTCAAGTCTGTAGCTAAAATAGAAAAAAAGTATGGCCCTTTATAAAGGGCCATTGTTACAACCAACCCCTTCCCCCGGACACTTGTAACAGTCGATAGGGCTAGTTTGAACATAAGATTTTGACTCAAAATTATTTCTTTTATTGTGACCAATATTATATAACATTATCCCTTAAATGATAACGTATTTTTCGGCACCTTTAAATGGTAACGGGGGGTCACTGGTGCGTGGCGCCTTAGAAAGTGCTCTAAAGTGTTTTAAAAAGTTCCGTCAAATTCATGAAATCTCATGAACCATCCTAGAATAAGGACCAATCACTATATTATTGATTGGATCATTTGTTTCAACAATATAATCATATAAACCAAGGGGGCTAGCAAGGGGCGGCGGTTTGGTCGAGGCACGAGTGACCCCCCCGTTACCAATTAAGATTTATTAGGTACCACAATATTATATAATATTATTATAATATCAAACAGTATCACAGGGATGTATATCACAGTCACAATGATAAAATCTTAACACATGGAAATAGTCGTGTCGAATTTATAATGATCATGAAGTAATAGAATAAAGTCTCCGACACACCAAACTTGTCTAGGAAACATGACAAACCCCAAAGTAACGTGCCGTTGCCTGTATAGATTTTTCATTTTTTATCTCTTCACACACTTCTTCGTACGTTCATAGGTTTGTACAGGCTCATTGCGTGATTCTTACTTTCTGCACACAAAAACTTTAAAAAAAGGTCTGCTTGACGTTAGATTCAATGTTTACACTTTACCGTATGAAGCTTTCATCAAAACTGACAGCCTACAAACTGTTACAACGGATCTCAGATGGTTTTTTCTACTTCAAAGTTCGAATTTGATGAATTATCTCAAGGTGAAGGCTTTGAAGACCGCGGAAGCTGACACAAAAATATCCAAGAAAGCTTATAAAAAAGAATATTGCCTATATGTAGTACAGAAATCGAGATATTCATGTTCATGTAGTACCTACTATAGTATGGAAGATATTCACCATGTTACAACTGACCCTTACTCCAATTGACCCCGGTATACCCTACAGATGACTATATCAGGAAAATATTGTATTTCCATGATTCAATTAATTGTGATCTTGTAGAGATTAGAAACTTCATCATCTCTCCAGCTCTCAGCATTCCATCCAAAATCAAACAAAAGCTTCGTCACATTTGTCAAAGTTCAAAAAACATAAAAAAGTGGTATTTTGAAAGCCTTGACTTGAACTATTATCAAGCCGATTGATAATTATTTTTTTTTGTTATCCACATACACCGCAAGTAAACACAAAAAGTGACGTTGAATTCATATTAATATCTTCATTATTATCGCCATTAGAGGCATTATAAAATCGCAAAAAAACGATCAAACAATGCCTGACAATATTGCGCAACATTTTTTTCTTCGCTATCAAATTAATACCTATCAAATGCTTGTGGGATCGCAAATTGATATGGCACAGGAAAAGTATTCCTTTATCCAAATGTCAATGATTTTCCGGTCCAAAAACGAGAAAAAGTTTCGAGAATCATGTTTTTTGATTAAATAATTATGTTCTCGCAAAGCCTAAGTTTTTCGGTAATTATGCAGTTTGATGGATTTTCCGAATTTTCGTAATTCCGGAATTTCTTTTTCGTAATACCCTTCCTTTTAACACCAATAATGATATTCCGTCGACGGAGCCCGGAAAAGGCGCTTTACTATTTTTTTTGGTAAAAAACCAAGACAAAATTGAAATAAAGTAAATTCACGATGGATGTTTTGTCGTGGTTTTTTGCAAAAATAACATCATAACTAGTTATAATGTGTTGGCGCATGACGCTTTTTGCCCTGAAAAAATCGCGTGCGTCCATGGGATACGTGGATTTGTGGGGTCGGTTTGGAGCATCGGGTGTGGTGTGTGCGTCCATGGGGTCACGAAAACTCAGTTGTTTTAGAGTTGCTCTACATTTTATGAATATGGTCGCTTTTGACGAAAAAAACAAATATGTTCGTGTAAAAAGTCGAATTTAAAAAAATAAAATTGCATCTTATACTCCCCCACAAGTTTTTCATGCGAAAAACAGTAAAAAAAAAATGCATGGGTCATGCGCAAAAAAGCCAAAAAACGACCATGTCTCAAAGGGTGTATGGCGTTCAACAAATGTTTATTTTAATTTTTGGAAAAAGCACAATGAAGCGGAATATGGCCCCTTTGAAAAGCCGCTTGTTGAATTGAAATATCTTCATTTTGAAAAGAGCAGTGCAATTTTTTGTGCGGCGCGGAATCAGGGCAAATGTACCTTTGAGCGGTAGTGTAATTACCAAAAAGAAAAATAGTAAAGCACAACTTTTCAGAGCTCTCCTGATGGAATATCATTATTGGTGATAAGAGGAAGGGTATTATGAAAAAAAATCCTGCAATTATGAAAATTGCAGGACCGCTTTTTCAACGAGACAGTCATCAGCAAAAAATCTAACTTACCTAGAAAACTCTAGCGCTAAAGTCTATCATAATTGATTGAAATCAAATTCATGCTTCAGTGCATCGATTCAAACTTTTTTCTTTTTGATTGACTTTCAGCCTCTGACGTTCAGGATAACGGCGACGTTTTGTATCCTCGTCGTTACTATCGTAAACGATTCCGAGGAAGTCCAGCGCGTAAGCAATTCTACAAACTCTTCACAGTTGATTCGAGAGCCAAAGATGACGGTGTGGTAGCTGCGTCGACTTCATTGAATCATTCCGGTGGAATTGTCGAGCGTCAGATTGACGAGAATCGTCGAAACATCGATGCAACTTACGGTGCACAACCGAAGAGCACAACTCTCTTCGACGATATTTTCAATGTACGCATATAATAGACATTTTTATGTTGTTACCAAGAATACATAAATTGCACAAGATATAATTACTCCGAACACGCTTAACGAGCATTCGTCATAAGCCATCTAATAATTAAACCTTTTTTTAGCACTTACAATTTTCTTTTTTTTTGCCCCGGCAACTTGATTGTATCTCAGATTCCGATCTCTACTCTCGTGGCTGTCAATCAACTGCTGAATAACAAATCCGGCTGAATCACGTGCATTCATTTACGTGCATTCAACGTTTACTGCAGCCTGCGTGCGTCATCAACAACCTGGACGAGATCCAGCGGGTCCATCCATCCAAGGACGAGAATGACCTTAATACTCCATTTTATATTCGTAGCGAGATCTCGTAGTCACACTGATACTTTTAGTTTCGTCCCGAAACGTTATATTACCTCTTTATATATATTTGTTAGCACTTTGTACTTTGGAACTAATTTAATGACGCCGACAAACATCACCGGTGACGTGGGATTTAAAATATATAATAATAACGATGATACTTGGATGATATTTATAAAGTAAATGGAAAATAAAGGAGAAGTTTTTTTTAATAATATTTTTCGTGATTCCTCAATGAAGAAATAATGTGCTTTAACAAATGAGGAAGATTTTGAAAAAAAATTCAAATCGCTATGGAATTGTTATGCTATTCTTCGAATATTCAAAAAAAACTTTGTATGTCTTATGGTTAAACGTGTCAACTCATGCTGAGTTTACGGATGTTCTTGCATCCATAAGCGATACAATTGTGACATAATATTCCGTTTTCAGTTCCTGTTCGTTGATTTGATGCAAACGATCAGATTTAAATGCACGAAGAGAAACGGGCGTTTTTGGTATAGTTATCGCTGCGTTAGTTTGGTATGGCCTTGAATTATAGTTTGCTTGTTGTATCAATAATAGTTTGCCGAATAATTTCAATGCTAAACAAATAAGTAATTTAAAGTGTCCGGCTGATTGCATGTCATGTTTATTTTGAAACGAAAACCACTTTTTTGCTTTTAGCGATATCAAAAATGAGTTTCAACCTTATCTATGCAATGACGATGGTTTATAAGGCAAGTGTTTCCGCTGTCCAAGAATCATTTGCAAAAGTGTATTGTGGACGAGAGCATAACTTCGACGAGGGAGTATAATTTTAGCACTTAGAGGAAAATATACAATGAGTAAAATGTTCAACAGAGCATTTTTTGTGCTTCTGATATTGGCATTGAGCTGCCATGCCAGACCACCGCAGAGACGAATGAGACAGGTAAATTTGTAACAGTATTCTTGATGTTGCATGATCATTTTTGCATGTACCCCTCAATTGAATTTCAGGCTGTTATCAACAATGGTTCCAATAATACAGAGTCGGTCAACACCAATAAAACACTGGAAGAAGTCATAGGTAAGATTTTCGGGCCAACGACCGAAGGTAACGAAGGAATCGCGATAATTCCTTATCAGTCTGGCAATAGTACAAGCGAAGGCCCAAGGTCAAGCAGCGAAGTATCCGATGAATCTCCGGGTTCAAGCAACAGTGGATCGAATTTCCCAAGCAATGGATCTACACAATCGAGCAACAGTGGAACGAGTTCAGCAAGCGACGAATCTCCGGGATCGAGCAACAGTGGATCGAGTTCAACAAGTGATGAAACTCCGGGTTCGAGCAACAATGGATCGAATTCACCAAGCAATGGATCTGCAGAATCGAGCAACAATGATTCGAATTCAACAAATGATGAATCTCTGGGATCAAGCAACGGTGGATCGAGTTCAACAAATGATGAATCTCCGGGATCGCGCAACAGTGGACCAAGTTCAACAAATGACGAATCTCCGAGTTCGAGCAACAACGGATCGAATTCACCAAGCAATGGATCTGCAGAATCGAGCAACAGTGGTCGGAGCTCAACAAGTGATGGATCTCCAGGATCGGGCAACGGTGGACCGAGTTCAACAAGTGATGAATTTCCGGGATCGGGCAATGGTGGATCGAGTTCAACAAGCAATGGGTCTACGGGATCAAACAACACTGGAACGAGTTCAACGAGCACTAAGTCTCCAAAATCAAGCGAGGGATATTGGAATTTTCTCGACAACGAAACTTCGGAATCTAGCGATATTGACTCGAGTTCAGTGAGTACTGAATCTCCAGAATCAAGCGAGGGTTCTTCAATTTCGAACGACAATGGAACTTCGGAATCCAGCGAAATTGATTCAACTTCAACGGGGCCTACATCTCCAGAATCAGGCAAGAATTCTTCAAATTCAAATAGTTATAAAACTTCGGAATCCAGCGGAATTGACTCGAGTTCAACGAACACTGACAATAAATCTCCAGATTCAAGCGAGAATTCTTCAAATTCAAATGACAATGGAACTTCAGAATCTAGCGGAATCGACTCGAGTTCAACGAACACTGAATCTCCAGAATCAAGCGAGAATTCCTCAATTTCAAACGACAATGGAACTTCGGAATCTAGCGGAATTGACTCGAGTTCAACGAACACTGAATCTCCAGAATTAAGCGAGAATTCTTCAAATTCGAACGACAATGGAGCTTCAGAATCTAGCGGAATTGACTCGAGTTCAACGAACACTGAATCTCCAGAAATAAACGAGAATTCTTTAAATTCAAACGACAATGGAAGTTTGGAATCTAGCGGAATTGACTCGAGTTCAATGAGCACTGAATCTCCAGAATCAAGCGAGAATTCTTCAAATTCAAATAAAAATGAATCTTCGCAATCTAGTGGAAGCGACTTGAGTTCAACGCCTAAATCTCCAGAATCAAGCGAGGATTCTTCGAATTCAAACGACAATGGAACTTCGGGATTTAGCGGAATTGACTCTAGTTCAACGAACACTGAATCTTTAGAATCAAGCGAGAATTCTTCAAATTCAAATGACAATGAATCTTCGCAATCTAGCGGAATTGACTCGAGTTCTACGGGGCCTAAATCTCCAAAATCAAGCGAGGATTCTTCGATTCCAAACGACAATGGAACTTCAGAATCTAGCGGAATTGACACGGGTTCAACGAAGACTGAATCTCCAGAATCAAGCGAGAATTCTTCAAATTCAAATTCAAATGAATCTTCGCAATCTAATGGAAGTGACTCGAGTTCGACGAGCACTAAATCTCCAGAATCAAATGAGGGTTCTTCAAATTCAAACAACAATGAATCTTCGGGGTCTAGCAGAATTGATTCGAGTTCAACAAGCAATAACTCTTCCGCATCGGACCAGCAGGTTGATTTGGGAACTATCATTGGTGGTATAATTATTGATTACGTGGACACTGAATTACTGGTACGTAACAGTCAAAGCATTCTCATATTCGAAGCAATTTGATCGTTATCATGAGAATTATTGCATACACGTTGAAGAAAATAGATCAAATAATCTCACTTAAATTAATTCATTCTAGATTTTTAGTTCGATCCTAATTGTTTTTTTGTCATGCTTGTTTAGGCACCCATACCCGTACCCGTACCCATACTCGCCTAAATCCAGTCAACAGAGACTGACATCGCGCAGGATGGACTGAAAGTGAATGCATAGGATTTCGATACGATAATAGTATAGATGATAATTCATATATAATAGACGATAATTCATATTGATCTGTATTAAAATATTTCATGGTTATAAAATAAAATGCATGTTTTTTATTCTAAATGTCCTTTTTCTCTCGTGGTTCAGATGATTTCTCCATAAATCTAAAATATTCCTTGATAAAATCGTATCAAAAGGATTACGGCGATGCACCTGCGCTCGGAAGAATAGAGCAGATGATCGATGAACGTGACAGGCCGATATATGGTCGATGCAAAAGGCGCAGAGAGTGTAATATTAAAAGAGAAAGCGCACAACGATATATTTCGTAAGCCTGCCGAGTTTTATGGTGGGGAAAACAAGACACGAGAGTCAAGAAATCATTTAGTTGGTTTGTGCTCACCGGAACGTGAAGCTTTGAGCGAATCGCGATTCGACAGCCGATTTTAAAACCCCCAAATCTGAACATTGCACTTTGGATTTCTGTTTAGAAAAAAAAAATTGAAGAGAAATTATATTTATACGCCGGTATCAAACGCAATTGGATTAATGAGTATAATTAATTAGACGTTGAGTTGAGAATGTTATATGTTCTTTAAATTCGTCCGGGAGTCCCGATTTCTACCTCGATTTTTCGTTAGATTCACAGACAAAGGAGCGTGAGAACCGCTTGAAAATGTCGTTAAACCGCTTAGCATATACGATTCTCGTTCTCTTCGTGATTGTCCTTGACCACGAACTTACGAGTGGACGACCTGCTGAACCACCGACGAAATTCATTTTCGACACATCGGCTGAGAGTATCGAGCGAATAGCTCAGTCATCGCCGACCAAGTGGGAACAGGGAATGGTAATATAAAAATAAGATAATTTAAAAAAAGCAAAATATAACAATATGAAAATATTAAAATTAAATATAATATGAAATATAATGAATATAATATGATATAATAGGAAATTTAAAAAAAAAGAAAATCCTTTGCTATAAAAATCACTAACGCGTTCGAACTTTGAGCAAATCCTAAAAAACGCTCGTATAAATTTTCTTAATAAAAGATCGTGCAATTTTAGAAGGAAAAAAGGGGCGATGCAGGCTGAGTTGTGATGCGAAGGAATGCGAAATTATTTATTGTAGGAATTGTTAGGACGATTCGGCGACGCATTAAGAATTGGCAGAGGAAAATTAGTGAATTCGGCAATGACGACTCGAAATATTATTGCCGAACGAGCGGAGGTAATTAAAATGTTTAAAAAAAAACCTTCCAGAGACACGACACAGAGTATGCGCTATGTTGCGTACACAGACATATATGTTATTGTTTTATTGTTGTATTAATCACCATATTTGTTTATTGCTCGCGAATGGGCTCTATTTTTTATTCTTTTTTCCATTCATTTTTCTTATTCCTTTATTTTTCCTTTTATCAAGGCAATCTGCGGTCGCCAACGCGAGCAATAAATTCTTCGATCTTTGCACCGACCGCCTTACTTTTTCTCGTTTACAAATAAAGCAATATATGGGGTATACCGTGTTAACTGAACCAACGCCGGATCCTCGGCATCTCGGTTCAATATTTTTCCTACGATTCTAAAGCTAATTAGCACTTTGCAATTTTTAAAGATTTCTCGTAACGCTCCCGGAAAAAATTCTAACTCCATTGGAATGCCGAAATTGAAATCGCCTCAAATTAGGAAAAAAACAGCGTGGAATTCATAAGAAAAATGAAATCTACGTTTTGTAACTCATGACTAATTTTTTATAAGGCAATATAATAACTCTATTCTTTAATTCTCTATATGTAAATATCTCTATTCATAAATATCTTTGTTCCTAAATAACTCTACTGTTAAATTAATATTTATTCAAAATGTATCTATTCTCAATTGTCTATTTCTAAATAACTCTACTCTTAAATATCTCTATTCTTAAATAACTCGCTATTCGTAAATATCTCTATTTTTAATGCGATCGAGTCAGCGTCGAAACGGCCATTTTAAATAATTTTTAATAATTTTTAATAATTTTTAATAATTTTTAATAATTTTTAATAATTTTTAATAATTTTTAATAATTTTTAATAATAATTTAATAATTTTATCTTATAATTTTTGTAGAATGCCTACTAATATGATGTATCGTCCAACATTTCAGGGACCAAATGAACAATTTTTTGGAACTAGTTAGAACCCTTAAGGTGCATCGATTTCCTGAAAAACCTATAGTTTTTAGTTTTTACACTCTGCGCGTGATTCAGAATAAACCGCTCGACGAATTTTACTCTACGATTTCTCATTTTCTTCGTAACACTTTTCCCCACAGGATAAATGCGACACATTTTTTTAGCCCTTTATTTCAGAGTTGCAGGCCCGTTTTAAAATTGTTAGCCTAGTTTGAAATTTCCAGGCAATGTCCCGGTTACAATTTTGACTTTAATCAAAATCTGTCGGGTTCATCCCGCGGAAAAAAGCGTTTCGGAGAAAATGAGACGTTGTAGAACAAAATTCGTCCAGCAGTTCTTTCTGAATCATGCGCAGAGTGTAAAAACTCAAAACTAGGGTTTTCAGGAAACTGGTGCACCTTAAGGGTTCTAACTAGTCTCAAAAAATTGTTCAGTTGGTAAAAAATTGGTCAATGGTGGATGATACATCATATTTGTAGGAATTCTACAAGAATTAAAAATTATTATTAAAAATCACTGTTTTGACGCTGACTCGACCGCCTTAAATATCTCTATTCTCAAAATCTCTCTACTCCTGAAAAACTTTATTATAAAATGTCTGAAATTTAATGAGTAATCTTTTTTATATACTATTCACGAATTTGTATGTCTGTGCGCGGAAAGCTTTCTCAAAAGCAAACGAAAAAATTTAAAAGCCTAAGAATACTAATTTTAGAGCTCTGATTTAAAAATTAATATTGAAGAGTAAAGATATTTACGAATAGAGAAGTAAAAAATAAAGTTATTATAATGCCTTTTATAAAAAATTTCAAGTTTTTGAGAAATTATTTTGATTGAGAACAACCTAAAAAATAGAGCGTAATTACTAGGATCGGTAAAATTGTAGAAAAAAAGTCATGAAAAGAAATCCAAGAGAACGAAGATCAGGCAAGTATCAAACGAAAAAATTTATTAATTTCAACAAGGACTGGTAGAAAAAATTCGCAAAAAACTTTGAAGACGTTGTCAGCCTCAGTGAAATCGTAGGAAAAAATTGCTAAACCATATCCGTGAAACCGGAAGTAAATAGACTCATTACTTTTCTCAAATAGACACGACATATCCCGTACATGCAGCACAGTGTTGCAACAATTGCACGAAAGTTTTCGCGTATGCTGTCATGAATACACAATTTCTTCCTCCTTTGGAAATTCGTGAAATCGTTTCTTCTTGCTTTTTTGGTGTCGTTCGTGATAAATATACATTATCCAATACACGTACATCGATTTATCGCATGACGAACGAATGTTAATGGCTAATCGAAAGGAAAAAAAATCCCACCTCGATGGATAAATAAGTAAGAAATTTTTTTTTTTTCAAAATGTTTCGCAGAGTCTAGCCAGCGATGCGAGAAACAACGTTGCCTCGGTGATCGCTGCGAAAAATGATATCATCGCTCAGGGATCGTCAGCGATAAATTCTCTCGTCAGTTCATCGCCGCTGGAATCTTTCATACCGCCAAAAGCGCGGGAAACCGTAAGACTCGAGACAGAGAATGGTCAGTCGATATTGGAGACTAAGAAGTCAAATCCAATTTCAAATTTCCTCGAAATGTATCTGAGGCCAAAGCCGCTGGTTGACAAAATTCGCGAGGAAGAAAAATACGGCAATACCGGTGACAAATTCATCGGCGTTGGACGCGCACTTGTCGGTGGATTCGAGGGATTGAGCAATTTTTTCAACGCCATCGTTGACGTGAGTACGATCGAATGAATATCCAAATACACTGGACTCCCGATATGAGTAACACGCCAGGGGGGGTTTGTTACTTTTTGCGAGAGGTACGGCGCTGCTCAAAAGTTTGGATACACCAGCCGATATTTCTTGCCGCACTGGAAGTTGCGTAACTCCGTCAAAAAAAAAAGATATTCGAATAAAAAAAAAAACTTTTGGTGGGAAGGCTTTTTTTCGCTTTTTAAAAATGTTTTTTATAACTTTTTTGACCTGGTATGCACTTTTGTACGTGACCATTTTTTAAAATCTTTTTTCATGTGCGGTACATTTGAATGGGGTAGCAGACGCACCGTTTTTGTTTTTTAAACATTTTTGTACAATTTTTTCTCGCAAAGTTATTTCACTTTTGGCTAAAAAAGACAAATTTTGAAAGATGCGACGTAACTCGAAAACTACAAGGTTTAAAAGAAAATGTCAAGCATGAAAACAGTAGCGTACGTATACACGGAATCGCCTGGAATTATTTCAGAATTTTCCGATGAAATTTTTTTTTACTATTTTCACTCGTTTTGTTTAAACTATTTGTTAACGACTTTTGGACAATATTATTATTGATGACCAATGATCAATATTTATATCTGATGTTATAACTGATAAATGTTGCCCCAAATGTTGCCACGGCCCCGGCCGTGAGATTTGTTACTTTTATCGAGGGTTCTCATATCGAGAGTCCAGTGTAATGCGATTGAAGAAAAACCCGCAAATCCAAACGTCCGAATAACTAACTTTTTAACTTAAAAATTTGAGAAACAAATTTGATTTGTTTTTGCAGTTTCCAATTGACACTGCGAAGAAAACGTCGCGAGGTTTTACGGAGGCTCTCAATCAATTGGGTGGTCGTCTCGTTGGTCTACAGTGAGATTATGTTCTGGCGCGTTTCGTTGAATTATTCTGTAATACTTTTTTTTAAACAGTAATAAATATATATTTTCATGGAGAAAAAAATAATGCTAAAACACACTCTCACTCTCACTCTCTTTCATCCTTCACGTATTTACGTCACTTGCTCTACAAATAATACGAACAACATAAATAATTTTACATAACATAAATACATATATGAGGCATTCCACGTCAAGTCAGCCACCCCATTTTTTGAAATCGCCAAAAATCGCATATAAATTTTTAGAAAGTAGTTCTAACTATCAAGAAAATTCGTGATTTTTTTCAGATTTTTAAATTACATATTTTAGCCGGAAAAAAAATACAAAAATTTTGTTTGTCCCATTTTGTAACTCGAAAATTATTCATCGTACGAAAAAAAAAATAGGACATAAAATTTAGGATTTTGAACGTGCTTTTCACTGACATTTTTTGCAAACCCTTCCGAAAGCTCTATATGCCATTCCCGAAGCAAATAATATTTTTATATTTTTTTCTCAGAATTAACATCTTCGATTCGTCTGTAATTTTAACAGTTTCTTACTTGATATATTTAGACTATAAAAAAATTGGCTTAGTGGACAACTCATTCCCTCGCATGCATTTTTATTGATACAATGTATCATTATAGAGTGATTTAACGAAATAGTGTAGATATTGATATCTTATCATTATTAATCGTAGACAGGGAAAAATAATAAAACAATCTCGTTTTGATACTGGGAAGACGTTTCCAGGAACAAAGCAGTATCATTGCTTCATTCTCAAAAATCATGGCCAAATCGAACTAAAAAAGTATTCATTGGCCATAGAAACGTCGGTGTAGCCAAAAAGGGTAAATTAATTCTTTTTTGCAATCGAGAGACGTGACTAGCCTTTAACTTTAATTTGAATAGACTTTATTGGTGTACAGGGGTCCATTGATAAATAAGTTTATTAAAATGTACAAAAAGATATTTAAACAAATAAAAATGGAAAAAGTTTAAAAAATTGAAAAAGTACAAAAACTACATAAAAATGCGGGCTGTAGAAAATATCTATAAATAGTCTCAACCCTGTTAATGGTCAAGAGAAATTTGTGTATTCGTTTGGGATGAAAAACGCATGCGAAGGAATGGGTTGTCCACTAAGCCAATTTTTTTTAGTCTGTAAATATATCAAGTAAAAAACTGTTAGAACTACAGACAAATCGAAGATGTTAATTCTGAGAAAAAGAAATATCAAAACATTATTTGCTCCAAAAAAGGCTTATAGAGCTTTCGGAGGAGTTTGTAAAAAATTTCAGTGAAAAGTACGTTGAAAATCCTAAATTTCATATTCAACTTTTTTTTTCGTACGATGAATAATTTTCGAGTTACAAACTGGAACAAGGAATTTTTTTGTATTTTTTCCGGCTAAAGTATGTAATTTAAAAATCTGAAAAAAATCACGAATTTTCTTGACAGTTAGGACTACTTTATAAAAATTTGTATGTGATTTTTGGTGATTCCAAAAAATGGGGTGGCCGACTTGACGTGAAATGCCTCATACATTATAGTATATGATATATATTATATATTGCATATTATATAAATATATATATATATTATAATAATTATAACATACACGTATATATTATAATGTGTTAAATGATCTAATTTAATCTATTACCGCGTACATTTGGTTAAATACTTGATATCGTCGTTTTTAAAACTAACATTAGGAAAAATATCTTTAACGGAACTTGAAGCGTCTGAATAATCGTTTTCAGAATTTCCTCGAGTAAAACTTTGGATCATTAGCGCGATTTTATCGCGATGGTTAAAAAAACAAAACTGCATGCATCTTATGAAGGTGCACGAAAAAAAATGATGATTCCATTATTCCCTCTTGCTCAGTCATCAAATTTGTCAAGTTCTTATATAAAATGATTTGAAATAAAAGTTCCACCAAACAGTGCAAATCCTTGATTTTACACGGTCTAGGTTTAAACTTGATACAACAATTTAGTCTGAAACACGTTTTTCCACCAAAAAATTGTCTCGATAACTACATTCGCTAAACACTGAATTCGATGAAAATCCAGAATTGCAATCCTTAAGCTTAAAGCTTTTTTCGATTAGAAACTACGGCCCTTAATTCAGGTCCATGCCAAAATGATTCCTGAGGAAAAGCGAAAATAAGAATCGATTTTGGTTCTAACTCCTTAGTGCTCTTATTTCTTTTTTTGGCAATAAAAACAATCTCATGCAATTATGAGGTGGTCATATATATTATTTTATTTTTTATAACAACATTTCTGTGGTTTGCCAGCAGAACGAGTTAAGTCCACAAACAAGAATTCCGAGAAATCAGTGTTTCTATTTTAACAGATTCGATTTTCAATGACACGCTAATACAAGATTTAGGATTCAATTCAGGGGTCGATTCAGGGTTCAAACATATTTGACCATAGAATTACAACTTCTATCGTAAACGATGTATGGATCGATCATATTCATAATATTTATTATAATTTCAACTTTTGCGTTTTTTTTCACGTTAGTAAACTTTTTTCTCAAACTTTTTTCGAACAACGCAAATTTTATTTCAGAAAAATTAAGGATGTTGAGTCCCTATGAAATCTTTTAATGTTAATTGTTTAATAAATAGCTTCTTAATCGTCGTGAAATTTTTACACGACCGACTGAATACTTCATGTAAAAACATATTAAATTTTCAGAATTCTATCATCATTACTTCAACCTCCTTAAGAGTCAAAATGAAAAATGATGAGAAAATTCTGAAAATTTGGTATGTTTTTGTATGAAGTATTTAAGAGGTCGTGTAAAAATTTCACGATGATTAGGAAGCTCGTTATTAAAAGATTAACGTTTTGTTAAGAACAATTTTTTTAAACAATTAAACAAATATTTATCAATAAACTTCGTTTTGTTTCCTTTGCTTTCAATATAGTGTAGATATTAAAAAATTGAGAGGTCAAAAAAAAAACTTTTCGCAAAGTTATATCAGTTTTCATAAGACTACATTTAATTTAATGTAATTTGTCAATGTTAATTGTTCGATAACGAGCTTCCTAAACGTCGTGAAATTTTTACACTACCTCTTGAATAATTCATCCAAAAACATACCAAATTTTCAGAATTTTCTCATCATTTACGATTTGGGACTCAACATCCTTAAATCAACTTATTTTAACACTATTCTCTTTAAAAATTATTCATTGCTGTCCTTGTTTGAAATTTTTTGTTTAGGGTCGTTTTAATACGTTTTTCGATTCTTGCAAGACAATTTGGAATCCAATACATGTGTTGAAATCAGCAAGTTCGCTGATTGCTATTTTATTATCTATTTGCAGTTTTAATCAATAAAAAATTAATAAAATTACAAAAAATTAGTGGAACTATAACCATTGTTCAAATGTATCACTAATTATCATACTTCATATGTGGAGTTAACTTGTTATACCAGGATTTTTGGACCTAACTCGTTATGCCGAGATATTTGGAATTAACTAGTGGATCGATGCAACCATAAGTAACCACAAAAGGACCGGTCCGTTCGACACAAAAACGAATGCAAAGCAAACCTCTTTATAACCTCACTTCCTAAAAGAATCCCAAAAAAACCATTGTAATAAGATCGTTCGGTTGTAGTTTGATCAAAATAACCGAAAAACAACCGCAATATAACTCGAAATGAACCAGAAAAGAACCGATTCAGAACCGAAGCAGGACCGATGGATAACCGAAAAACGACCGATAGAGAACAGGAAAAAAAACATTACATACGATTGACCATGAAGGTCGATTTCATTTCATAAGGACGTGGAGATAAAAATCTTTCTACACGCTCGTTTACATGAGCATACTCTTTACATGTTCCGTATGGGAGTGAGCATTCGCTGTACTGCGACATCTCGCGGCGAGTCTCGGAACTAATGGTTGCATACCGTTCGCGGACGGTTGCAGTACATTTTGGTCCGGTTTTAATATAGTCGTTGCACGGTTGCTTTTGCTTTCAAACGGACCTTCCTTTTGGGGTGATTTCTCGGTTTCCTTGGGTTTACTTATTTAAAAAAAAAACAAATCATAACCAACACACAACCAATCACCGAATTGTAAACATGACGCGACGATTGCAACAATCCGCTAAGGTATGCAACATGGCTGTATCTCTTATCAAATCAAATAAACTTGGGTTATGAATGTCTGACATAAAAGTGGACCTAATAATTGACTGATTTCTGTTGTTGACTCATTTTTCGAAAAAAAAATGGACTGAACTCGTTCTGCCGCGGAAGCCACAGATTTATCATCGCCCATTTTGTGGCAGTTCTTAGTTAGAGATTCTGTGTCTCTCCCTCCCTCACTCTCACTTTTCCCGGTTCACGTTTAACGAGATTTTGCTATTTCAATTATCTCTGTGGCGCGTTTCGTGATTTTGGTAAAAAAAAAACAAATGAGAGAATAAAACAAATCTCATGCAACCGTTTCCTCGGACGGTATGTTAGTCTCGTGGATCCCGTATGCCGGGATCCACGCGCGTTCCTAGGTATTTGCGGCATCGTAATTCTTGTACGTGTGGGACGACCTTTTGCTGCTCACCGTGCAAAATAATATCATGCTCGCGATGAGACCAAACAATTGTAGAAAACCGACAACGAGACCTACTGTACCGACAACGTGGAGTCTCGTTACAAGCCACATTTGTATCGCCGTTGAGCAACCCTTCTTGTGCCACAATTCTTTGTTACGTCCCTCCGGGTCGAGACGACCGCAATAACGCTCGCGCTTTATGCAACAGGAATCGGGAACACGATCCTCGCTTGGCCATGCTTCGATTTGAAACCAATCAGTGTAATCCCGAATTCCGCAGCAGTGGAACTATAAAAGAATGACGATGATTAGTGAAAATTAAGACTTTTTCGTTACTTCAATGCAAGGGAGGGTGGAGCACGACGGCTCCCCTCAAAAATTTGGTCAACAACAAATTTTTTGGTTTTTTGTCAAATAATCATTAACTTGATACCTGGGGCATAATGGACCACCCTAAAAAACTAAGTCACCAATTTTTTTTGTTTTTCTTCAAAATATGATTAATTTAATGTATTCATCCATTTTTAGGCCGATGCACTACATCCGTGATAAAATAAACTATTTAAAAAAAATTGAAAATGTGACGAATGTAATACATTATTTTTTACAATAATCACGAATACTATATTGGTCGAAGTAATATTTGTCTATACCTGCAAAGAAATCATAAGACTTCCCTCACAATTTTTACACTGAATCCATGATACCTTTTTTTTTCATTTTCCAAATGAAATTTCCTACGGATTACGAATTCAATGGTTTATTCTTCGAGAAATAAAACGTTTCAAAGGAAAATTCGAAAAAATATATATATTTTTCTCAAGTTTTTTATCAGGATCTTCAACGAATCGGATTATCAGAGAAATTTTTTTAATATTCTCGGGATCTTCTTCGATAAAAATCGGGGGCAGATTTTCCTGTCTTTTGTACGTATAATATTAAACATGTAATAGTTTACCTCTTCGTGTATGTGGTCCCAGAGAGCGGGCAAAGTTCCGGGCTCTCGTGTGATATTGTAGTGCTTTTGGATACCAGACATCAGTTCGACTTTCAGACTTCTCGCAAGATGCTCGCGAAAAACGAATGCCAGAGCGCCGAGCATAAATTCAGCGAGAAATACGAGTATAACCAGGCTAAAGTACTGAAAAAACGTTTTAAACAAATATATAACTATATATTCCATGTCAAAAAAAACCTGATCCTCATTCTCTCAGAATTAATTCATGATTTTTTCCTTTGATTACATTCAAGTTAAGAGGAGGCTAAATACCGACACTACGCTTCGAAATCGCCATCCAAACTTGCTCTCATACGAATGAATGGAATCCAATAAAATTTTAACAGCATAATCGGAATTATGGCACAAATGGAGCCTCACTAAAATTTTTTTTTTAATCAAAAAAAAAATTATAGATCCGATTACCATCAGGAATCTGTAATTGAAAATCTTGAATCATGAGACTTTTTACTGTATTTCGTCTAAACTAAGAGTGAGGCTCCATGAAGAACGCCAAGACACAAATATCAAGACGTTTTCGACATTATTTTATGGAAAAGACACATCGTAAGTTTGGATGGCGCATAAGGAGATAAATATCGATAAATTATAGTTTTATCGAAACACGAAATGGCGAAATCTAGTTTACAAACGTGCGAGGGAGGGCAGCACCATGGATTCTGACGAGTAACCTAATATTTTTGGGGCTCCAATGAATTCGTTGGAGTTAGTTGTGACGCGTTTTAGCCCCTTAATTATCAATTAATTGTTAATTAACTTATCCTCCTCTGAATTTTCAAAATTTAATCAATTTTCATTTACGGTTTTGGGAGAAAGACTGGATGACGGTGATAAGTCGCTAATGTAGGGATTGAACGAAAATGGTATTTAGCCTCCTCTTAATAGCAATCCTTTTTTTCTATCAGCTCTTGTTTCATTTGGTTTTAAAAAAAAGGATTTTTTAAACCCAAAAACAACGCCCAAATTAAAAAAGTCTGCAAGCATTTTAATAAAACTGAAAATTCGATATAAAAATTGATAAGTCAAACAATGATGTACAAATTCTTTTTCTTACAAATTGTATTAATTTAAAATTAATCAATTCTAATTTTTCAACAAATTTTATTAATTAAAATTTTTTTTTTTAAACTGAAAATTCGATATAAAAATTTAAGCTAAACAATAATGTGCATGTTCTTGTTTCCTTATAAATTGTATTAATAATTCTAATTTTCAAAAAAATCAGTGAAAGAATGTTCTTGAAAATTTTTTTCTTCCTGTAGACAAGCTTCGGAAAAAATGTGAAAAAAATCTGAATCCTTGAGAGAGCTCGCTACAATCATAAGAAAAATTGTGAATCAAATACGAGAGAAGTGAAGGCCGATGTGGAAAATATTAGAAATCACAATAATCGTCGATGTTATCAATTTTTTTAGTATTTTTTGTAATTTCTTTTTCAATTATGCATCGATTGTTTACCGTGATGAGCATGCACCTCGATTGAAACCAAGCTCCGCAACAACCGAAAAATGCAACGACGAACGTGAAGCATCCTCCGGCAAGGAGAACCGAGTCAGCGGACGCCAAACTGTATTGCGGAACGAGAGTAGCGTAGCCCGAGTATGCGAGTCTCAGCCAGAGACCGGCGCCCAGAACTCCGCACGCGCACAACTGCGGATGAGAAAAAAAAAGAGAGAAATATATAATCGCTGTAAAATTAAAATTTAATTCCATCCAGATAAATTGAAGGTGAAGGAGATACCGAGTACTTTGAACGACAAATGCCGAGGAGATATCTTAGCGACTCATTTACAATTATCGCCCAAGAGGTAAGACAGTGGGTCACCTACTTTGGGGCCAATTATATATACCTTGTACATAAGATATTTATTGTACATAATGTACAATAATGTACATTAATGTACATAATGTACATGGACATAGTTCAATCACCATGAACGTAAAATCGTCATTTAAGGTATCCTCGAGGTGCAACCCCGAGTCAATTAAGTACCAAGATTTCAAAAATAATTTCTTCGCGTTTTGACGGAGAAACTAAGTTTGGACAAAAGTAGTTCTTGATCACAGAGTTCTTAAGTAATATTTTAAAATATATATATGGGTCATTCCATGTCAAATCGACCAATAGTTAGAATCGACCACTTTCAATTTCTATGAAGTATGGTCAGAAGTTTTCTTTTATCAAAAAACAAAGTTCTACCAAAGGAAAAATATTTAAAAAAATTTGTTTTGAAAGTTATGCAAAATTCGAAATTTCACAATTTTTAAAATTTTTTAAGTTTATTTTTTGAATATCTCGAAAACTATTATAGTCAGAAAAATCGTTCTGCATTCGTCGTAAAAAGTATACTTATGGCTACGAAAAAAAAAATATTCTACAAATTTTTTTTTGGAAAATGATGAATTTAGAGATTTTTGAATTTTTTAAAATCGTGAAAATCCACGATGAGCATTAAATTTTTGTTTTTTTTATATAATACCTTGTACTGATCTTAAAAGATCCTGAAATTTTCAGAATTGCTTTTTTTCAAAAATATAAATTCTTGAATTTTGGTAAAAAAAAATTTCGTTCACCTCCAAGTTAAGTAAAGTTGAGCAATCATGTAATTTTGTCATTTTTACTGAACAAAATGCTCAAAACTGCTCAAAATAAAATGTCTACAAGGTATTATAAAACAAATTGAACAAAAAATTTCATGTTGATCGTGGATTTTCACGATTTTTTAAAACTCAAAATTCTCAAAATTCATCATTAAAAAAAAAAAAAATTCAGAACATTTTTTTTCGTAGCCCTAAGTATACTTTTCAAGACAAACCCAAAACGATTTTTTCGTAACTATAATAATTTTCAAGATATTTAAAAAATAAACTTGAAAAATTCCATAAATGGTGAAATTATGAATTTTGCATAACTTTCGAAAAAAAATTGATTTTTTTCGTTGAATAGAACTTTGTTTCATGATAAAAGGAAACTTCTGACCAAATTTCATCGACGTTGAGAGCCGAACTATTGATCAATTTGACATGGAATCGGGGTTGCAAATAATGCATTACTTTTTTTAATGCATTTGCATTTTCATTAACCATTAACGTTTAATGGTTATTGGAAATAATTTTCATTAACCATTAAAATTATTTTCATTAACCATTAACCATTAAAATTTAATGGTTAATGGTTAATGAAAATGCAATTGCATTAAATAAAAGTAATGCATTATTTGCAACCCTGCCCATTACAATGTAGTGTGTGATACAAAAAATTTCCATTACCCATTGCAATGTAATGTGTAATGGACAAAACTTTGATTGCAATTTTGGGAATGGAAAAATATAGATGAATAAATTATTGCAGTTTTGTATTACATTTTATTGACTTAGGACTTAGATTTTTGGAATTATAATATAGATGCTTTTTAGAATTTAAGGTGAAAATCTAAGTCCTAAGTCGCTAAAATGTAATGCGAAATTGCAATAATTTATTTATCTATATTTTTCCATCCCCGAAATTGCAATCAAAGTTTTGCCCATTACACATTACATTGCAATAATAATATAGATGCTTTTTATAATTATAATATAGATGCTTTTGAGAATTTAAGGTACCTGAAAATCTAAGTCCTAAGTCAATAAAATGTAAGGCAAAATTGCAATAATTTATTCATCTATATTTTTCCATTCCCAAAATTGCGATCAAAGTTTTGTCCTTAACACATTACATTGCAATGGGTAATGGAAATTTTTTCTATTACACACTACATTGTAATGGGCAGGGTTGCAAATAATGCATTACTTTTTTTTAATGCAATTGCATTTTCATTAACCATTAAATTTCATTAGCCATTAAAAAAGTAATGGTTAATGCATTACTTTTTCATTAAAAATTTCCAACCCTGTATGGAATATATATTTGAAAATATATATTTACAAATAATATATTTAAAATATATATATTTAAAGAAGTATATAAAAAATAACTATGACTCCGCAGCAAAAATAATCCAGTTTACGCGAAAATCTACGAGGATATTTTACGATGTTTTTCTGCACTGAAAGTTGTAATTTTAGTTCGATTTTCATAAATAAAAGCTCATTTAGTTTGTTGATATATATTTGACGGATTTATGGAAGTTATTTTTTTTCTTTAGATTCGAAATCGAAAGCAAAGTGTAGTTAATTAACGTCATAGCTCTATTTCTATTTATTTTTTTAAATAAATGACTAATCGGTAAACGGTAAAAATTATCAGTTATAATAAAAAGTGCTTGAAAATCATCGGGTATTTTCCGATAGCTTCGTTGCCTAGTGACATGCGTGTGAAGTTTGGCAGATCAAAACCTACACGCATGTCACAAGGCAGGGAAGCTTAATGCCCGATTAATTTCCAAGCACGAGGGGTATTCGGCGGATTATTTTTTTCACCCGAATTTCAACTAATATAGGAGCTTGGTATTTAACATCTTCGCGGAAAGATTCGCATGGCATTTATCTCCGAATCGATATTTTTTCCGTTCATCTCGATGAATTTGAGGTTTCTGACATACGTGCGATGGGTTACAAGCTATCGAAAAATCTTCGTTTGTTACCTAGCAACCTAGCCGGGAAATTATCGAAACATTACCGATGTAATTTCGTCTTGCCTGTACCACATGATGTCAAATGACAAGCTCCTATTGGTTGAAATTCGGGTGAAGAAAAAAATCATACATATTTGTAGGTAACTTCATGATAAATCTATCGAGAAACGAAACGAGCACTCATACTTTCAGATGGAACTGAAAATACAAATTTGGTTTCTTTGGCATTCATGAGTTCTTTTTCAGTCGAATCGTTTGTTACATATTTTTTTCTACATTACCCGCTGAGGCTCACCTGGGTCTACAGCGACCCAGGGCCATCTTTAAAGCCCTGTGTGCAGTAAGAGAAATAAGCGAAGGCCCGCGCTTTTGCTCGATAAATTAGGCGAAAAATATGATCTATTGAGCAGACACAACATCTACTTTAGTCAGAAGAGAGTGGTACAGGCCCTAGAAGAGAGTGGTACAGGCCCTAGAAGAGAGTGGTACGGGCCTCACTAGAGGGCGAGCCACACTGGGCACAAAAAAAAATCTACTTTAGTCGGCCTCTGGTCTTCGTACAAAACACTTAAGTAGCGCTTTTTGGATCGCTACAGACCCAGGGTAAAAATATACTTTTCTTTATACCTCGGTCGAAAGTAGGTACTTACATCCGGCATCAATTTTGATGCAGAAAGACCGAAATTCTTGCATTGGTAAAACAACGGAGTGACGGCGGGAGCGAAAAACTTCTTTCACCCTGTACGTGAGACTCCTGCGATTGTCACCGGTGACTTGTTTCTAACTATTTTTTTCTCTGACGTCAAAGCTGCTCTTTCGTTAGTTAGAATCAGTGTTGTGAGGAAATAGTAATTTTTGCTACAAGTGTAGAAAACAACGAATTCCATCGCGCGTGAAGTTGCCGCATGAGCCGAAGACTAATGGTGTATTTCACACGAGTACGAGTGTGAAATGCACCATAAGTCGAGGCGAATGCGGCAACTTACGCGCGATGGAATTCGTTTTTTTTGCACATGTAGCATACATTATTTTTTGCAATGACTGCCCCGAAAGTGGGATTTGAGATTCAATAAAACCAATGACATATTCAAATAAGAACTCGTATATATATAACCAGCAGTAAGTTTATTTTTTTAGACACTCTCCATTCCATGAATTTTGCATAGATGTTCAAATATTTGTCCTTTGATTTCTTCGGTAATAATTTCTCTTCGGCCGATATAGCGGCTTCAATCAGTTCCACGGGTGTAGATGCTCTTGGGTGCTCGTTTTCTTCATCCATTCTGTATTCCGTATTCCCTCAGAAAATGCGACTGTCATAAGTTGACGTTACGTGTCACATGAATTCCGCTACATTCAAGTTTGTTTAATCGGTTTAAAATCGTAGAACAAAAAACGATCAACTGTCAAAAAATCCGTTTTTTCGTCAATCAATGGGGTAAAGTGAGCTATAAATAGAGTTATTCCCGCACAAGTTCGGGAATCTGTGACATTCCCGCACAAGTGCGGGAAGTGTTAAGCATCGCTGAGAAATTAGCCACTTTCCGCACGTCAAACACCCATCGAAAATCGCACTTTCGGGGCAGGCATTGCAAAAAATAATGAACCGCACGGTCTCAACTGACGAATCCATGGACGAGGAAGAGGTATTCGAAGATTTCGATGCAGAGGCGGAATTGATCATACAGACGGAAACGTTACCGAAAAAGTCTGCTGATCGATACAAGCTTGTCTACGAGAATTATAAAAAATGACAGATGGAGCATTAAAGTTCTCTGTCAAGCTCGGAAGAATCGAATTTGATCGTCTATTTTAAAGATTTAACAAAAAAGCTGAAACCATAAACTCTATGGAGCATTTGGTCGATGTTGAGAAAAACATTTAATATAACAGACAACATTGAAATTAACAAATGAAAAAATGGTATAAGTTTGAACTCATTATTGTTGTTTTTTCATTCTAATTATATTTGCTCTTTTTTTGTATTGATGCCTGCCCTCGACCAGCTGGCACTCGCTTCGCTCGTGCTGCAAATGTCGGGGCAGGCATCAAAACATAAATCTATCGTACTTAATTGTACTTTATTAGCGTACTTTCGACCGGCTATAAAGAAAAATAGTATACACCACACAGGCAGAAGTTTGAGAGCCCTAAACTGCGCAACATGATGGCCCTCGGCTTCGTCTCGAGCATCATGATGCGCAGTGCAGGAATCTCAAACTTTCTGCCCTTGTGGTGTAATATCCTATTTCCAAAAACTCATGAAAACGACCTTCACCATCTTGTAGCTGGGAATCTCTAGTTTGCAAATCACTATAATTAAATCTATTTGGCGTGATAAACAAAGGAAAAATCGTTAAAAACGTCCGACAAGTCCTACAGGCCAATTTTCGGTCTTTTTTTGCAATAATTCACACAGTTTTATTAAAAATGAAAATATCGGTTTCGGCCTCACATATTCTCATTTCTGAGGTTATAAAGATTCGATTTTACTACTTTCGAGTTAGAAAATTTTGTTTTAAACGTTTTTTATAAGCAAAAGAAGTTGTGGGTCGCTGTAGACCCAGGGTGGACGTGTCCAGAAAATGGTGGGCCTCAGCGGGTTTAGTAGGATCTGTTTAGTGCAGATTCACCTCAGTATACCCTAATTTCTCCTTGCACTGGACTCTCGATAGAAGAACCTGCGATATAAGTAACAAATCTCGCGGCTGGGGGCCTACGCGCTCCGTTCCGAGAAAAACTCAGGAGCGCCCGGTGTTTACATTGTATGCGGCACATTGTATACACATTGTTTACATTATATCATCAGGGGCCCGGAAAAATTTTACATACGGCTCTGTTCCAAACTTGTCGAGTTCAAAGCACTATATCTATATACATGCCTCTCGCAATACGTAACAACCCCCCTCCCCTGCGTGTTACTTATATCGGGGGTCTAGTGTAATTTGTGCAGACTATTTTTCAAATCTTATAAAAATTTTAATCATTTGCTATAATGATAAGTGTAAATATCTTTGCAATTTTAATTACTTCCAACAATATTTGTTGCCATCTCAATATCAGACTATATGAGAATTAGGAAAATTTATCGGGGCACTCATTGGACAATATAAGGAAACAATTTTAACATCATTTGTTAATAAATAAAATGGCATTTATCGTTCGTTCAATTTACAGCTATATGTCGTACGTTCGTGACTCGAATGACGAATTTCGTGTCCATTTCTTATCCTCTCTGTCTTTTCTTTATCTCTTCCACGGCTCAAAGATCGCAATAATAATAACTCACATTTGGTATTCAGCACGCGTACGTAGGGAACATTGTGGTAAAACAAGAGAGAGAGAAAAAAGAAGAGAAGACAAAGGAGATTGAGAAAAGGAACACCTAGGTACAGACCGTCGAATGGAATTGACACAAAAACTAAAAAGATCTTTCTTCTCTTCGGGTATGACTCCCACCACGAAAAAGCGGTTTTTCATACTATTTTTACTTCCTCGTGATGCTATTATTTGAGCCCACAAAGTTATACTAATGGTACGTGGCTCTTGGTTAAATTTGTTTATTTCTTTACTTACCCAGATGAGCACGTTCAGGGAACAGAAAACGTGCCTTATGCACGTGTATCCGGTTCGTCCCATTGCTTCCCGCCTCGAAGAGCGATTTACTTTATTTATGCCTGCGTCTCTTTTTTACATGCAAAATAGGAAGACTTGTATCGTGTCGAAGAACCCGCGAAGAATTTGCGATATTTCCTGAAAAAAAACAAACGATAAATGAAAATATAAATATAGAAACAAATTGAACGGAGTATGAATGCTCGAATAGCAGAATTGGCGCAATTGATGCGGTTGAAGGCAATTTCGATCGTCACAAAATACAGATCGGTGAATAACGGTCGTGATTTCCAAAGACAACAAAGAAGAATCGAGAATCTATTTTTGGTATCCGTTTCGTCCAATCTACACAGTTATTCTCACACATTACTTCTTTAAATCACATTTATTCTTCAAATCGTGGAAAAAGTTACAGTAAATAAAATATTACGATCGACGAATGTCACTCATTTGCATGTTGATGGAAAAAGCTACTAAATTTAACAAGAATCATGGTTTCAAATACTTTTTATAGACTCCTTGACGGTGAAACTGGGGCAAATTAGGGTGGATTTGGATTCAATGTTTCCTATTTAATGTAGAAAAATATATGTAACAATTGTTTTACGACAAAAACTCTACAGTAATAAATCGACGGACATATTTCTATGTGGTCAAATGTAAAGTTAAATAGATAATTATAATTCAATTTTAACGAATTAGAGCTCATTATGTTTCTCGATAGATACTCTACGAATGTACCGACAGAATGTATACCAGACTGATTCAAAAAAAGCGACCTTTTCTCGAAATCCCCTCTTAAATACTTTCGGGGACGTGAAAAAGATGGCTGCTAGAAACAGTGTTCTGAAAATTAATATTTAGAGGTCTCTCATCGCGAACTTCTATTTTCTATTCAAATGACACAAGAAAAAAAATGTTCAAACTTTGAAATTTGATACCTCGACTTCAAGTCAATGTACCGAAATAAACGATATATATTCTTGTAGCAAAGTGAACGCTTTACAGAAAGGGTTTCTTATGATTTTTAAATAAACTCACTTCTTCCAAAATTATTCACGGTTAAAGTCAAATTTAGAGTAAATTTCTCTACAAGAATATGTATCGCACATTTCGGTACATTGACTTGAAGCCGAGGTATAAAATTTGAAAGTTTGAAATGTTTTTTTCTTCGTTATTTATGGAAAATACGCTGAAAGAAATTTTATTGCACTATTTGGTTTTTCGCGTAACGAAAAGTACAATAAAATATAGCAATTTAGGGACAATCGAGGTACAGTTTCAAAAAGTCCAATAGTGCAGAGTAACGAAATACCGAGTTTGATATCTTCTGTTGCAATACCTCATAAGAATGTTGGAATTTTACCTTAAATGATAACAGTATTTCTAAGTCTGTATATCGAAATTTGCTATCGTCTCGGATACCAAAAATTACAATAGTGCTTTACAAATAGCGAAATAAAATATTTCACTTTTTGGTCAATTTATAGCAACCGTTCTGAGCTCGAATAGCAAAAATTACAATAATGCTTTACAAATAACGAAATAAAATATTTCGCGTTTTGGTTAAGTTATAGCAATCGTTCTGAGCTTGAATAGCAAAAATTACAATAGTGCTTGGCAATGAGTAAAATAAGATCTTGCGGGGTTTGGTATCAGGGCATTGCAATCGCTCTAAACCACTATTCTTAAAATGACATCCACCCCGGGAAGCTCATAGCTACGGCTATGAGCCTTCCGGCTTTTACTTAACTAATTCATCATGAGATAAATCAGTTTTTACTTAACTAATTAATCATGAAATTAATTAGTTAAGCGAAAGCTTAAATTATTTAACCTTGCTCCCATAAAGAGCACGCGCACCACCGAAGTGCGATGGTGATTTAAATTAAATAAGTAGTTTTTGGTCCATAGGGCTGCGCGACTACAGACCGCGGGTAATGTTCCAACAATTTAATGTTAATTGAGGACTCGGACTCGTACACCGGACTTTATCGGTGCTCGGTGACTGTCTCGCTGGCGCGAGAGCGCGCGCCGACTGTCGTCACCTAGCGGATCTCGGGCGAAGTGATGGGACCGTGGCAGGCTCCAGGTCGTCCCGTTACAATATATATATGAATTTTTCCTCGGCCGAACACGGGTCAGCTCGAGAACATTCGGCAACTTTTGCAATAGTGTTTTACGATTTTCCTCAAATCCACGTTACAAAAGGTACAAGTGCTTCTCGTTTGAAAGTGCGTTCTTATTGAGAATAGTAAATTTTGATATATTCATTGCAACTTATATTATTTTAAATAACAAGTTTCGAAATTATCCTAGTAAAATTTCCAAAGAGTCACTATCATTATTTACAATGTCAATTCTCCAAGAGTAGAATAGCAATGTTTCCGAAAGTCATATAGTAATTCTTGCTTTTCAAGATAATATTAATATCTATAGAGATAGCATAATGTCCTATTATTATAGGAATGTTTACGATTGTACCTTGTTTGTCCCTGCATTGCTATATTTTACTGTACTTTTCGTTACGCGAAAAACCAAATAGTGCAATAAAATTTCTTTCAGTGTAGAAATTCGCGACAAGTGACCTCTAAATATTAATATTAAGAGCTCTACTTCTGACAGGCATCTTTTTTCACTTTCCCGAAAGTGTTTAAGAGGGAATTACGGAAAAAAAATAGTCGCTTTTTTTGAATCAGTTTAATGTATTTATAATAATATTATTCGTTTAAAAATTAGAACAATTTTTTTTAAGCAGGACTACAGAGTAATCACAAATTATAGAATTTTGAAAAAAGATTTTGCGATATTTCGTAATAAGTTTCAACATTTTGCCGGAAACTTGAAAAAAAATTGAAATTTACCCTAAATTTAACTTTAGCCTTAAATAACTTTTGAAGGAGTGCGTTTTTCGAAAAAGCATAAGAGACCTTTTTTGTAGAGCGTTTAATTCCCTGAAAGAATATGTATTGTAGATTTCGGTTTATTGATTTGAAGCCGAGGTATAAAATTTCAAAATTTGAACATTTTTTTTCCTTCGTTATTTAAGTGGAAAATAGAAATTCGCGATGAAAGACCTCTAAATATTAATATTAAAAACGCTGCTTCTAACAGGCATATTTTTTCACCACTCCGAAAGTATTTAAGAGGGGATTCCGAACAACCTCAATAATCGCTTTCTTGAATAAGGTATACTTAAGGTAGGAGAACATTTTTTTAAAGCAGAACTGCAGAGTTAACAAAATTACTCTTACAATTAAGAATGGAAAAGAAAAAAAAGTAAGTTCTAAAATAAATAGAAAATAATTAAACTCGAGTATGTCTCAACAACCAAAAAGAGCCATGATTGATCAAAATCGAACTAAAATACAAATTAGTCTCGCAAAAAACTGCGTAAAAAAATTGTTCAGTAAATTTATTAACTGAGCATTTTTTTCCGCTGTAAATAAATTGTTGCACAATAGTTTTTAGATTAAATAGAAAATCCATCATTAAGATCCACTTTCACCCACACTGGTTCAAGAATACTAAATCACTTGAATGCGCCCATAATCGAATGAAATTAAGATCAATGATAGAAATTAATCTTCTCGACGATTGTATAATCGAATCCAATTATAATCCCACGCGAGGTGAACGAAAAATCGTGCTTGCGATCATAACGAATGTATTTTTTTCCTGTTCCATGTCCATGCTAACTCGTATTTGCACAATTTACGATATAACGGATTTGTGCGTATCGCCGCTATAAATGAGAGAAAAAATAAATACGTATAATTCGCGGGTTCACGTACAAAGCGGCGGGCTTCTCGTGTTCTGTCGTCGCGTAACTACAACGGGCGGATGAAGCTCATCACGCGACATCACCACGAGGGAATCCTCTCGATCGTGCGCCCACACTATAAAATCGCACTGGCTCTTATGTGTGTCCACATAAATTTAAATGTATATATATATATAAATATATGTATGAGTGTGAATACACATGCGCGGGATTTATGTTTCACGCACGACGATTTTGTACAGCGCACTTTTAAGTAGTGCGAAAGGAAAAAAACGAATAAAAAATTGAAACTGCGGACCGAGCAAAATAGTGAGATAGAAAAGGAGAGAGATAGAGAGCAATCATCCAAGTACCAAAGTAATGTAATGAATGACGTTTAAGCTCGAGCACGTAATACCATCATAATATATCACATATGATATATATACATGTATAATATATGGATGGATATTATGGCTGATACAGTCGTTGTATTATAGAAGCGGTGAGCGCGATGGATAGTCGCGAGAGAACTGCTGACCGATCGTCTGTGAGACTACCTACTGTATGCTCGATCGGCCTCAGAATAAGAGAGAGAGAGAGAGAAAGAGGGGGATAGAAAGAGATGTAAAAAGAGGCCTCCCAGGTCTCATAACGGGACACTCTGTGAACAGAATCATCAGAGTGCCGGCAAATGCTTAACCCGTTCGTCTATCTCTCCCTCTCTCTCTCTCTCTCTCTCTTTCTCTCTCTTTCTGGCTGCCCATATTCCCACCTATGCGACGCACGTTCACTATTCCCAATGCTAACAACAAAACACGACTTCGTGATCCTCCACCCACATTACAAGCGATACAAACACCGTTTCGGATCGTCACGGAGATTCACGCTTTGTTGCAATGAAATGTGACTGTTTTTTTCCGTAACAAATTGTGGAACAACCCTGGATGCCTTTTAAAAAACGGCGCGTTGATCTTCCAACAGTTGGAATCAAATCGATACATTGATAATAATTAACAGTTCGGACACGTGGGACAAGAGAGTGTAGTGCCTTAAAAAATTTTGAAATTTTTTATTTATTTATTTGTTTATTTAATTATTCATGCAGCCGATCTAGAAAGCTGCTAGGATCTCCATTAAAAACAACGCCGTGGAGTTTTGATCATTCCAACCTACGGCGACCTTAGACTAACTAAGTCAAAGAGCATATGAAAAATTTGTTGGGGTATCCCAGCTTCCAGTAAAATCCCGATCGGAATTTTTTAGGAATACCCTAAAAAGCGATTCCTTGCCAGATACTTGGTGGGTCCCCAGCGGTGTCCTTATTAACGCTAATTGATAATCTAAAAAATCATATTTCGATTAAATCTCAATCAGGATTCGTTGGGGCAATGAGTGTTCCTGTACAAATGAGTATTCCGAAATGAGTATTGCTGTACAAAAATTTGCTGGGATCTTCCAGTTTCCTGCAAAATCTCGATCGGGATTTCTTAGGGATACCCTAATAAGGTAGTCCTTACTGGATCCCTGGCTGGCCCCAGGTTAATTCTCTATTATAACGCTAAAACTATATACATTTATTTGATTTCATATTTTTTGTGATTACATTAATTGCGACTAATTATAGGGCACGCTTCAGCAAGTCATCGGGGCAACACACGTTCACACAATGTTTTAGTCATTAATAAAGACAATGTGTGTAGTTCAGGTACCTTCCAGAAAAGTGCTCATTTTAATCAATATAATTTATTTAACGATCCTATAGGATTCTTCAATAATCCGCTATGGATCATTGAAGCATCAAATAAGATCCGCCCTGGACACAGTCACGGATCCGTTCGGGCGTCCCCGCTAAATTCCATTTTACAAACGTTTCATTTCGATCATGAAATCGTTCGTGTTCTTGGCAATATTCAATTTTTGTAATTGCATATTCGTGACCAACGCGCGATTTCTGATGGATACGGTACTTACAAACGTGGGCAGAGTTAATTCAAAAGTGAACTTCGTTAATCGTTAATTCGCTACCCAAAAAGTTAACCTCGATAATCGTTAAAGTGTTAGCTTTTGTAAATTTAACGCAAGTTAAAGTTATCCGTTAAAAAGAAGCCACTCAGAAGTTGTATTGATGTTCAATATTACAGGCAACTATCATCTATTTTACCGCCAGCTATTTTACATCGCCGGCTATTTTACGAAAATACGACCACCTATTTGTCCGAGGCATCTTTCCCCCACTCTATCGCACTAGTTATATCGGCTGTTGTGACGTCACCCCGTGCCGTAGCTGAAAAACACGTGTTATAACCTTACTTTCTGTTTTAACCTTTAGTATGACAGTGTACTATAAACAAACATTTCATATTTATTTTGCATTGTATCGTATTTATTTGCATTGTCATTACGTGGAATGAGTTTCATAAAGTGTTTGTTATAAATTAACACCCTTGGAATATACATATAATTGGGAGTTCGTAATTCCAAAGTGTTTTATGGTGGTTTTTATAAATAATATTTTTAATGAAATTCTTTTATTATTTGAACTCATTGACTCGTAGATTTTTTTCAAAAATATCCAAAGACTAGATAATTGTATCACAATATATGAGTTATTGTAAATCTTTTATATATTTCAACTAAAATAAATGGAACAATAAAATCTGCTTTTTAAATGTTATCACAGCACAGCAAATAAAGCTTATATGCATTTTCATTATATCACATAAGAACTTTGGTTTCTCTGTTAAACGTTCTTCGCTCAGAATTTATCACTCAGTTTCCAGTGCAACATTCAATGCATCATTTCACATTTTGTGTAGAATCCTTAAGTCTTCCGGCTGGGCCTCCCATCGGCTTTCATACCATCTAGCGACTATACATCCATTGCTTCGAAAACTTCCAATGGTTTTGGCAAATCTGTGGCAGGATCTTCATCGTCGCTGCTTTTATCTTCACCCCATTCCTCGATAATTGCTTGTACAGATGAGGTGTTGCAAGCTGTCACAACAATTTCCTTGTTTGACACTTCTTCCCATGATCTGCATGAATCATCGATTCGAAGCCATTCTTCAGTTTCATCCACAGAGTATTGACTTTCAGTCGATTTCAGTTGGTTCAACAGAAACGTCAGCTCACCTGCTGTTTCCAAGCTGGGAGTTGTGAACGATGTATCCAGCAACAATTTCCATCTATTGCGGAATGTGTTTTCTCTTAAAATATCCCATGCTTCGGCGATTGTTCTGCAACCGTCCAACAGTGTCCATCGCTTCAGAAAGTTGCTCATATGTGAGTCATCGGCACAATCTTCCAGAAGAAGATTTCGCAGAAAAGTTTTCCGGTAGTTCTTTTTCATGACTTCAATTATCCCTTGATCCATGGGTTGCATCAAAGCAGTGACATTTGGAGGCAACCCTAGCAGATTCGCCGACCCTAAATTTAGGGTCATAAACAGTTTCGGTCAAAAGTGGTCGTTTTGTCGACCGTAATTTTTTGAACATTTGAAGGATCATTGCAGTCCGCTCGTGGGTCGTTACGACTAAAAATTATTAGTCGTATCGACCGATCCGGGGTCCGTTCGCTGGTTGTTACGACCAGAAATGTGTAGTCGCATATTTTTTTCCGAGCTCCCTACCGTGGTCGTCACGACCAGATATGTAGAGTCGAATTTTTTTCCCCTCATCTCGGCGCCCGTGGTCGTTACGACGAGAAATCCCGAGTCGAATTTTTCTCCCCCAGCTCCGCGCCCCTGGTCGTTACGACCCGCAATCTGGAGTCGATTTTGTTTTCCCTAGCTCCCCCTCGCAGATTTGTTGACCAGAATTTTTCGGTCGTAGTCTTAAGTGGATTTTTTTCAACCGATTTTTTTTGGTCGTAAGAAGTGGGTCGTTACGACTGAGAATTATTAGGCGTAACGACCCATTCCGGGGGCCAGTTAGCTGGTCGTTACGACTGAGAATTATTAGTCGTAACGACCCATTCCTAGAGCCAGTTGGCTGGTCGTTACGACTGAGAATTATTAGTCGTAACGACCCATTCCGGGGACCAGTTGGCTATTGTACCAGTTGGCAAAATGTCGGGTCGTAACGACCAGAAAACGGACCCAGGAACGGGTTGTTACGACTAATAATTTTTGGTCGTAACGACCCACAAGCAAAATGCGATGCTTTTTCTGACGACCACAAAATTACGGTCGACAAAACGACAATTTTTGACCGTATGTACGGTCGTCGAATCCGCTAGGGAAGTACTTCACCGTGCATCTACTGTCGATTGCATTCAAGAGATTTGCAGGTGGATGCGAAGTTGCATTATCCACTAGGAGTACAAATTTCTCATTGCTCCGCTCTTTCTTGATGTTACCGATGGAAGAAACTCTGTTCTATACCACTCTTCGAACAGTGATCGATCGATCCAAGCGCTTTTCTGGCTCTTATAATTCACTGATAAATTCACGATGTTTTTGAAGCAGCGAGGGTTTTTTGATTTTCCAATCACCAGTAGCTTTATTTTGTGACTGCCAGTTGCATTTGCACACGTCATAACAGTCACTCGGTCCTTGAGTAGTTTCCGGCCGGCTGCTGTAGTCTCATTCCTTCCTGCAAGCGTACGTCGTGGCAACGATTTCCAGGCTAGACCAGTTCCATCAGCATTGTATACGTTATCCAAGTCGTATCCTTCGTGAAGTAAAACTTTTTTGAAATACTCCTTGAAATGTGCACTTTCCCCGATATCTGATGACAATTTTTCTCCTTGTATTGAGAGTTCGCGAATTGCGTGTCTGTGCTTAAGCCTCGTGATCCATCCTGAACTTGCAGCAAAACTTTTTAGGCCTTGCAACATTTCATTGAACATGAGAGCTTTTTCTTGGAGGACATTCCCGGAAACTGGTTCTCCAAGGCTCCTCTTTTGACGGAACCACTGAAAAGTTGCTTTTTCCAACAATGAATTTCCAACAGCATCCATTCTCGTTTTCTTTGGATTTCCTTGTTGATTATCCAGCAATTTTGAATGTCCTTTCAGATTTTCTTTTTGTTTGGTGATGTAACTAATCGCAGCATGCGAAACACCACATTCTGCGGCAAGAGTTTTGTTTGCTTCACCGGCCTCCAAACGTTGTACTGTTTTCAATTTATCGGCAATGGATATCTGTTTATATTTCCTTTTCTTCCTTGATTTATCCATCTACAATTGTCGAAAAACCGAATAAATATCTAACAGTTTACTTAACCTCACTATTAGCAAGTTTTTATATTTTTATTTGTTAATACTATCGTGTACGAATTTATAAATAATGCATTCCAGCTGGAGAACGTACCTTCTTTTGATAGATCATGTCGCAATGTGCAGTACTCATTATTTATATATTCACTTTTTAGTTTTGTTTTGTATGTAAACTCTGATCGCTGGTATCGTGTTTGAATTGGCATACGTATAGCTACTTTCGCCATGGTTTTCGCGCGGGTATAGTGAGATGGCGCTATTATAGCTATTAGCGGTGGGGGGCCCCTTACGCCGTAAAATAAGTGGCGGTCGTCAGTCCCGACCACGTAAAATAGATGAGAGTTGACTGTATATATTAAACATAATACACAAGTAAATAAAACAATTCGGTAGAATAAGTATTAGATTGTTTTTTTAAAGGAAATACAGAATTATATGTAGGTAACATTAACAATAGCAATCAATTAGTCCTAGATTCCTACTCATTTTGCATTAGGTGCGCGTTTTCCTTCACAATAATAAGCAAATTAAAATTATAATCAGAGAGCGATAATTGTTTAGCCCGTGAAATATCAAAAGTCAAAGTGCAAAATTTGCTTTACAGAAAAATTACACCATTGCTACTATACATCTCATAATTGTCGCATGATTCTCATGTTTCGCATTAGTTATAGTTTAATACAAAGAATGAAAATAAACATCTTTCATTAAGAGTAAAGAAATTGAACTCACGAAAATTTCGAATTCATTGAAAAAAATTGTATGGTTTTCAGGTTTAACAAAAACTTTTGTTTCATCAAGAACGATTTACAGATCGACGTATTTTGTTACATATGAATTTGAAATTCCCAAAATGTGGTTTTTACAAAATATCAATGTTAAAGCGGTAGTAGTAAAAAAAAGGTTTATATGCCTTATGCAAGATTTATTTTGTAAGGAAAATTTACAAATAAAAATCAATGAAACAACCTGTATTTTTTTAAACACCCTGATACGTATAGACAATGCATGTATCTAGCGATCATTGACATTTCCCATGCGTTGAACCAAAGCGAGCGCTGCTCACAAATCTCTCGCTGTTGTACACGTATATATAATTAACATTATGTAATAATACTATGATTCTCATGTAAAACCAGACGATTTTCAAATTCCAGTGGCACACGGGATATCCGAGCAAGGGCGTATGGATATGTGATCGAAGATATATTTCAGGCTAATTAATGTCACAAGGGCGTATTATGTCCGTTCGATTTTATGTAAAAATATGTGGAAGACATTCTTTTGAGTACTACTAGTCGATTTTAGACATTCGAGTAAAAAAAGGGAGAGAGAGAAAGATTGATTGATTGATGGTTTATAAATGCCTTCGTTGAACCTTGGGATAAAAACTGACTAACAAATCATACAATAATGTTAAAATTCAAAAATATTTGGATATAATGCACCCAGAAAAAGCATCTAGTCGTAGGTACTATAATCGTTTATTTGATCATTTTTTAGTTAATTGAAAGAAAATTTTCTTTCCATTAACTATATTTGTATTTGATCCAAGTTTGGGCAATATTTCCTTCCAATAGACTTATTTATTTGAATTCACTGTCATCCAGAAAGAGCCCCTTGATGAAAAATTCTATTCGTTGTTACTAAATAAGTCACCCGCAATAAAGATCTAGTTGAACTTAGTAAACTCCTTTGTTCAATGTTTTATATTAGAATCAACTATATCTTCCTTTCAATGAAACATACTTCTATTTGTTTCAAATACAATTATGCATTTGTCCTCAACAGATGTAATTTATTAAAAGCTGGGTCAATTTGATTACCATCTGCATTGAATGGATCATATCCATATTTTTTGTTCACCCAAACAAAAATACATAGTACAATCATATCTACAGATTTTTCAGTACCCCAAAAATCCGGCAGGTGGCTCCCAGGCGGATGCTCTCGCAAAAACAAACTTTCCCCTCGACGCTTTTAAGTTTTCCAAGGTTGTTTCTATTTCTTCAAAGATAGAAATGTTTAAAAATATTGTGCAGATATTAAAAAAAATTATTTGGCTTAGCTAGGATTTAGTTCAATGAACTAGATCTTTTTTCTGGGCGTGACAAAAAATAGCTTATAAATATAATAATTGTAAAAATTAACTCATAAATGACCAATTAGTATATGGAATTAATAATAATAATAATAATAATAATAATAATAATAATAACAATAATAATAATAATAATAATAATAATAATAATAATAATAATAATAATAATAATAATAATAATAATAATAATAATAATAAAGAGAGGGAGAGGGAGAGAGATGGAACGAGGCGAGACTCTGTCAAAGGAGGACAGTGACGAGATAGCTATTTGCAAATATAGATATATCTACACGTGTTTATAAGAGAGAATCCAGTATGTAGGAGCATACTTGCGGTCCCCCCGACTTCCTGCCAATTGCAGTCAATTTGCAATCATCTATGATCCCCACACGTTACGCCTCGCTTCTCTCTCTCCCTCTCTCTTTCTCTTTTTCAACAATGGAATAGTCCTCGCATATTTTGGGTTCGACTGTTCTACAGCAGCGAGCCGATTCATCGTATAGGAAAAGAGTATTAAACGCGTCCCACAAATCACTATACATAGGACTGATTCTCGTGAATACCATCAGCATGAGCGTTTTGACCTCGTGGTCTCCGATTTTCTCCTAACTTCGCAATTTTCACGTCATTTTGGTATTAAACAATTTATGGATTTGCAGAAAAATTCGTTTTTTTCACTGCACCAGTGATAGGAAATATCTATATGGGGTAGCGAGACAGGTTTTGCCCACGGGTCTCAAAATTGTTCGTCCATCAATATATCGTCTTCTTATATCATATAAAAATATTTCCATGTGGTTATGGACCCCAATTGAGTCTGGGTTTTTGTTAAGTTCTAATTGGAAAATAACAAAATAAAATATTTAACGTACCTTTAATTGTGTGTCTCTTAAGTGTCAATACAGCAAAATAAAAATCTGACCAGTGCTTTTTAACAGGAAAAAAGCTCTTTTTTCAATTTCAAAAAAACCGTTCTTTTTTTTCGGTCCTTAAAGGGTCTACTGAATTTTATCAAAAATTTTACTGAACATTGTTCAACATGGAACAGAAACGTACCATAATTTTTTCGGCTCTCCTTTATTTTTTGTTCACTGACAATGAAATTAATAAGTTTTGTCTTGAATGAGTTCCGATGGAAAGGAAGCGTCGAATATTTACGGAGTAACTAACTACACATTTAAATGCCAGTGAACAAAGAAAAAAGGCAAGCTGAAAATTTTACCGAACATTTCTCACGTGTTGAACCATGTTCAGTGAAAGTTTTGATAAAATGCAGTAAACCCTAAAGGGCAAAAAAAACGGGTTTTTTCTCAGTTTCTTAGCTATAAATTTTTCTTTATCAATCCCATTAATATTCTATTAGCTTTATTGAAAAGGGCGCTTTTTCCGGTTAAAACGCGCTGGTCAGATTTAATTTTCGTTCTATTGATACTTAAGGGACACACAATTAAAGGTATGTAAAATATTTGATTTTTTTTTTTCGATCAGGACTTAAGGAAAACCAAGTCTCAATGGGGGTTCATTACTACATGGAAACGTTTTTATATGATATAAGAAAACGATACATTAACGGACGAAAAATGTTGAGACCGCGGCCAAAACCAGCCTCGCTACGCATGGAATACCACATATACAGCCTATCAAAAGGGATCGAGACGAAACATCCCAAAAAATAATATCCCCACGACAAAACATTTAAAAAAATAGCCCCGAGCCAAAACATCAAAAAAAATAATATCCTTACAACAAAACATCCAAAAAAATAATATCTCCACGTTAAAATATCCCCGACAGAACACATCCTAAAATCGTGGGAAATTTTTTTTCCGCGATGATCAGCTTTATTATGTCACTATTAATGATATTTCGTTGGGGGATGCTGAAATTTTTTATTCTCCAATTTTTTATGACCCACTAAATACCGAAAACAGCCAAATTTTAAATAGGTTTAGATGGGAAAATATTTTTTTTCTATGAACTCTTGTGTTACATCATAATAAGTGATATTCAGTTAGAGGAAGCTGAAATTCTTTAATAAAATTTTTGACCACATTTTTTTTTTGCCACGTCCTCATTTATTTAGTTACAGATGTCAACATTCAGGTGGAAGCCGAAATTTGCCAGCATACCATATCAAACCGAAATTTGCTACCATAATGGATATCTCCGTTGCAGAGTTTCTGTGGTTTTGGTGCTGTTCGAAACCTCACATGCAGAGTTCCTTGGAATGGAATAAAATGAATGGAATGGAATGTTGAGTACTATCGTGAGATTTTGTTGTTGAGGGATGTTTTGTCGCGGGATTTTTTTGTTGTGGAATATTTTGTCGCGGGCTGTTTTGTCCGGGACGTTTTGTCGCAGGACGTTTCCTCCGGGATGTTTTGTTATAACTACAGTGGAACCTCGCAAACTTGAATCTCTATAGCTCGGAAACCTCTATATGTCTGCGATTCAGTCTGTTCCCTTGCAAAAACCTACGTAAGGCCGGAGACACAATGACAAAAATAAAGAATAAGAATAAGCCATCCGATTGGCGTAGCTTCTCTAAAGCACGCCGCGATTGGCTGATTTCTATTCCTTTTTTAGGGTTCCGTACCTCCAAAGGAAAAAACGGAACCCTTATTGGATCACTTTGTTGTCCGCCCGTCCGTCTGCCCGTCTGTCCGTCCGTCCGTCCGTCCGTCCGTACGTCCGTCCATCCGTCCTTCTATTTCTAAGTTAACGTAAAAAAAAGATACGACCGTTTATGCTGCAAAAAACGTATAGTTCGACACTCTCAAGGGAATCAAAATTTATAGGGTATTTTCCGTTGCCCTAGAACTATGAAATTTGGCAAGTAATACTGTCTTATACTACAAGTATAGGGAAAAATCTGAAAACTATAAATTTCTAATTAAATCATAAAAAATATAGTCTTTATTTAAAGTACGTAATCAATCATTTGTACGGAACCCTCGGTGGGCGAGTCCGACTCGCACTTGTCCGGTTTTTTCTTATTCTTGTCATTGTGTCTCGGGCTTAATTCGAAGAAAAAACAGAGAATAACTCGAAGTTTTCTGAACTTTTCAAGGACCATTATTTTGCCTATGTAACTCGTGTTTAAAGATACCCAACCTCTATAAGTCAAACGCGACCTCTAAAACTCGAAGTTCCAATACCCTGACCTCTACAACTCGAAGCGCTTTATGTAATGGTCGCTTGTATGTGGAGAATTTTTATACATGTTGTATAACTTGTATTCATGTATTTTGTATAACTCGTATGTACCATGTACGTCCTAAAATAAAGAATATCCCGTGTAGAAATGTGATAGGGCAACCATTAGTTGATTCTTGCCCCTGATCCGCCCTGCCTGATCCGATTTTCCTGCCAAGGCCCTGACATGGAGCTTAATGACCTGACCCCTGGTTATTACATTTAAATAATCACTTATTCAACAGTGTCCTGCATGATCACAATATGAACAGTTTCCGACGTTGTTATTTTTACACTTTTAAGCAACATATTTTTGTTATTACCCTGACAGGGCTCTGATGTGGAAACTATTGGACTCCACTAAGTATTTATTAAAATAAAATTATTTCTATATTGGCTTTCAGTTCATGCATCGCATGGCCAAAAAATGAGCAGATCCTGAACATATTTTGTGAACTTATAAAAATCGTAGTTTCGTAATATGAAAATACGATACAATAATAGTAATAACAATAATAATAATAAATTAACCATCATTGTATTTTTCCTTATTTAATTATTATCATTATTTATTATTATTCAATTATTATCATTATTTATTATTATTATTGAATTATTATTTACATTATCACTTTTATCCCTCAAGAACAAGCAATTGTGCGCTTGTCACATGTTTGTAACGAAGGCAAAGGATTATTATTATTGTCACCACGAACCGCGTCGCGTTAGTTCCGAGACTTGGCGCGAGATGTCGCAGGACGGCAACCGTTGAACTCCCATACGGATAATGTAAAGAGTATGCTTATATAGACGGATGCGAGCACGGATGTTAGCAGAAATCGATGTCGAACGAATCTATACAAGGAGTTCTTGCCGGCTTATGTAATTGTACTTGTTTATTTAATTCTCGTAGAGAATTTCCGTTCACTCGGAAACTAATATTCCCTTCGAGGATTGCCAAACGAGAAGTGTACCCTGAGAAAGGGTTGCCTCGAAATAAATAATAAGATGCATACATCGAAAAAGGAGTACCTCGTAAAAACTAATTGATCAAAAAGCGCTTCGGTGTATGATTGGCAACTTCATGGCCGTGATCAGGGCTTTCAAGGGCATGATCCTAAAGATCTTAGGGGCCTGATCAGGATCTACAAGGGCCGGATCATATCGTCATAGGGGCCTGCTCATGACCGCTGGATCCGAAAATGGCCAGCCAGGTGTTACATGGCATAACAGGGCCAGTTAGGATGGGCGGATCATTTCCCTACATTAGTTAAGGAGGGGCAAGTCAGGGGCAGAAGTTTTTCCCTACCGAAATTTCTACACGGGATCTCCACTATATTTGGCGAATTTTTACGAGCCTCTATAAGTCAAATATTGTTTTGGTCACCCTCTACATATAACTCGAAAACTTTGATAAGACGAAACCTCTCTTACTCGAAGAAATTAGCTCTGCCCCTGAGATTCGAGTTAGTGAGGTTCAACTGTAGAACCCTATCAAACAATCTTGAAATAAATGGGCTTCGAGAATAATGAAGTTAGACTATCGAAATTTTGTTTAATTTCTTCGATTCCACCCGCGTATGAATTTATGCACACGCAAAAGTCGTCAAATTACGTAAGACGTTATTGCAAGAATGAAAGAATGAGCTCGCATAATTTTTTTTCGTATATTCTGCTCCGGTAGTTGGTGAACTGGAGAATTTGATATCCCAAAGAGAGAGAGAGAGAGAGAGAGAGAGAGAGAGAGAGAGAGAGAGAGAGAGAGAGAGAGAGAGATTGTGTGCTTAGCGAATCGTCGTATATCTATAGATTTGTGTGTAACGCAAGAAGTATTGCGAGTACGTTGTTACAGGGTATAGGGACCTTTTTTTCCAAATCTAGGTCACGTTGTATCAAATAACAACGAGAAATCTGTGAATTGTCGCATTTGCATACCGCTTGTTCATTATATCGCGAATTTTTAATAAATTTTCACCACAATCACCACCAATGGCAAATTTCCGACGAAATATGAACAATAATTGATTTAAAAAATATTATTCATTTTATTTACCGCTACGTCGGTATATAAGATGTTTTCAAAAGCATTACTTATATTTTTCGTTGCGAGAAAAAATGTGTAATCGATCGTTCGATCGAATAATATTTAATTTAGTTTGGATAAATCTTTCTTCGTTTTAATCCGGTAGTCTCGACAACTAATTCGTTAGAACGCTGCAGATTACGTCAGGAAGATGATAACGAGTTAGACACACATGCTCTGTACAATATGTACAGTGTACACACAGAAAAAAAATCTAGTTCATTGAACTATGTCAAGCCAAATAATTTTTTTTATTTGTAAGCCGGCCTAACACGACTTTATTCATTTCGACGATATTTTTTTATTTGAATGTACCTCGTAGAAAATACCTTGTGATCTAATAAATTTTTATTTAATATGAATACATTTTTTTCAAACTGAGCAAACATGTATTTGAATCAAATAATTTTTATTTACATCTATACACAATATTTTTAAACATTTCTATCTTTTATTAAATAGAAATGTAAAATTTCAATATACAATGACATTTCATCTGAATGTCGCTACACATTTGAAGTTTACAATTTCGTAAAGCTTCGTCTTTTCTTTAAGAGAAGAGAAGGTAAAAGAATAAAGACCTTTTTTCTATGGGAATCCTTGTCGGATTCTACCATCTGGCGTTTTGGCGCAAAGTTTCAAATATCCATACTAAAAAAAAAGGATATCAAACATAGACGAACTTGGAAAGCTTATAATCGTCGAGGGGAAAGTTCGTTTGTGCAAGAAACCTGAGAAACCTGGGCGCCACCTGGCGGATTTTTGGGGTACTGAAAAATCTGCAGATATGATCGTACGAGAATTCAACACAAACATTTATTTGATTCTACTATGTATTTTTTTTGGGCGAACAAAAAATATGGATGTGATTTATCCACTGTAGATGGTATCGAATTGACCCAGCTTTTAATAAATTACATCTGTTGAGAACAAATGCATAATTATATTTGAAACAAATTGACAGATGTTTCATTGAAAGACAGATATAGTTGGTTTTAATAAAAAAACATTGAACAAACGAGTTGACTAAGTTCAACTGGTTCTTTATTGCGGGTGAATAGATATTTAGTAACAACGAATAGAATTTTTCATCAAGGCCTGTTTCTGGGTGGTAGTGAGTTCAAATAAATAAATATATGTGAAGTAAATGTTGCCCATCAAGCATGGATGAAGTATAAATATAGTGGATGGAAAGAAAATTTTCTTTCAATTAACTAAAAAATGGTAAAATAAACGATTATAGTACCTACGACTAGATCTTCTTTCTAGGTGTATGTGTGGTATATTCCGGACTAATCAAGGTCGTTTAATTGAGAAATGCTTGAAATTTGGCATACAGGTTATTTAATATGTTATCCAAACATCTGTGCAGTTTAAATAAGTTTGGCCGTCCCGAATCCGAGATATTCACACTCAAAGTTGGCTTAAGGGGGGAAACTCATATGAATGGTCGAAGATGACGAGGAATTTCGGGAGTTTTTTCCAACGCAACTACTGGAACAATCGTTTCCAACTTTGGAGGCTATTTTATTGTATATTCGAAGACTTGAAAAACATTTTTTTCAGGTACCAGAGATTATGATTAACTTTTTAACGCGATTTACTCGAAACTACATTTTCGCAATTTGCGGCAGCGATACAAAAAAACTATTCATCCGATTCATTTCAACTAAATATTTTTAGACACAAAATTGCAAACCCTCGTCGATAAACCTCCATTTAAAAAAAAAATAATTTAACAATCATTTTTTGCATGAAAATGTTCGGTAAAAATTCGATCTTTTTTCTCTGAGTGCCGCCATTATTATAATATTCAACTTTTGAAACTTTTTCTTGGTTTATCGACAGCGTACTTTCATATAGAATGTAAAGGTTTCTGATTTTTTTGTTTCGGATGAAAAACAAAAAAAAATACAGCTGCCGCAATTCGACATCGCGGAAAAAATTCGTTCAGCAACGATTGGTTGCAGGCTGCTGATGAATACTTATTTCCGATTTAAAAAAATGTTTTTCGAGTCTTCGAATGCACAATAAAATAGCCTCCAAAGTTGAAAACGATTGGTCTGGTAGTTGCGTTGGAAAAAAATTCCGAAATTCCTCGTCATCTTCGACCATTTATATGGGTTTCCCCCCTTAATTTACACGTAAGGCATTGGACACGCATAGTGCATAGGTCCGTTATTAATTTTACCGTCAAAACCAAAATTACAAAATTGATCAAAAACTGAGGGAAGCTCGAATGGGATGTCACGAATAACGTGAAAAAAAATCAGGATGATTTACCGTCTAGTTTCCAAGAAATAACCATTAGAACCCGACGGTTTTGGTATTAGAACATAAATTCTGCACGCAGAGGAGCGCGTGGAGGGAAACGGAACGGCGATCGGAACCAATCGGAACGTTGCCACGATCGTCGTGCTCACACACACAGAAGAATGGGTCGTCTGAATATGTAGCTCTTTTGTGTATTGGGGCAGAGCCGGGACAGTTCCGGCAAAAAGTTGACTCACAGAGTGAAGCAGTTGTAGGTTAAGAACACTTAATAAAATAAATGTTACGGTAGTAAATATATATCTATCGTACTATCTATTGGCACTGAATAATATTGTGTGCTTTTTAATTGTATATATACGACAAATTGAAATAATCATCAACCCTGTAAATATGCACATGCTGTATAACTTTTTGTTGAGGTTGTAGCAGGTTCTACACCTTAATATTATAACGGTGTATGTTGCATGCTCATTGAAACAAAAATACGATCTTACGAATTTGATAATGTCGGACGATAATATTTATGCGTCCATCACGAGGGGCCAATTACAAATCCAACGTTTCTCTCGCGTTAACGTCCCGGACAAGAGAGGTCGTCGCGATTGTGCTAATACAAGTATAATTGAGGACGAGTAAATGCCCTGGAAAAAAATGTCGCATGCGAAACAGCTGATTGTGACAGCGTCGAGTTTCGATGGAGAACGCGGACGAAATCACAAATAAATACAAAATAACAAATTTCTTAAAACAACGACTCAAATGAACTTTTAGCCACGCTTCTCTCAATCGCGAATGTGGCACAGTTTTTCAGGTTTAAAATTCTTTTTTTTTTTATCAAACACTACAGCTATGTATACACATACTTCTGTACGTAAATTACGTGACAGAAGCGCGCGATCATCGAGCTCAGGGATCGTCGTTTAGATAAGGAAAAAAAAATATGTAAAAAAACACATAAATGAACTTGTCGAACCGAGGTCGCACTCGAGTGTGCGCTTTTTTTTCTTCTCCTATGTCTCGGTATTCTTGATGAGAGACGCCAAGAAGGACAGTTTCAGGGTCTTTATCATAGCGAAATATTGAAAAATAATAATCATCCTTAAATAATAGTAAAATTGTGCAGAAAGGAAAATAAGTGAATTATATGATGAAATAGTCTAAATGGTAAAAATGATAAATTAAGTGCTAAAATCGTAAAATTAAATATTAAAAATAAAAATATTAATATTAATTAAAAATTAAAAAAAAAAACTTAAAAATATTAATATTAATAAAAAATATTAATATTAATATTAAAAAATATAAATATTTTTACAAACATGTTGAAAACCGTGCTAATTATAAACGTGCACATAGCTTCTTCATTCTTCGCCAAAAATATGGCACTACATATACGTATTTTCAATTTCCACGATTTTTTAATCGTTTTTCGAAGGTTTTCACAAATTCTGTTTTGGATAAAACGGGTGATCCTTATCGCCTGATCTATTCGTCTAAAAAGTTTCAGCTCAAAAGCTTCAAAATTCCAAAATGAATCAAATTTCCATTTTTTTTTTTTTTTAAATTCATGTCACAAAATCTGGACCCTTCGAGAAGTCCTCCTCAAATGAAGCTCCGAACACGTTTGTCACAAAGTTTACTCGTCTACGAAATTCAAACTCAATAAGTACAAAATAGCAAAAATCAAAACATCTACAGGCATTTTTTGAAAAATTCATTGACGGCTGATTGAAAGTTTTTAAATAGTTTTGACAAAAAGCACTCACCGTTCAACAATGAAACATCGTGCTTCGCAGGCTCTCCCGGAAAGTGTACGTCGCGTATCGGAGGAGGAAAAGAAAATAGAAAAGGAAAGAAAACAGAGAGAGAATAATCGGTTCGAAAGATCGGCGAGTTCCACAAGGAGACTCGCAAATCGCGACTGAATGAACGCGCGTGAGCTTCACGAACTACGCTTTGACTCTCCGCGATTCGTTGGTTTAATCGTGTGTAAGCTATATTTGAGAAGAGAGAGAAAGAGAGAGGGAATAAAATCAAGAGAAAGAGAGAGAAGAAACGATGAGCGATACTCGCGCCTCCCATCGTTCAGCCGCGATTATAAATTTTGTTATAAATCGTCGTTAAGATCGGTGATCCTCTCGTCTGACAGCCGGTCTCGTCGATTTCTTCACAACGGATATTTATTTCATGACTTGCAAATCAGTATAGATCGCACTATCTTTGCCATCGATGGAAAAAAAACTAAAAACAACTGTACAACTTCTTCTACAGGGGAAACTGGGGCATGACGGCCCCCCTAAGCCGGTTAATAAAAAATTATAAAAATAATGTTTTTTTTAATATTAAAAAATTATTTTCCATAAATCATAATTAATATTATTGTTTATTTGTTTAACATAAAAAAATAAAAACAAATTAAAAATTCATTGAATAATAAAAAACTTCTATATTTTTCAACTATTATTTTTTTTTAACCCAAACAACATTTTTTTCAATTTTTTAGATAATAGATAATTTTGTTTTCTTTTATAAATTTTTCAATACTGTTAGCCCTAGGTTACCACACTTATTCTTTTGGTCCATATTTGCCACGCTGAAGTTTGTGGGACCACATTCAGATTTTCAATCATAACTCCCAGTAAAATGGGCGTATTTCGAGGATTTATTTTAAATCGATAACCAATTAGTCCTGAAATCTATCTATGCATTTACCGGACCTTCAGAGTTAAGAACTTCTAAGATATACTCGTTAGAAAAATATGTTCTCGCGAAAAAAGTGAAAAAATTTTGGTTTTCGTTTTTTTTTTCAATAATTCATATCTTTTTTCATAATCGATCAAATTCAAAAATTCTTTTAAATTCTGAAAAAGCACATTCGAAATCATGAGAAAAAAAATTGCGATAAAATATTCGAAAGTTATAAATAAAACTGCAAGGGGCAAAAATGAGGAATTGTCAACTTTTCATCGCTCTTTAGTTTTGATGGAGCGAGAACACGCGCATTTGCGCTGCTACCGGTAGAGGAGACTCTAAAGTTTTTTTACGCACAGGTCTCATCCCCCTCCTTCCCAAATTCTACCTATGCCAGAGTGGGAAAGTTTTGTTGGGGTTTCTCAGACCCCAGTGCGGTAACCTAGGGTTAAAAATATTTTTTTTTCAAATTGTTGTCGATGGTCCATTTTACCCCGGATGTAGTGCATCGGTCTAAAAATGGATGCATACATTAAATCCATCATAATTTGAAGAAAAACAAAAAAAAATTCTAACCTCATCTTTGGGGGTGGTCCATTGTGCCACAGGTATAGCGGATCGGCCTAAAAACGGGTCAATGGCACGTTCCACAAATTATGGGGGAACGATTGTGCGCCTATTTTTCTTTTTTTCTATAAATTTGTACATATGTTGGGGACATCAAGCAAAGCTCTCAACTAAATTTTTAGACCCCTATCGCTATTAGGACCTGAGATAATTGATATTCCATTTTTCACCTCTTCAAAATTTGTCTAATTTCACGCGTCGTTTACACGTTCAATTTCGTTCGTAGGACATTTTTGACGGAGGTATTTTTTTTGTAAGAAACTGTACATTTTCAAAAAAAATATCAATTTTACTCTATCGATCATCCTTATGACTAAAAAATGAGTTTATTTCTTTAAATTGCGTTTTTCTTTGTCCTCCACCCTATAAAATGGTCATTTTTTATTTTTATTTTTTTGAAAAGCTAAGATTTTTTTACATAGATTTAAGTTATTTCGAGAGTGGGACTCCTATGGTCCTCCTAAAATGTCCCAATTAGCCATTTTTACGAAATTTTAAATATCGTATACATGAAAAACTTTCATGTTACTCACAAAAATCATTCCCCTAGGAATATTAATGAAAATCGTAAAATAAAAGACTGAACAAGCATATGAAATTGGATTGCTCAATGAAATATCTTTATGACCGATTTCAGAAGGCTTTAACGATAACAGGCACAAAACATTTTCATAACATAGCCCTATCATCAGTACAAAATAGAATAATATGCAGAAAATACAGAGGTTGTGAGGGATCAGAATAAATTAAGATATTTCATTAAATAATCCAATTTCATATGCTTGTTGAGTTTTTTATTTTACGATCTTCATTAATATTCCTAGGGGAATGATTTTTGTGAGTAATAACATGAAAGTTTTTCATGTATACGATATTTAAAATTTCGTAAAAATGGCTAATTGGGACATTTTAGCATGGAAATTTTTTTTTTTTTCAAATCAATTTTTCTCGCCTTGTTCCAATAGGAGTCCCACTCCCGAAATAACTTAAATCTATGTAAAAAAAATTCAGCTTTTGAAAGAAAAAAAAATGACCATTTCATAGGGTGGAAGCCCAATAAAAACGCGATTTAAAGAAATAAACTCATTCTTTAGTCATAAGGATGATCGATAGAGTAAAATTGATATATTTTTTTTAAATGGACAGTTTTTTACAAAAAAAATACCTCTGTCAAAAATGTCCTACGAACGAAATTGAACGCGTAAACGATCTAAAAATCTAAAAATTTAGTTGAGAGCTTTGCTTGATGTCCCCAACATATGTACAAATTTATAGGAAAAAAGAAAAATAGGCGCACAATCGTTCCCCCATAATTCGTGGAACGTACCCAATACATCAAATTTATGATAATTGGACAGGAAACCCAAAATTTTGTTTTTACCAATTTTTTAGGAAGGCCGTTGTACCCCAGCCTCCCCTACATCTATGAATATTCTCGACATAATCCATCCGATAATTTCGAATCCCGAGCTAAATATAGCGAGATCGAACAAACAGTTTCTGAAATTTCAGCTTTGAAACAACGTCGATAGACCGAAGAAAACAAGAGAAACCGTGTTTTTTTTTCAAGTTCGGACGCAGAATATTGAAAATAGAAATTTTATTCGAGATGATCAAGTATTTTTACAAATGAAAAGAATCACGCTGATTAATTTGAGGTAAATGAGGATAAAAATTGGCTTGGAAAACAGTCAATATCCGCGATAGATACAGTACCCCCTCGATATAAGAGCACCCCCCCCCCCTTTCCGCTCCACTTGAGCAATTTTTATTGCTTTCCCCTCTCTACCTATGTCCGCCATACGAGCTCTTATATCGAGTTCTAGTGGTGAATTTCTGGGAATTCACTTCCCCTAGACGCCCTAGAGCGCTCTTATATCGAGAAGGTACTGTAATTAATGGATCAATAAAATTAGACAACGAAGAAATAATTTTTCGATCCAATCGACCGATCGATCAATAATTTAATAACCGATTGACATAAAACATTAAACATATGTGAGCTTCTCACGTGAGATCTGTGACATAAGAAAAAGAACGAGATTTAAATTGGTGGAGAAAAAAAAATCCTCCGACTAGTTACTCTTCTTCAGCCTCTGCGAAGATTCTTCCATCGAATCGAGCCAAAGCTTAAGCTCCTTCGTAAGCTCGGGTAATTTCACTCCCGGCTCGATACTCTCGATTATTTCGGGCACCGTTACTTTCAGCGCAGTTACACTCTGCTTGCTAAGTATCACGGCACGTACGAAGTTGTCCGAAATAGTTACGAACTGATGCTCGAGATAAAAATTCTTATCGTCCCAGTAGATCAACTGAAATTAATGTATTTTCATGATTTCGGGGAAATGGAAGATCATTGTACACTGGACTCTTGGTATAGCGAACAAAAGTTTGTTCGTTATAGCGAGAGGCATATATATCGGTAATGACAGATAGATGAACACGTTTGGAACAGAACCGTACAGTGGACTCTCGGTATAGCAGTTCTCAGTATAATGAACAAAACTCGCGGCCGGGGCTGAACAAGCTTTATTCCGAGAAAAATTCAGGAGCGTACGCGTATTTTACATTGTATGTGTGGTGTTTACATTGTACCATTTGTGCGTGTTGAGTTCAAAGCACTATATCTATATGTATGCCTTTAGCTATAACTAACAACCCCCGTTTTGTTCGTTATGTCGAGATTCCAGTGTATTTGTAAAATTTTACCGGGCCCCAAATAATACAATGTAAACAACACGCGTACGCTCCTGAGTTTTTATCGGAACAGAACTCGTCGAGCCCCGGCCGCGAGATTTATTCGTTATAGTGAAAACCGCTATACCAAGAGTCCAGTGTAATTACAGTTAAACCCACTGTTTAGGCCACGAAAAAATAATAGTTGCTTTTGGTTCGAAATTCAGTACCAACCGTACGTAACATTTTACGGTAGTCAACATTTTTTTCCCTGATATCATTTGTAGAAAAATTCTTATTCTTAAGGGGAGGCTAAATACCGACATTATTGCTGAAGCCCTACATTATCGACTCAAGATCGCTGTACAAACTTTTTCCAATATCGGTGAATGAATATCAATTAAATTTATGAATGAATGATGAATGAATTGCAAAATGCAAATACGAGGCATAAATCAACGTTTTCGTTAATTGCCACTGCTTGTCAGACAGTTTGGATAGAAATCTAATGAGAATAATATTTATTTCATAAGAATTCCATAAGGGGCTGCCCTCTTTCGGATTTCTGTGAACTTGATTTCGGCATTTTGTTTTTCGATAAAACACTAAATTTATCAACATTTATCTCGTGATTTGGATTCCAAACTTACGTCGCGGTTTTTCATAAAACAATGTCGAAGAGGTATCGATATTCGTACTTTGCTGTTCGTCATGGAGCCCCACTCTTAATTTTAGCCGAAATCCCGTAAAAACATTATAATTTAATATTTTCAATTACAGATTCCTGATGATAATCGGATCTGTAATATTTTTTTTTGTTTTGCAAAAAAAAATTTCACGGGGCTCTATTTGTGCCATAATTCTGATGATACTGTCAAAATTTTATTGATTTCCATCCATTCGTGCCAGAGCAAGTTTGGAATCCAATTTCTACGTGCTAATGTCGGTATTTAGCCTCCCCTTAAGGGATATTCGAATCTCTAAAATCTAAAAAATGGGCCTTTTTGTAACTATCATTCAAGTGTGGTGTAACTATCATTCAAAAAATTGTTATTTCTTCCACTCTAGTAACTTTTCATCGGAAATTTTCCATAATAAATCATTATGTATGGAAGCATGAGCACGATTATGGCAAATGACAATCAGTAAAAGAATAATTATTCAATAATACTTTTAATTGATATTTATATTCAATACAATCAATACAGAACCTCAAAAAAGTAAAGGGACGGCTGAATATTTCTTCAGCTAAGATATTTTTCAAAGAGGTCAAGATCATTCTCGTAGTAAGCTTTGACGAGAAATTCAATGGTGATCTTAATTTTGACATTACCTTCTAATTTATTCCAAGGTCAACTTTTTTTAAAGCGGAAACCCCCTTCCCCTACAGCACATAACATTGCTGCAATGTTGCAGCAATGTCACCATATTGCACGTGCAATGATATATTGCAGATATGTTGTGGCAACATTGCTACGCAACATTGCACTAAAACTTATCAGCAATGTTTCGGAAATGTTCCTAAGCAACATTCCTGCAATATTTTGTTGAATCGTTGCGAGTAAATTGCAGCCATATTGGTGAGATGGAACTTCAAAATTTACAACTACACAAGCGTAATAAATATGAAAAAGATCTATTCATTTATTCCTTATATAAAATATCAATAACCATTAATTTCACGTCATTTTCTTTTTTCATATTTCTTTTGAAAATTTTGTTGTGCTTTTGACATTAATAAGACGGGTGATATTAAGATAATTAAGACATTGTGATATTCGTATTGAAAAAATGTTCAATATTAAAAAAGCTATGAAACCAAAATGTATTTTGTTTCTGAATGATTCTTTTTCGTAAAATATGACTATATACTGTAACGGGACGACCTGGGGCCTGCCACGATCTCGGCACTTCGCCTGAGATCCGTTAGGTGGCGGCGGTCGGTGGGCGCTCTCGCGCTGGCGAGAGAGCCACTGAGCACCGATAAAGGTCCGGTGTATTACCAGCATCGGGGTCCTCAATTAACAATCAATTGTTGGAATATTTACCCGCGCTCTGTGGTCGCGCAGTCGTATGGACTTAAAACTACATATTTTTATTTTATGCAATAATTCAAATGATAAAGTTTCCATTGCAGGTAATATTTCTGAAATATTGAATATCTAATACAAGTGATATTGCTGGAACATTGCAAATTGATTGTTCGTAATATTCCTGAAATATTGAATATCCAATTCGAGTGATATTGCTGGAATATTACATATTGATTGGATGCAATATTTCTGCAATATCGCGGAACATTGCAGCAATATTTCACTCGTCGGACATAGCAACATTGCAGCAAGACTGCTGCAATGTTTCATGCAATATTACAATGTTGTCGTGCAACATTTCAGCAACATTGCAGGAATATTGTGTGCTGTAGGGGTTCTTGGCATCAGCAATCGAGAGAGCGGAAACTTCAACGTTCAAATGTGTACTTAGGTCATATAGGTACTTTTGATCTTGAAGGTCCTCTAAAATCAATTAAACTTAAACAAGGTGTGGATACTTCTGGGAATAGAAGCTTTTCAAATTCTTAAAAGTTATTAATTTTAACAAGGCGCATTTGTAGCGATCAACTTTTTTAAAAATGGAAACTTGTATTTTTTAGTCCTGAAATCAATAGAACAAACAGTTTACATTTAAAGATTCGGAATAGATCAGACAATTTTGGCGGAATAAGTTTGATTTTCGAATTCAACAATACAGATTCCCATAAAAAAAAATTGACCTTGAAATCACCTTGAAGTTCATCGTCAAGGTCCGTACTAAATGCGCCGTGTTAAAATTAATAACTTTGCTCGTTGCGTGAAAATTTGAAAAGCTATCTATTCCCAGAGGTATCCACACCTTGTTTAAGGTCAATTGAGCTCAGACGACTTTCAATGTCAAAATTTACCTGTGACTTAAGTACATATTTGAACGTAAAAGTTTCTGCTCTATCGAATGCCGATGTCAAATCAGGGGGTTTCCATTTTTAAAAAAAGTTAACCTTGAAACAACCTTGAAAGTAATCGTCAAGGTCAAAATTAAGGTCACACATGAATTCCTCGTCAAAAGTTACTACAAGAATGACCTTGACCTTTTTTAAAAATACCTTACCTGAGGAAATATTTAGCAGTACCGTTACTTTTGTGAAACCCTGTATAAATATTAACTCTGAGTATTATCGGATGATTCAGTGTATTTAAAAATTGTTTGTTCATTCATTTTAAATTAAATTGTAATTTATGAACAAATTTCATTCATCTCCTGTTTCTGCAACCATTTTGTAAAAATAATTATAGAATTTTTTTCCAATTCTACGGTAATTGTAAATCGTATAGACATTATAATTCTTACCTTTGTCGTGACTTTGTAAGCTGTGAAAATCGGTAATGCGCGTCTATAACGAACCGAGGATGCACCTTGTACAGCGCCACCACCCCGTTTACTTATCTCAGCGTAAATTCCCGTTCTATCGTAGTAATGAAATCTAGCAAAATCAAGCTCTCTCAGATATCTCGCGTTGTTCATGTGCTTCAAAAAAAGATCAACGTCCTGGGTCGTGCAAAGACCTGAAATTTTTTAAAATATTTTCCAATGAAGTTCTCTCCCTCTCTCTCTCGTACCACTCTCTCCACCTCGTTTATCGTCACCAGCCATTTAAATACATTTAATTTGTTTCACGCAGCTCATTAAAGCCACGCGAATGACATGTGTATCTATTAGCACTAATAGAGGGAATGAAAAAGAAAAATAAAACAAAGGAAACTTTGAAATGGAGGAATTTTAGTCAATTTTTGTGCATTAAATTGTTAAAAAAATGTTATTCTTTTTTTATAAATAAGAATCCAAGTGAAAACGTTATATTGCAGCAATATAACATGGAAGTTACATATAATGTTACAATGTTATTCCTAGGTGTTACATAGGTGTTATATAACGTGCAAGTAACGTGTTATTTGTTATACGCAGGTTACATAGCGGGTATATAACTTTGTTACATTACAGTATAATGTACAAAAGTTTTGTAGCCGTTACGTAACATGCCTGTAACGAAGTGACATTACAGTACTGTAACATATGTTATATTGCGGAAATATAACCTGGAAAGTTACATGTAATATGTTACAATGTTATTCTTGTGATAAATAACTGGTATATATATAACGTGGAAGTAACATTATGTGATGTACCGTTGGTTATATGCAGGTTACTTAACTGGTATATAATGTTTTTACATTACAATAATGTAAACAAATTTTGCAGCCGTTCCGTAACATGCTTGTAACGATGTGAGTGTAACTTTGGTTATATTCATGTAAGATTAATGGGGTGTAACGAAGTGATTGGTCGTTACTGTCTTAAATTAAGGAGCCGCAGTAAATTAATAGCCGCAGTATTGCGGTAATATAATAATCATATTGCAGTAGTATAATTTCAATATTTCATTCGTATAACTGCAATATTAAAATGATATAACTGCAATATTGCTGTTATATAAATGCAATATAACAGATACATTAACGTAACATTACATTCCAATGTTGCAGTTACATAACTGCTATATAACAATTACAGAACTATTTTAACTGTTTTATAGCAATTATATAGCTGTTATGACTTTTGTGACATTACCTTGCAATATAACTGCTATATACCGGGTATATAACATGTTATATAACAATGTTATATTGCTGAGGAGAAAATTGTGACTTACATGTAACTTTTATGTAATATTACATGTTACAATCGGTAACATTGCCGATACATTGCTGCAACATTACCGTGTCCACTGGGATGTTATTCGTTGTGAGGATTCACTTCAAGCGAGACCAACAGTTATTATTACCGGAATGTGTGACATACCGTTATCGACTATGTTTTCATTCGCTTCATGTTTCATTTAAGGATGTATTAAGATGCCTATACAGTCCTAGCCAAAAATTTTATCTGATTGACATTTCCGTACTTCGTGATACAATAAAAATCTGAAAAGATTCAGCAACATTTGGCATGCCATAAACAACAATTATCAATAATAATATTGTCCAACAGTTATTAATAAATTGCTTAAACAAATAATTATCCAACAATTTTTCGGTAAGTTCATTTTTTTCAAAACAAATCGAATGCGTTAATTTTTCTGAACGCATATGAATTTTTTCAGAATTTTCTCTCTATTTTTAAATATTATAAAAAATGTTCTGAAAAACAAACGAAAAATTGGCAATTTTGTAAATGTTTTTACACACAGATTTATCGTCAGCTTTGAAAAGTTTCAAAGACACTAGGCCAAAAAAATACATAAATACAGCCATTCTGAAAATTTCAAAACGAGAATTTCAAAATAGAGGGAAACTTCTGAAAATATTCATATTATGCGTTCAGAAAAATTAACGCATTTTATTTGTTTAAGAAAAAAATAACTTACCAGAAAATTGTTGGATAATTATTTGCTTAAACAATTTATTAATAACTTTTGGGCAATATTATTATTGATAATTGTTGTTTATGGCATGCCAAGTGTTGCTAAATTTTTTCAAATTTTGATTGCATCATAACCCAGTGGACACAGTAATGTTGCAGCAATGTAACGGCAATGTTACCGTTTGTAACATGTAACATTACATGGACGTTACATGTAAGTTACAATTTCCTACTCAGCAATGTAACATTGTTATATAATAGTTATGTAACGTTATATAACAGTTATGTAACGTTATGTAACAGTTGTGTAACAGTTATGTAACAGTTATGTAACAGTTATGTAACTGTATTACGTTACCGTAACTAGAATTAATTGTTGTTAAACATGTTATGAAAAATATATAGCTCATGCAAAATAATTTAATATGCATAGTTTACCGGCCCCAAAAACAGATTCAAAGGAAAAAAAATCTGCATGAATTTTGTCCGATCTGATTTTTCTCAGAGACCGGAAATCGAACCCTCGACCCTACCTACCATCCTACTATCTACCTAAGACGCTACCTATTACGCTATCGACTACTTACGAATTCTCTCTACTTGTATGATATATGAATGCTGGAGTGCCGAAAAAATAATAGTATAATAATAATAATAATAATAAAAATAATAATAATAACAATAATAATAATAAAATAGTATATGCATTTGAATGACCAATAAACCATGAAAGTTGGTTTTTTTGTTTGCGAATTTAAATTCCCTGACTCCTCACAAGTTATGTAAACTTTATTCCAGAATACCTGAACCCTCATAACTTAATTTCGCGACCCTTGACCCTTCCTAGTAAAAACGTTTGAAATTTCGTATCTTCTTTTACAGTATGTAACTTCCATGTTATGTTGACGCAATAAAACATATGTTACATTACTGTAATGTAACAAAGTTATATAGCAGTTATGTAACCTACATGTAACAAATGTTACATAACATGTTACTTGCACGTTATATAACAGCAACGTTACATAGGAATAACATTGTAATATTACATGTAACTTCCATGTTATATTGCCGCAATGGACAAATATGTAACCTGCATGTAACAAATGTTACATAACATTGTTACTTGCACGTTATATAACAGCAACGTTACATAGGGATAACATTGTAACATTTCAATCAGATAAAATTTTTGGCTGGGACTGTGTAGGTAATACATCCTTGTACTATTTTTATTTCAACGAAAAATGCAATGTACAATCCCCTCGATAATGAATAGGAATTTGTTTGTTATGAAATTTGGACTAAACGTTTGGATAATTGATAGAAAATTATAAACGATAAATACACATTGAAATTAGAAAAAAGGTTGAGTAAATAAATATATTGAAGAAGTGTTAAATATTTTTTTTTTAAATAATAGCATCGTAAGACGATTTTTACTCACCATAAATCGTCGTTTCGTCAAAGAGCTTCTTCTTTTTTTGAAAAAGTCTTCCCCAGCTGATCGTAAAGATGATTCTCAAAAAATAATTGACATCGAATAGTATGTAGAGAATCGCTATCGTGAACCAACTCCAAGGACAAGTCATGATGCTTTTTTTTCCTCGCGATTTATCAAATGACGAAAAAAGCAGCGATTTTTTGAATTATAATCGTTACGGAAAATTTCTTTCGATAACGATCTTCTCCCAACGTTGGACAACGAAAGACTGACGAGAAATTCAGGATACCAAGGCCGACTCAATGATTCTGGTATATTCAACATCGATGTTCAAAGTATCGTATGAAGCATTCTTCAGAAAACCGAATTTCAAAAATTCATCGGAAACGATTAAAAAGCGAAACCAGTGCGGACTAAGGTTGATCTGGGTTAAATAATCCCTGCTCAATGTAGAAAAAAAAATATATAACAATGACTTTACGAAAATGAATATTTTTCGAGAATTTTAAAAATAAATCCACGCACGAATTTACGAATCCCCCGAGAAATATTCTTCATTTACAAATTCAAGCAATTTATTTATTTTAAAAAACAGAGCTATACTGTAAATTAGCCTTTTTCGATTCAGAATCTAAATGATGATAGTAATTCACGTAAACCGAAAATATATTTAAGCAAGTAAAATGAGCACTTACTAATGAAGACAAAACTAAAATGACTGATAATTCGCTACTGGCATTTAAAAAATTATTTATACGCGTTTTAAAAGATAAACTAGGGCAAACTGAGGAGAATCAGTAATAAACAAGTCCTTCTCAATGTACAAATAAATATACAACAATGATTTTACAGAAAAATAACTTAAATAACGCTAATAAGTTTACGTACATATTTTTGGGGCAGCTTTTCGTCAAGGTAAACTTGTATTTTTAGTGCCACCCGAACTAATGGGAACTTGTTTCTCCAAAAATACTTTTTGAATTCACGGAAAAATATCCCTGTTGAAAAGGACCGATAGAGCTGTTACAATTTGGTAGAATCTTTTAGAAACAGGGACAAATGCACACGAAGTTCCGATAGAGATTTATGAGGATTTATGAGGATTTATAGTATTCTATCGATTTACATCGGTCCTTTTCAACAGGGATACGCGATGATATAAATCAATTATAAATTAGAGCCATTCCTTTAGAGGTAATTCGTTAATTATACTTCTGTTTCGATTAAGAATCTAAGAAACGAAAATGCATCCTGTAAGTTCTTAAAACATATATCGGTAACCAAAATGAGCTTTGTCACTCATCAAGTTCGAACTCAAATTACAGATTGAACTTCAAAAAAGGTGCATAATGCATAATCAAATTTCGATTGAGTTATTGACGTAAACTTATTATATTGCTGTTGGGGCAACTTTTGAAATTTTTATACTTCATTGACTTAACGAAACTGCAAGGACTGCCTAGACTTTTCAGGTTTTCAAGGCCATCTTTTTGAAGGTAAAAAAATTGGTCAAATTGCATAAATTATACATTTTTTTCTCAAAAATAGTTAGAATACAAGCTGAGAAATTTAATTATAAAATTTGAAAACAAAAATTTTGCTCCGAACAAAAGCGGTCGGATTTACGGAGAATTATTCATATATTGCCCCTCTCCTTTGCTCTTTTTTATACTCCTCGTGGAGGCAGTCGATTGCATCGAGGTACAAGAGCCCTTGTAGCTATGACCGAGAATCTTAAACTGGTTTTCAAGCTTTGCGGAAATCAGCGATATTATATTTAAAAAAAAAAAAATACTGGAAATCCTTAAACTGCCGGTGATCTCAATGAAAGACTGACGAGGATCGCCCAGATCACAAATAGTTATTATATCGGAACATCATTAAAAAACATAGTAAGTAAAAGAACTAAAAATAATAAATGAATGAGAACAAAAATTTAAAAAATAATATGAATTAAAAAAAATCAACATGCCACGTTTTTAATACGGACTAAAAAGTATAAAATAATTTCTCTAAGCTTCATGCAGAATAAAACCATATAAATAAATTTCTACCAAAATTCAAAATTTTTTATTTTTGAAACAAAAACACCATCCTGAAAATTTCAGGATCTTTTAAGATTAGAACAAGGTATTATATTTAAAAAAAATTATCCCCAAATTTAATGTTTATCGTGAATTTGCACGATTTTTTAAAATTAAACAATTAATATTTTTGAGACAAAAAAAACATCGCTCTGAAATTTCAGGATCTTTTCAGATCAGTACAAGGTATTATATAAAAAAAATTAAACCAAATATAAAATACAGATCTTCGATTTTTTCCATTTTTGAAAATTCAAAATTCTCCAAATTCATCATTTTTGAAAAAAATTTTACGGAAAATTTTTTTTTTCGTAGCCCCAAGTATACTCTTCAAAATCAATTCAGAACTACTTTTCGTAACTATAATAGTTTTCGAGATATTTGAAAAATAAACTCGAAAGATTTGAAAAATTGTGAAATTTTGAATCTTGCATAATTTTGAAAAAAAAAATTTAATTTTTTTCCTTTGGTAGAGCTCCGTTTTATCGAAAACGAAAACTTCTGACCAAATTTCATGGAAATTGAGAGGGAGGCGATTCCAACTCTTGGTCGATTTGACATGGAATGACCCAATGCATCAATTATCTGAAGCATGCGCCCCTCATTTTTCATTTCAAATATCACAACTATTTTAATGATTATTAAAAATGTACAATGCAAAATTTTCCGGACAATCCGTAAGAGGTTTGAAATCTGTATGTGGTTTTATTCTGCATGAAGCTTAAAGAAATTATTTTATACTTTTTAGTCGGTTTTAAAAACGTAGTATATAAATTTTTTGTTTAATTAATATTATTTTCTGCTTTTTAGCATTGTGTAAGCGAAATTTTGAAATTTATTTTAAATACTTTGGTGAGTTAATCACAAAGACATGCGACTAATTTCATATTTATTTCAGTTTCTTTTGATCTCGTAAAATTTTATGATAATTATCATTGAGAAAATTATTAAATTATTTAAAAAAAATTAAAACCACAATTACGATTCATTTTCCACATTTTCTTGCATTGCCATCCAATTCTGCGCTACGTTCAAAATTTCAAGATCGGAAAGTAAGTCTAAAATCAAATACAAAATTTCACCCAGGCAGACATACAAGAAAGCAAGTTAATAAAAACGTGGCAAAAATAATAATAATAATAATAATAATAATAATAATAACGTGGTGAAAAAGTCAACGATCTTTTTGCATATTCATACGGTGACCAGTATAAAATTGTGTGCATTGGAACTCTTCAAACTCTTGTGAATCGACGACGCGTCATTCGCTGCCGGAATAAATTATTGGTGCAACAAATTTCGAAGGAAGATGAAAAAAAAAAATCGGTAGATTCCACTGTCATTGCACAAAATTCCCAATCTTCTTCCAATACAAACTATCGTAGTCAAATAAATTTTTCCGTTTGTTAAAAACCAAAGAAATCGTCCCCCATGATTATCAATAATTGTTGCAATAAAAAAAAACATTTGAAATGATAAATAAAAAATTATCGTGTTTGTCGCAATATTGACGAATTATTCTCATCACAATACGATACCATGATTTTTCAACGGGGAAATTAATAATTTGTCAATTATTCAGGCAGAATGTTATTTTTGAATTTTCATGGACGTGTTTATTGAGAATTTAATTTATTGGCAACTTGCAATTGTCATCTCTATAGCTCCGACAAAAATTAAAACTAAAAACGACAACGAAACTCAACGATGTTAATTATATTATGAAGGAATCATTGGCCGTGAACTTTTAATAAAATATTCATCAAGCATTCATCAGCTGTGGCTAGTAAAAACATTGTAACTTTTCGTATAATTAATAACCCCCAGTCAGAAGCTCGAAGTTCGGGATGCATTAAGATACTTTTGAAGGCCAAAAAAAAGCAAAATAAAAAAAAAATCTCAGCTTCTTTATCAGATAGTTTATAAAACTATTATTACAACATTGTTTCATCCTTCGAAAGTACAGAAAAAAATTTATTTTTTATTTTCATTCTTTGAATAATTACCAACAGTTAATCTCGGGATTGGCAAGTCTAGAACAAAAAAATACAGAAGGCATTTTAAAGAGGAAGGTTTCTTACACAACAATTTAGGACCGTTAATGAAAATCGAAAAAAAGGCGGATGATTAAAATAAATTGTGAAAAATTCATCTGAAAGATCCGCCATTTTTTTAAATCGATTTTTTATTAACGGTGGTAAATTATTGTTCAAGAAACCGTCCCCTTTAAAATGCTTTTTTATTTTTTTGTTTCAGACCGGCCAATCCTGAAAATAATTGTCGGCCATTGGACAAGACATTTTCAACTTTGGCGCCTTCTATAAATTATTCAAACAATGAAAATAAAAAATCGATTTTTGTTTCATACTTTCGAAGGTAGAAATAATGTTGTAATAACAGTTTAATAGCCATATATCTGATAAAGGAGCTGAGAAAGAAATCTTAAAAATTTGATTAAAAATTTGCTTAAAAATTTGCAACGCAAAAATGGGAAATAATAATTTTTCATTTTCAAAATTTTCTTCTAAAGGAAATTTGTTTTATTCCCACTGAAATGATTCCTTTCATTCTGAATTATTTTCGCAGCGGTGATTTCGTAATAACGCTTTACCGACCCTTTATTATACTCTGTATTATATACATTTAATTGCGATCAATAAATTATTTTCATTATTATGTACATCGAGGTGTCTGTTTGACAGTAATATGACAAGTACCTCGCGAATTTTATAATTTTTACAGTTTCCCTTCGATAATATCCAAAATATTCATTACGATATTTGTAATGAATATTTATACGAAGACATTTCATGACAAATGTGATTTGTCGTTTTTTTTTAGCAGGATATTGAAACTTTTTTTCTGCATCGCCATTATAGCAGTTTTTTTCCACGATTCGATATTCGATATTTGAATAATCATGCAAAAGCTCCACGACCGGAAATGTTTCAGGTGCGATTGACCTGGAGTGACGCACACGAACGTCGCGTTCAAGAAAAAACTTTCCATCGACTGTTTCGATGACGTAGAGAGATTAGAAGTTTTATCAGGGCCAGTTTTTTTTTCTTTCCTTCATCCAGATGGTTACGTAAGTTAAAAAAATTTAAATTTACTGACCACTAATGCATCACTCAGAGATTACTGTACAAAACTCTTTGTTCGATTATCGATTGACTCTCGATACCTCGCAGCATAGTTGAGTTCGTGTCGCTTTGGTCACATATATTCTCGTTGTCGGACGCACTTGGGTCCCGAGAATCGGGTCAGCAATTCATATTTTCCGTTGGCACGGTTGGTCTTTGTCGCAATGCGGCTGATGAAATTTCGTTGCTCTCCAACCATCTCTCGACTTCCGGCGGTATTTGCGGTCTCACGTGAGATATCTATCGCAAAAAAGTTGCGAATTATTTGTCATTGTATTATTTTTTGACACCTCAAAAAGAAAGTATTTTATTTTCCTAAGCAATTTTTTTTTTAGACATTTCAACGCCAGTTTGCCGGAAATTTACTGAAACGTCGAGAAATCACATTTTTGAGTTTGTCTGCTCGACTTAGAAAATAAAAATAACGGCATCTCGAGAACGCATTGCACTATAGTTGACTAATTTTTCAAAAATTCTTTCAAGTATCCAAATTTTATGCCATTTTGAAATATTCAAAATAACAGATCTTCAACAAATTTCGCGATTTTCGGTTACAGACAAAATTTATTTTAAGTTTGAGTGATAAAGTTTTTTCAGAAATCGATTTTCCAAATCTTAAATGGTCCAACAATCGAATTAAACACAAATTATTCATTCTAATTGATCAGTAAATTATGATAAATTATTTTGAGAAATCTTAAAAATTTGTACTCCAAAAAATTGTCAAATTACGGGGAAAGTTTTTTTAGCTAATTTTTGAAGGTTCAAAAGTAGAATTGGTCAATATTATTAATTCTCATTGATCCGGGGATGATTACGAATTATTTGGAAAAATCATGAAAATATGTATCCGAAAAAAATCGAAGAATGGCAGAAAAATGTTTATTATTTAAAAGTTCACAGCATCGACAGTCGAATTCGTCGCCAATTCTCGTTGACTAGTCAACAATAATTGATAATTTTCTTTTTTAATTTTAAAAATATGTATTCGACAAAATCACCAAATGGTCGGGGACGTTATTTTGGCTAATGTCGTGAGCGTTTCTCCGAAATCATCGATCATTGATCATTGATGAATTATTTTGAAAAACCCTGCAAATTGGAAATCTGCACATTGAATCTTCATCTTTATCCATATACGGATAAAACTATAGTTTACATAGCTTTCTTTATCGCAAAGTATGGCAATCAAATTTGGCTTCCTCATGAAGAAAGCTTTATTAACTATCGAAAACATGAGTAATCAATGTGCAAATTTTCCAAATCCTCTCAAATTTGCTCCTTGCCAAATTCAATAGCGAGCAACCTTGATCACTAGTTTAAATATGTATAAAATTTCAAAACAAATTCAGTTTCAATATCTTGCAAACAGCCAAAGTTAGAGTATTTACGCTATTTAAGAATTAAGAATTTTAATCCCTCTATAGATTTTGGCCAAATTTAATAGCCTTGATAGTCAACCTTGATAGCTTTATACTAGTTCTATACAAAATTTTCAGTGCAATATCTTAAAAATTGCAAAAGCTAGAGCGTTTACGCTATTTTCCAGAAAATTCAAAATTTCATAAAATTTTAATCCTTCGATCAATTTTTGCTGAATTCAATACCGAATAACCTTAATTTTAAGACCATTTACGTCGCTTTATTCAGTGCACATTTTTTCGAAATTGCAAATCCATTGTCAATTTGGCGGGACTATTAATTTTGTTCAAAATGTTTGTGGCCGTTCTAACTTTCGTAATTATGCAGTTATCACGATAAAATTTTTTGGGGAGATACATTTTATAATAAGGACGGTTGCAATTGAATATGGGAAAGATCACTTAAGAGATTCAGTTTTTTAAAAATTCTAATTTTTCTAATTAATGTTTTTTCCGTGGGTATTGTTTCCGCACTATTTTTTCCGCAAGTATTTTTTCCTTCACTATTTTTTCCTAGATTCAAGCTGAGCATCACGAAAAATAAATGTATATCATACTATAAAAATTATAAAAATTCCAGTTTTTGCTGTTTTCGGCATTTATTCATAAAAAATTGGTTAATCGAAACATCTTCCCACAAAAAAATATCTTTGATAAATCTATGAAAAAATAGTATAGGAAAAAATAGTACAAAACTGTAATAAAGCTGATCATCGCGAAAAATAAAGTTATATCATATCGTAAATACGATAAAGATGGCGAAAATTCCAGATTTTACGGTTTTCGGTATTAATCAGTTTATGAAAAATTCGATAATAACAAACCCATCCTCCCCCAACGAAATATCATAGCGATAGTGACATAATAAAGCTGGTCATCACGAAAAATAATTTTATACCATATCGTGAAGACGATAAAAATTAGGAAAACTCCAGATTTTGCGGTTTTCAGCATTTAACAATTTATAAAAAATTGGATAATAACAAATTTCATCACTCCCTGTATGATCTATCATTTATAGTGACATAATAAGCTGATCATCCCAAAAAATAAATTTATATCATATCGTATAGACGATATGAAAAAATGACAAAAATTCCAGATTTTGCGGTTTTCAACATTTAATAATTTATACAAAATTGGAAAATAAAAAATTTCATCCTCCCCCGACGGAATATCATTAAAGGGAGGCTAAATACCGACTGAATGAATATCAATTAAATTTATGAATGAATGATGAATGAGCTGCAAAATGCAAATGCGCGGCATAAATCAACGTTTTCGTTAATTGCCATTGCTTGTCAGTTTGGATAGAAATCTGATGAGAATGATATTTATTTTCATAAGAATTCCCTATGGGGCTGCCCTCTTTCGGATTTCCGTGAACTTGATCTCGCTATTTTGTTTTTCGATAAAACACTAAATTTATCATCATTTGTCTCGGGATTTGGGTTCCAAACTTACGTCGCGGTTTTTTCATAAAATAATGTCAAAAACGCATCGATATTCGTACATTGGTGTTCGTCATGGAGCCCCACTCTTGGTTTTAGCCGAAATGCCGTAAAAACATTATAATTTAATATTTTCAATTACAGATTCCTGATGAAAATCAGATCTGTAATTTTTTTTTTTTTCGTTTTTCGGAAAAATTTTAGTGGGGCTCCATTTGTGCCGTAATTCTGATGATACGGTCAAAATTTCATTGATTTCCATTCATTCATGCCAGAGCAAGTTTGGAATCCGATTTCGACGTGCTAATGTCGGTATTTAGCCTCCCCTTAATAGTGCCATAACAAAACTGATCATCGCGAAAAAAAAAAATTTCCGCCGTTTTTCGGAAAAGCCGCGATTCTGAAGATTTACCATTTTTCATAATGAAGGGCAATTGAGTTCGACAAGTGTGCCAAATTATAGTTCGATGTCTTGAAGCGTTCTCGAGTTATTAATTATTTACATCGCACACATCCATCCGGATATTTTTTCTAAATATGATTTTTCGATGTTTTGGGACATTTTGAACGCATCCCTAGCGGATTCGACGACCGTACATACGGTCGAAAATGGTCGTTTTGTCGACCGTACTTTTGTGGTCGTCAGAAAAAGCATCGCATTTTGCTTGTGGGTCGTTACGATCAAAAATGATTAGTCGCAACAACCCGTTCCTGGGTCCGTTTGCTGGTCGTTACGACTGAGAATTATTGGTCGTAACGACCCGTTCCTGGGTCCGTTTGCTGGTCGTTACGACTGAGAATTATTAGTCGTAACGACCCATTCCGGGGGCCAGGTGGCTGGTCGTTACGACTGAGAATTATTAGTCGTAACGACCCATTCCGGGGGCCAGTTGGCTGGTCGTTACGACTGAGAATTATTAGTCGTGACAACCTATTTCGGGGCCCGTTTGCTGGTCGTTACGACCTGAAATCCTTAGTCGAATATTTTTTTCTCAACGCAAATTAATACAAAAATTTGTATAGTTTATTCTGAAATAGCACCCATGCAATCGGAACTAATAAAATTGTACGCCCGAGATATCCACAATACTTAGGGATATTCGCAAGGGTCAGCTCGACCGAAAGTGCAATGGAAGAGCTTCGCCCTGGAGGAACCGCCTTAATCATCACGGTAACCTCTGCGCTAGGTAAGTACTTGGCTTGGCACGCAGGCTGTCCGGTATATAACACCGTCACATGCCTATTTCGTTTGGGCACAGAGTTTTGAGCGCATGCGACGCGTAGTGGTGGACGCATCAACTAGCGCTACCTAGCAGATTTGTTGACCAGAATTTTTCGGTCGTAGTCAACTATAGTTGACGCATGCGACGTATAGTCAACTATGCGTCGCATGCGCTCGAAACTCTGTGCCCAAACGAAATAGGCATATGACGGTGTTATATACCGAACAGCCAGCGTGTCAAGTCAAGTACTTACCTAGTGCAGAGGTTCCCGTGATGATTAAGGCGGTTCCTCCAGGGCGAAGCTCTTCCATGGCACTTTCGGTCGAGCTGAACCTTGCGAATATTCCTAATGTGGATATCTCGGGCGTACAATTTTATTAGTTCCGATTGCATGGGTGCTATTTTGGAATAAACTATACAAATTTTTGTATTAATTTGCGCTGGGAAAAAAATATTCGACTAAGGATTTCGGGCCATAACGACCAGCAAAGGGCCCCGGAATGGGTCGTTACGACTAATAATTCTCAGTCGTAACGACCAGCCAACTGGCCCCCGGAATGGGTCGTTACGATTAATAATTCTCAGTCGTAACGACCAGCCAACTGGCCCCCGGAATGGGTCGTTACGACTAATAATTCTCAGTCGTAACGACTAGACAACTGGCCCTCGGAATGGGTCGTTACGACTAATAATTCTGAGTCGTAACGACCCACGAGGGGACTGCGACGATCCTTCATACGACCAAAAAATTACGGTCGACAAAACGACCACTTTCGATCGAAACTGTTTACGACCCTAAATTTCGGGTCGACGAATCTGCTAGGGATTGGCATAAAATTCTCGAAAAAAATTTTTTTTCATAAAAACAAAGCTTCCTTCATGAGTAAGCAAAATTATAAAAATTCCATAGAAGGAAAATCGACGAATTACGCACATAATAAATTCTGTATATTCTCAATAAATGGAATCTAGATTTACAATTTAATGTCGGGACGATAAATTAAATTGTTAATTAATTGAAAATACATCGTATACATTCTTTTCTCGTCCCCGGGGCGTGGCTTCATATATTATAAGCGCACGTGTGCGTGAAACGCACAAGAATCGATATTTCCTTCGTGCGCGGGTACAATTGTGTGCAAACTTACAATTTTTCTCCTTTTTTTTTATTACTCACTTGCGTGACTCCAACTTCAACGCCGCCGTTCTGCTTGACTCCTCGCTCCAGCAGAGCGGACATCACAGCCTCGGCACTGCAATCTAACAAACGCTGACGACAGATCGCTATTGCTCTCACGAATCCATCGGCAGGAGTAACGAAACGATGCTCCATGAATATCGTTCTTTCGTCCCAGTAAATGATCTGTGAAAAAAAAACAAAGATAAAAAAGATAAAAACAAACGCGAGATAACGACTCAATTCACGCGTGTAAATAATACTAATGACAAATTAATGCGAATCAATTTATAAATTATTTTCATCAATCTCGATTATTCCTTGAAAAATAATTTCCAGATCGTTTTTGCACAACCTTTACAAGGCGTAGAAGGCAATTCGAAAACTTTTTAATCATTTAAAGAAGCCAAATTTTTTAATTTTATGACATATTATCTTGAAGATAAAAGTAAGAAAAACATTATTAATTATTTGCAGCTTTTCGAATATTTATTGAAAAATCATTTCTTTTTTTTCGCACAACCTTGACAACGTGGGGAAGGTTATTTATTTCCAGACAGCAGTGAAAGGATAATAACATTGTTAGATAATAAAGGGATGATAAAATGTTTACGCGAAATTCAGCAAAAAAAAATTATTCAGTCACATCAATTATTCGTCAATTTATCAGGTTACTTGAGTCAATTTATTTTCAATTTAACCTTTTTTCAATTCAATTTCGCATGCATATTATACTTGAGAATGAAATTTATATAAAATTGAATTTACATAGATTTATTTTAAACAATTTTTTTTTAAAGCTTCAATCGATCAAATTTTTTATCAATCAAAATATAAAATTCCACAGCAGTTTTGAGACGAAATTTTCGGAAAAAGGGTATCAGCAGCATCGGAGAAATTGTCGATAAGAGAAGAAAAGCTTGACGAAGCGATAAGCCGCACGGAAAGGATTTATCAAGAAATTTTGTGCCTTTGGTTATTCCGGACAAACGTTCAACAAGACGCGAGCGAGAATCTCTCTTATTGACTAAAATTAACGATTGTCGAAGTCTAATATTTTTTTTTTCACAAAGACATTCGCGATTCTCTTGGAAGGTCCGATATATACAAATTTAGGGGAGGCTGGGGCACAACGGCCCTCCTAAAAAATTAGGTCAGAAATTTTTGTTTGTTTTTCTCAAAATTATGATAAATTTAATGGATTCATCATAATTTTAAGCCAATGCACTACATCCGGGGTAAAATGGACTATAAAAAAAAAATTTGAAAAAATTCATTTTTAACAAAATTGATTTTTTTTTTAAAAAAAACAAAATTATCCATCAACTAAAATTTTTTAAAAAGTTTGTTTCTAGGTTGAAAACAAAATTGAATAATATAGAAACAATAACATTAATTCTGATTTATGGAAAACAATTTTTTCTATATATCTATATATTTTTTATGTTAAACAATCAAACAATAACATTAATTATGATGGATGGAAAAAATTGTTTTGAGATAGGAAAAAAATGTATCATTTTTTAACGGGGGGCCGTCGTGCCCCAGCCTCCCCTACAAACGCGAATATTGTATGTAAAAAGCAAAAAGAAATCATGTTTTTGACTCACTTTGGATACGATTTTAAAAATAGAGAGTGGCTTGAGAAATCTCCTATAGCGTATCGTAGCGGCACCTTGAACTACGCCCGTTCCTTGTGAACATATTTCACGATAGAGGTTCGTTCTCTCATAGAAATCGGCTCTTGCGAAGTCAAGCTCGCGCATATATCTCGCATTATTCATGTGATACAGTAGAGTGTCGACGTCCGTCGTTGTGCAAATTCCTAGTTGACGAAACAAAAAAAAAACATCCAAAATTTATGCAAAAATTAAGGAGAATTTGTATTCAATTGTTAATTAAATATTCAATAATCAAATTTTATAATCTTTTTTAAAATTCAATATCGAATTAATATTACTTGAGAAATGAAATTTTTATGAAATTGAATTTACATAGATTTGTTTAAAACAATTTTTTTTTTTAGATAGAATCTTTTTTTTATAAGGACCTTTTCTTATAATCGAATAATCAAATTGTTAATTAAATATTCAATAATCAGTTGATATTTCATTAAATTTATCAAAAATATTCCTGGCTGACGAAACAGCAAAAAAATATTCAAAATTTATACAAAAATTTAGAAAAATTTCTAATCTACAATCGTTGCAATCTTTAATAATCGGTTATAAATTCAATGAATTTATTAAAAATATCCTTAGTTTACGGAACACTGAAAAAATATGCCGCATTTATACAAAATTTTATGGAAATTCGTAGTCTATAATTTATTGAAAATTTGTATTAATTATTAATTGAATATTCGAAAATCAGTCGAGAGTTCATTGAATTTATTAATAAGATTTTTTATCAAGAAATACAAAAAAATCATCCGAGAGTTATACAAAAATTCTGGCAAAGTTATATTCTGTAATCATGTAATCAAATTCAATCACCTATAATTAATTAAGATTTTATTGAATTTATCATAAATGTTAATTTATTTCAAATTTTCAAAATCGGAAAATAGAATAAAAATCGATATTTGACCAACGGTCTAGCATGCACTCAACCCATGAACAGTCTCATAGGTCAAGGTTCTTGCTGCACCGAGATAAGTAAAGAAATTGTGAGGTTTCGGAGATTTGGCTCGACGTAGACGCATATGAATAACGAGAATGAGAATACACGAAAGAATGGCGAAGGGAATTTCCCCGTAGCGGAGGGAAGGTCGATGGGATTTTTACGATTTTTGTTTTAAGTTCGGTTATAATTTTTTATCAGCCAAGCTACGATTACAAGATAATCAACAGAGATTTTATAGAATATTTAAATTTATAATTCAATTAAATAAAGACTCTATTGTTTATATTAGCTGTTCAAGTTATATCAAGAATTTTTAATCATCTTAAATACCAAATCGATAAAAACCAGAAACCCAAATGTTGGTGAAACGATTAGTATTTAAACAAAAATCACTATCATCATTATTCGTCTATATTTAAATCGGGTGTTTATTTTAATTATACGAATATCGACAGTGAAATTTTGATAAACTTTCATTTTCTGCAAAGTTTTACTCCAACTTGAAACAAAAAATTTACTTGCAAGGATAAAATTGAACTAAAATAATACTACAATAAAGATAGAAACGAAAATTTATATCAGTGAATGATTTTTTTTTCCGAAATGATGAAAATTTATATTGAAAAAATTAGTAAATGTCATAGCAACTTTCAAAGCTCAACGGTCAAATTTTTCATAAATATAAATTTTCATTAATCATTGAAAAAGATTAATTATTTCGAGCAATCATGAAGATTTATATTTTGAAGAAATCGACGTTCTCCGAGAAGTCAATTTTCCATTCAATCGAGTTGAATTAATATAAAAATGACAAAAATTTAGAAAAAAAAAGACCAAATTTTCTCACCTTAAACCAACGTTTCATCGAGTATCTAAACTTTTTTTTTCCAATTCTCATTCATCAGTCGATGATGCTGAATCATTTGTGAATATTATTCCCAATATAAAACGCTAATTAAAAAATCGGACAATTTTTTAAAGAATTTTTCATAACAAACTTTTCATAAAACATTCATTTTCATTGATCAATGAATGATGATTGATTATTTCGTTAATCCTCAATTAAACGATGGAGAATATTTCTTACCATAGAGCGATGTTTCGTCGAGTATGTGAACTCGTTTTTTGCAAAATCTGGCGAAAAAGACGGTGGCGAATATCCTCAAAAAATAATGAACCTCGATGAGGACGTATAGCAGTACAATAGCTCCGAGGATACCGGGCAAAACCCAGCAAGCAAACATCTTTTCTTTGCGAAGAGTTTGTGAAGATTTTCTTTTTTTTTCTTATATTTCTTTTTTCAAACGTATCTTCCTCGGACCAGGCTTTCAACCCTCGGGCTTTCTCGCGTTTCCTCGTGCACAATTTCTCGACGCCTCACGGAAAAGGAGAGGGACTTTTATATACTCCGAAAACTAGGAAAATATATAGGCCTTCGGTAACGCTTCAGTCGCCGGGCGACTTATCGATTCGCGTCTGCGGTACACCTTCTCCCACTGCTTCACTCCCAGATTATGCTTTTTGTCAGGGCTAAACGATAAAAAAAATTAATAAATTACAAAAAAAAAATTCCATCTTGAAACTTATATAAACTTATATAAACAATATTCAATTCAATATTCAATAAACAAAAAACTTCCATCTTAAAACTTAAATAAACAATATTCAATCAAACTTTCTCTGAATAAAATTTAACTCCATATAATTTTTAAAAAAACAAGATTTGGTATTCACTTGTAAAATGTCGATTGCAGCTTTCTTTTGAATTCCAGTCGTTCTTTGAATTTTTCTTCAATATTTCTCCAAGATTTGTTTTTGTTGCGGAGCCGCTTTTTTTCCTTTATCTTTCTTCGTATCGGTCACTTTATTTTTACTCTTTTTCCATCAGCCGAATAAACAAGGATCGTTGAACTTCCGGGATGGATTCACCTTAATCTTTGTAATTCCTCCTGAGAGCTCCATTTTTTGATGTCCTTGCTGTCCTCGCTCTTGTAAATGAGGAACGCTGAAAAAATGGCGATTCTGTTTTTTTCATATGGGACGAAGGGTCGAGTTTGCATCGTCCTTGTCAATGGGCAACTTTCGAATTCACGTGCAATTTTAATTTGTCCCACGATTGAAGAAAGTCTCTTGAGAGGGACGAAAGAAAAACACTGGTTCGACGATTCCACGTGTTCGTCTGTATTTGTGTGTAGAACAAAAAAAAATAACTCTTATGTTATGCATTACGATCACGTAGAAATACGAGATTTACATCAAACAATTTTCCTCGCTACGTGTAATTTACTCTTAAATTCCCTAGGAAAATGTTCAATTATTGGAAAAAATATCATCAGCATCAATTGGCACAAAAAAATTATTTGAATTAAAATGATTGGTACAATTGTTTTGAAAAATTAACTATATCAAATTACAAAAAAAAAATTGTTTTAATTCGCAAAAATCCGTATAGAAAAAAAATCCATTTTTCGCCCACCTTAAAGATGCTTAATGATTAATCATTTGTGATATAATTATTTGATTACCAGTCTCACGATACCCAGTATTTTTGTTTCTCGGATAAATAGCCCTATTTGTTTGTCAATTTTAATTTCACCTCAATATCGAAGGAAAAATTTCACAAATACCGGTGAGGCCAAAGATAAACAAGATAAGCAAGATAAAAATTTCCAATCACTTTCCTCGAAATTCATCGTGGACAAAAAAATTTAACACTTACCCGCTCCTTCGTTGGCTCAGCTCGTTATCAAGCCCCTTAATATCACCGTACCTCGAAGTTCCAAGAAAAAAAGAAAAAATGAAATGAATGAAAATCGTTGATACAGAAGCAGCAAAGCTCGACGGAGAAAAAAAATCCGCCTAGTAGTTCAAGTCAAACTTTGGTCGAACCGGACTTCAGAATTCATCCCCTGACTGTATATGCCCAAAACTCGTGGCCTAAATCTATAACGAAGAACTATGATGAGTTTTAAAAAAAACGAGAGGTCGAGATGTTGATCCGGAAAAAAAATTCCACGAGACACAGTCACCGATTCGGCGACATTTTACAGACTGATCAGCGGAGAGGAGAGAACGAAAAGTGAAGAACGTTTGCCTTGTGCGAGGTCGTGCGTCTGTTCGTGTAAATCTCTTCGAGAACCACAGTTTGCACCTGCGCGCCTTAAAACGAAAATTATAGAATTTTTCTCAATGTTTTTGTTTTGTATCTGCAGTTAGAAAAATTATTTAAACGAAAATAAAATTTTTAATATACCACGTTTTCAAAACAAACTAAAAAGTATAAAATAATTTGTCCTAGTCCCATACAGATTGTCCTGAAAATGAGTTAATATGGATTTTTGTTAGGCATGAAAATACTTGTCAGAGTTAAAACGAAAAACGTGGGAGCATGAAATAGATGATCGATAGATAGATAGATAGATAGAATAGATAGTCGATGGACGACTAGTTCACTTAATTCAACAATGATTTTTTGATTGCACTACCAAAGATATGAAATGTTGTGATAGTTTTCTCAACGACAAGAGTTTAATCTCTACACTCCTTACTATTATCTTTTGCATGCGCTCTACGTTTTTCGTTTTAAATTTTACAAGTATTTTATAGCCAATAAAAATCCACATTAACTAATTTTTAGGGCAATCTGTATAGGGTTAGGAAAATTACACCGGCACGCAAAAAAAAACGTGGACTGTACATTTGACCAGACCCATCTATCTTTATGTATTTGAATGCGCTGAATCCGATTCCGGAGTCCGTTTGGCTCATACACACCCTCAAAATTTTCAGCAAATTGCGAAAAACCGCCGAAGATGGCTAAAAATAGCGAAAATCGCAGTTATGAGGGTGAACAAATTGTTATTGAACTAGATCAAGTATGTTTCTTATGTATTTTGGTGCGCTGAATCGGATTCCGGAGTCCGTTTGGCTCATACACCCTCAGAATTTTGAGTAAATTGCGAAAATCCGCCAAAGATGGCTAAAAATAGCGAAAATCGCAGTTATGAGGGTGAACAAACTGTTATTGAACTAGATCGAGCACGTTTCTTATGTATTTTGATGCGCTGAATCCGATTCCGGAGTCCGTTTGGGTCATACATCCTCAAAATTGTGAGTAAATTGCGAAAAACCGCCAAAGATGGCTAAAAATAGCGAAAATCGCAGTTATGAGAGTGAACAAATTATTATTGAACTAGATCAAGTATGTTTCTTGTGTATTTTGATGCGCTGAATCCGAATCCGAGGTTTGTTCGGCTCGGACACTCTCAAAATTTTGAGTAAACTGCAAAAAACCGCAAAAAATGGCTAAAAATTGTGAAAAAACGCAATTATGAGTATGAAATTGTTTTTATTGAACTAGATCAAGTATGTTTCTTATGTATTTTGACGCGCTGATTCCGATTGCCGAATCTGTTTATCTCGATCATTCCATACACTGCCGTTCAAAAATTTGGAAACACTCGCCCCGATTCCGCGCCGCACGCAAAAGTTTCACTACTCTTTTGAAAATAAAGATATGCCAATAAACGGCGCTTCAAATGGGAAATATTCACTTATAATACCACAAGAGCTTCAAAATTATCGGGTATTTCCCGATAGGTTCGTTGCAAACAAATGAAGGAGTCAAGTTTTTCCTGAAAAACTTGACGACTTTATTTGTTTGCAGGGAACCTTGAGGGAAATGCCAGATAATTTTGAAGCTCGTGTGGTATTCGGGGGATTATTTTTCCGTCCCAAATGTCGGCCAATAGAATTGCACCATGAGATGAAATGAACAGTTAACAGTAGTAAATTGGTTCCAAACTGTTTTTTTTGCCTTCTCCGTATTAATGGGAACATTTCCTTTGACTTTTTTATCAATGGTGGACAGAGAACAAACTCCAAACCGACTCATTTTCATGCAAAATCTCCAATTTTCACAATTGAATTCAACCTGTCAGTTTGACGTGTGGTTAATTTGACTGGATCATGTTTTGTTTTTTATATATAGCAACTACCAGAGAAAATAATCAAAAAATTATCAGTATAATACCATGTAGGTTGTACCACGTGACGTCGAATGGTGCAATTCTATTGGCCGACATTTGGGTCGGAAAAATAATCAGCTTAATTTCGCTTTTTCCAAAAAAAAAATCGATTTTTTTTGTTGATGAGGTTTTTCGATGAAAAAGCCACGCAGATGAGATATTGTTTGAGATAACCCCGTTGTTTAAGATAAAAAATATCTCGTTGACAAGAAAAAATCCCGAAAAAAAATGTGAACAAAAATTCTGAAAAAATTGCATTGAATCAGAATAATTGTATGCAACTTTTTACCCTCGTAGTGATTTCACATGAACCCAGTAGTTTTAGAGTTACGCTATATTGTATAAATATATGGTCGTTTTTTGCGAAAAATTGAATATTCATGCGAAGAAAAATCGTACGAAACTTTTTAAAAAACTATATTAAAACTCATACTCACTTTCACAAGCTTTTCATGTGAAAAACAGTTAAGAAAAAATTTCATGGGTCGTGCGCGAAAATTTAATCGCCAAAAAAAAGCCGAAAAATGACCATGTTTCAAAGGGCGTACCGGGTTTTAAAAAAAAAGGAAATGTTTTTCTGGAAACAGCGAAATGAAGCTGAATATAGCCCCTTTGAAACGCCGCTTGTTGAATTGAAATATCTTCATTTTTAAAAGGGCCGTGAAACTTTTTGTCCCGCGCGCAATCGGAGCGGGTGTTTCCAAACTTTTGGATGGCAGTGTACGCATGATCGAGATTAACAGACCCGGGAATCGGATTCAGCGCATCAAAATACACAAGAAACATACTTGAACTAGTTCAAGAAGAAAATTTTCATCCTCATAACTGCCATTTTCCGCAATTTTTAGCCATTCTTAGCCGTTTTTCGCAATTTACTCAAAATGTTGAGGGTCTATCAGCCAAACGGACTTCGGATTCGGATTCAGCGCTTCAAAATACATATAGATAGATGAAAAAATCTTCAAATGAACAGATCATTTTTTTTTGTTGTGCACCAGTGTTATTTTATACTTTTTAGTTCGTTTTAAAAACGTGGTATATTAAAAATTTTCTTTCATTTAAATAATTATTTTCTACTCTTTAGTCTTACGTTTAAAATTTTACAATCGACTTTAACCCTTCCATGGGGTCTGTCAGACCCCACGAGAAAAATTGTCTATAATTCAAATACTAACACTAATATTTGAATAAAAAAAAATTCTAGTAGACGCCAAAAACATCTAAATAAAAGAGCCAATTGGTTTTGTAACGAAAATAAACATTTTAACATAAGAAAAAAAATCGTGAATTCCTTTTATTTTTGACTGAGTTACAGAAGTTTGAAAATTGCTGGGGTCCGTTGGACCCCACGAGACCGTTAAGGGTTAAACAGCCTTACGGTCCTCGGGACCCCATTTGTAACGGAATTTTTCCGGAACCTTCCTGGTTATTATTTAGCCGTGATTAAGCAAAATAATTAATCCAAAATACCATAACTAACACTAATAATAATGAATACGGATTGACCAACGATCAGAGCACTCACACGGAGCTCTTTTGCCCTGACTACTCAGATTATTAACGCAACGCGACCCTTGTCACAAATTTCTCCGAACCGCCGCATGGCGAAATATATTAACGCCAAACAAACTTCTCCAATACTCACAAGAGTAGAGGCAATACGGGCAAAAGAACTCCACGCGCACGGAAAGTACACGAGAGGATCGAGGTCACCACTTCGCTGCAACAACCGGAAGCTCCTCCTTGACCAATTCCCCGCGACACGTCGAGCCCTTGTCATGCTCCAAATTCGAGTAATTTATTCCCCGATACTCGATATTCTCTCGATCCTCGCTCGATCCTCTCCTGAGGTGCTCACCCCCTCTCTAGAGACTCCCCACGGCGGTCAACACTCTCATGCGGGCCACGGAGATTCTCCTTATTACTCCCCTCTAAGCGCTCTCCCCCCTTTACCATACCATATGAAATCCGTAGCAAATAATTTGGCTGTATCGTCAACGTCTTTCCGACTCGGTAGCGGTCTAAAACGCGAGGGGAGGCCTCCCTCGCGGAGTCAAAGCGTCGCCTAACTCGGCGGTGGACCCACACGTAATGCCACCAGGCAAAAATAATCTCAAAACAGCACCTCACGCTCCTTTCCACCCCCGTCATCCATTAAAGTGAGACGCCGGTTTCAACGGACCACGGCGTCGACGATACACCGGAAAAGGTATGGCACCGAGGCCGTTAAGTCAAGAAGGACGGGCGACTCATTATGTTGGCCCTTAACCAGCGTCCTACCGGCATCCCCATCCACTCCGTCCCGGTGGCGTGGCAAAATTGTCACGTCACAACACCTTGATGAAAAAATGACAGAAACATCTGACAAATTTCAGTTTGGGTTTGGGTTTGAAGTGGCGTAAAATCTTGAAAAGAATTTTCAATACATTGATGATATATTAACAGAGACATTTGACAAATTTTAGGTTTATTACAGTTTGGGTTTGGGTTTGAAATGGTATGAATTTTTGCAATCGATTTTACTTCAACTTTTATGAGATAATAACAGAGACATTTGACAAATTGTAGGTTTGTTTAGGTTTAGGTTTGGATTTAGGTTTCGGTTAGTTAATATTGCATTGCCATCCACTTTTGAACTGTGTTTAGAATTTCAAATCTCTAACTCATGGGGAAGTTAGTTAAAAAACGATTACAAAATTTCACCCAACCCCGCAGAAAATGGAAAACGAAAAAAAATTGAACCCAGAAAAGGTTTTGAATTATTTTTCGTCGATGAACAAAATGAGTGTGGACATAAAATATGTGGAAATAGTATATTTCGATACAAGAGGCCAAACGGGCGTTTTGCAGTGCGCAAGAAGCCCGTTTGGCCTCTCGTATCGAACAATATTTTTCTTTACGAATGCATGCAAAATCCGAGTTTGCCCTCCGTTTGCTGACATGCAAAACGGCTGCAATGCAAAATCCGAGTCCTAGGCGAATGACATTAGTCGTTGTTTCGATGCTTGAAAAACAAACGAGAGCCATGATGACTCGATCGATCAAACTCACTTCACTCGGTGAGCAAAGTATTTTGCCCACTGGTGAAAGCATTTTGCGCACCGGTGAAGTAATTTTGCCCACCGGTGAAACTATTTTGCGCATCGCCTGCACGCGCGGTGCGGAAATTAGCCGTTTTGCATGTCAGCAAACGGAGGGCAAACGAGGATGTTGCATGCATGAGTAAAGAAAAATATATTCCACATATCCATTTTTTAGAATGCTCAAATGTGAAAAAAAATTATAATATCTGAAACATGTATTTTCCAATCAACTTTGAATATACACTGCCGCTCAAAAGTTTGGATACACCAGTCGATATCTCTTGCCGCACTCGAAGTTGCATAACTCCGTCAAACAAAAAGATAATAGAGTTTAAAAAATGGCGTTTTGACGGGAAGGAATTCAGCTTTGTTTTGCTTCTTTAAAATATTCTTTATGATTTTTTCTCGAACCGGTATGCACCTTTGTACGTAACCGTTTTTTGACTTGTTTATCTATGATACATTTGTAGGTGTTAGCAAAAACACCATTTTCGTTATTTAAAAGGTTTCGTACGATTTTTTCTCGCAAAGTTATTTCATTTTTGGCTAAAAAAGACAAATTTTGAAAAATGGAATGTAACTGAAAAACTCTAGAATTTAAGAGCAAATGTCAAATACGAAAAACGTAGCGCACATCTACATGGAATCGCGTAGAATTATTCCAGAATTTTCCTGAGATTTTTTAAAAAATATGTTCACCCGAAACTCTGATGATGACGTCCCGGCGAAAAATTCCATTTGATTAAAATTTCGGTACTCTGCAATATAATAAAAATCGGAAAAAATTCAGCACCATTTGGAATTATTTTTTTTTACGGAGGTATACAACTTTTAGTGCGGCAAGGAATATGTATCCAAACTTTTGAGCGGCAGTGTATTTAAAATATATTTTACGCCCACCTTAATTTAACCCTTGACGGCCTCACGGGGGTCTATTGGACCCCAGCGATTTTCAAAAGTTTATAGCTCAATCACAAATAAAGAAATTTACAATTTTTTTCCTTACATTAAAATTTTTATTTTCGTTGAAAAAGCGATTGGCTCTTTTTTAAAAATGTTTTTGGCGTCTACTAGTATTTTTAAAAAATTCAAATATTAGTTTTAATATTTGAATCATAGGCCATTTTTCTCTCATGGGGTCTAACGGGCCCCATAGGACCGTCATGAAATTCCTAGATATTGGGACCGTTAACGGTTGACGTACATTTCGAAATATATACGGAATACCTAACTTTCGAAACTAAATATATTCAATATATTCTGGATCTATTTAAAAATAACTGGCTCTCGCCATTTACTCATTCTCATGGATGGATGAACCGAAATTTAGTGCGATGTAAATGTAAATCATTCCGAATGAAGGGATTTAATGCGATATAATCGAGACAATCGAGAAATAAATTTTTATCAAATGTTTCCCGAACATTTTTGTCTAATGGATTAAGTAAACCATTTTATGTCAAAAGATTCGGAAAAAATATTTTTACGACTTTTTGTCGAATTAAATTTCTAATTTCAATTCGATCGAAATTAGTGAGAGCTAATTTTTTTTGTCGAAATTTAAAAAAGATCTTTGCTCCGTTTAGATTCTTAATCAAGAGAAAAGCTCAGTTGGCCTCGTTGATCTGTTCCTTTGGTAATAAACATATGGCTTCGATTTTTAAACGATGAATCATCAGGAATGTTTTTCAATGAATCCATAGAGCATTTATAGCGAAACAATATACACTCTCATTCGTTCTGATCAAATGAAAATTATCAATTTCACTTTGCAATAATTAATTTTGATGTAAAGTTACTATTAAACTAGTACAAAAACCATGAAACTCGTAGAAACATTTTTTGGATATTAGAAAATATTTTTCTTTATACCTCGGTTGAAAGTACGTACATGCGGCATCAATTTCGATGCAGAAAGACCGAGATTCTTGCATTGGTAAAACAACGGAGTGAGGGCGGGAGCGAAAAACTTTTTTCACCCTGTACGTGAGACTCCCGCAACTGTCACCGGTGACTTGTTTGTAACCATTTTTTTCTCTGACGTCAAAGCTGCTCTTTCGTTAGTTAGAATCGTGTTGTGAGGAGAAATAATGAACCGCGCGGTCTCAACTGACGAATCCATGGACGAGGAAGAGGTATTCGAAGATTTCGATGCAGAGGCGGAATTGATCATACAGACGGAAACGTTACCAAAAAAGTCTGCTGATCGATAGAAGCTTGTCTACGAGAATTATAAAAAATGACAGATGGAGCATTAAAGTTCTCTGTCAAGCTCGGAAGAAACGAATTTGATCGTCTATTTTAAAGATTTAACAAAAAAGCTGAAACCATAATCTCTATGGAGCATTTGGTCGATGTTGAGAAAAACATTGAATATAAAAGACAACATTGAAATTAACAAATAAAAAAATGGTATAAGTTTGAACTCATTATTGTTGTTTTTTCACTCTAATTATATTTGCTCTTTTTTTGTATTGATGCCTGCCCCCGACCAGCTGGCACTCGCTTCGCTCGTGCCGCAAATGTCGGGGCAGGCATCAAAACATGAATCTATCGTACTTAATTGTACTTTATTACCGTACTTTCGACCGGCTATAATGAAAAATAGTATACACCACACGGGCAGAAGTTTGAGAGCCCTGAACTGCGCAACATGATGGCCCTCGGCTTCGCCTCGGGCATCATGATGTGCAGTGCAGGAATCTCAAACTTTCTGCTCTTGTGGTGTAATATACTATTTCTTGGGGGAGAAAATTGTAGTAAGAAAAAATGCGGCTATGTAAAGAATATTCATCACAGTTATATTAAGATTTTTCATTTTATAAAATATAGCTCTCTTGATCGATTGATGAAAAATAATATTTTTCTTCAGAAATTAATTTTTATACATACCAATTGGGAATTCCAACAAAAATGCATAGCAGATATTTATTTCTCACAGGTTGCAGAGCTCTCCGGGCTCGGTATATAATCTCGCGAATGTCCGTGTGGAAACTAATTTTCATAATCGTCGCGAAAAAAATCGGTGACGAAGGGTTTGTCTTGCTCGGTGTACGGTATAATAGGTAAATCGTAAGGTAACGGGAATATCGGCCATTTCCTCGACGGGTCCTCTTTTATTGAAAAATCAGTCTCGTTGGTCTGTGAACAAAGAAAAACTTTCAATTGTATTTTTTTTTCGATTGATTTTTTTTCCGAATAAAAACTCCCAGATATGAAATTCCAAATCGCAATGGCCACCAGCTAAAAAATTATCGCTTGGATTTGGGGACAAAATAACTTTCCAAAATAAATGTAAAGATGTTTCGCGTATAAAAACGCATAATGTATACAATAGTCATTAGGGTGGGCCCAAAATCCGCTTTTTTAAAAATTCTTTTAGCAATACCGAATATATGAAATTCATCATGCTACAAAAAAAATCGGTCCGGAAATATTTATTGAAAGACAAATTACTATTTTTAAGTAAATTTGCAATTATCTTAGAAACTATCAATCCTACATGATTTCATACGAGGAGCTTTTTTGTAGAGAATTAAACCTCCTATGAAATAAGCCGTTTATCAATTATTTTTTACCCATACAAAATATAAATATAGCGGAAAATGACAAGTTTTTCACTAAAGTTGCAATTATCTTAAGAACTATCGATCCTACATGATTTGATACCCGCGTAGAAAAAAACTATCTTGGAAAGAAAGAGAAAGAATCTTTAACAGAATCTTTGAAAGAATCTTGGAAAAAATCTTTAAAAGAATCATTGATAGGACCCGGAGCAAGATTCTTTCCAAGACTCTAAGAATCTTTTAAAGATTCTTCCAAAGATTCTTTCCAAATTCTAAGAACATTTTAGAGATTCTTTCAAAGATTCTGAGAATCTTTTTCAGATTCTTTCAAAGATTCTTTTATCGTATCGGACGAGAATCTTCCGAAGAATCTTTAAAGGATTCTTTGGAAGAATCGTTAAAAGTTTCTTTGATAGAATGAAGATGAGTTGAGTTTCTTTGATGAGGTTTTTTCAAAATCTCACGAAAAACTAAAAACTGACCAATTCGAGTCATTTTTCTAAAAAAAAGAAATTTGAGAAAATAGAAAAACTTTATTTAGGAAAAATATGGAAAATCGAAAATAAAGATGACCCTCATGGCCAAAGTCCGTTTTAACACGGCATTAAATCTTGGAAAAATGCATTCAAAGAATCTTAGAAAGATCAATTGGAAGAATCTTAGAAAGATTCATTTAAAGAATCTTGGAAAGATTCATTCAAAAAATCTTGGAAAGATTAATTGGAAAATTTTTGGAAAGACTGATGTAAAGAATCTTGTACAAGATTCTCCCGACCGATCAACTTGTACAAGATTCTTCACATCAGTCTTTCCAAGATTTTTCCAATTAATCTTTCCAAGATTTTTCCAATTAATCTTTCCAAGATTCTTCCAATTAATCTTTCTAAGAGTCTTTGAATGAATTTTTCCAAGATTTAACGCCGTGTTAAAACGGACTTTGGCCATGAGGGTCATCTTTATTTTTGATTTTCTATCTTTTTCCCAAATCAAGTTTTTCTACTTTCTCAAATTTAATCTTTTTCGAAAATTGACACGAATTGGTCAGTTTTTAGTTTTTTGTGAGATTTTGAGAAAACCTCAATCTTCCAAAGAATCCTTTAAAGATTCTTCGGAAGATTCTCGTCCAATGCGACAAAGGAATCGTTGAAAGAATCTTAAAAAGATTCTCAGAATCTTGAAAAGTATCTTGGAAAGAATCTTCAAAAGATTCTTTTTTTCCACCCGGGTATAAGGACCTTTTTTGTAGAGAATTGAATTTCCAATAAAAATAAGCCAAGGAACATTTTTTTTCAACATTTTGAACTTTGTCGAACTTTAGCGAGCTTAAGATAGAGACTCAAAATTTTTCCCTTCACACAGATTTTTTTTGTAGCATAATGAACAATATTTTCGGTATTGCTAAAAGAATTTGAAAAAGCGGATTCTCGGCCCACCCTAATACTATATAAAATTATACATCAATATATTGTAATTTATTTTTATTTAACGTACCACGAATTTCGGAACAAAAACTACGTTCGCCTCATAACTGAGTATACGATATGACGATGACCATACTTGACCCCAGGCAGCTTTGCTGAGATTCGCTGATCCAAGCACAAACCACCAAGCTCGCTTTTCATCCGAGGAAATTCGCGTGTAGGTTTTTATGTGGGGCATGGCACAACTGCGTTTAATACCATCGGCTTTCCATTTGCTGCATTAAAACAAAAAACCCAAGAAACAAATTATTAAAATCAACTTTCAAGTTCAATGATCGATAATTTTTTTTCTAGTTTCGTCTACTGCGAATAACACAAGAATAATAATCAAAGGAGAGAATTTAAAGAAACAATTCTTATTTTAGTAAATTAAAAAATTTGGGTTAAAAAACTCTACCCTGTTTATTTTCAATAATTAATTTAATGCTCACTGCATGTATCGGAGGATCCATTTTTGCTTATTGTGACCGGCCGTTGTGTAACACAAGGCATTAGAACATTCGCGCATGTCGTGGCTTGTTTTGAAATTTTCGATGGTAGGAAAGATAAACTTGAAATTTGGTTGGCCGATTCGACAATTTTCCTTGGTTTTTATCATGGATGAGATGATGTCGGTTACGATCCAACTGCGCTCGTAATTCGCTCCCAAACTTCCGATACTCGAGGCTTGAGCAACGACGATCGAGCTTAACGCCTCGCTTTCCGGAATACTAACGTTATTTCGCAATATATTAGCAAGTTTTTTGTGTCCCCATCTCGTATCGTCGGTCGTATAATTTCCCGGCACCGAGGCAACGAAAGCGACGCGTATCGCAGAACAATCAGCACGCGATACGATTGCCTTCCATTCGTTCATTCCTCGACCGTAAGAGCCGAGAAAATCCAAAAAATCTCTTTTGAATCCTGTCGGCGATTCACCATCGGTGACCTTTAATTTTTCATCCAATTTCGAGAGATGCGGTGACATCCAGAGACTGCAATATTAAAAAAGGAACATTTTTCTTTGAATAATTTTTCATTTCAATCTAAAGACTACAATCATGAATAAACAAGGGGGTGGAACAAACTTTTTTATTAACTTTTTAGTGAAAAAGGTGGTGAATTTAGTTTGCTTATCAATTTGGAGATTAAACGAATGTGGAATTTTTTGATATAATACGATACGAATATCTTTCATTTATGTATACAGGGTAATGTCACATATGTCACATTTTTCCAAAAGTCAAGGTCATTCTTATAGTAACTTTTAACGAGGAATTCAATGGTGACCTTAAGGGCAGGCTAAAGACCCTCTCCCTCGCTCTCACAGGACCCCTGTAGGCGCTCTCTCTCGCACTCACAAGAGCGGAAAGGCGGAGGGGAGGGTGTTTAGCCTGCCCTTAATATTGACCTTGACGATTACCGTCAAGGTTATTTCAAGGTCAAGTTTTTTTTCAAATGGAAAACCCCTCTTTTTACCAATTTTGAAGATTTGTGGAAATAACATAAAAATCTGGGGAAATTAGAAGATTTGAAGAAATTGCATAAAAATCTGAGGAAATTTTGAAGATTTGGGGAATTACATAAAAATCTGCGGACATTTTGAAGACTTGAAGAGATTACATAAAAATCTGAGGAAATTCTGAAGATTTGAAGAAAATACATAAAAATCTGAGGAAATTCTAAAGATTCAAAGAAAATACATAAAAATCTGAAGAAATTTTGAAGATTTGAAGAAATTACATAAAAATCTGGGGAAATTTCGAAAATTTCGAAGACATAGCATACAAATCTGAGGAAATTTTGAAGATTAGAAGAAATTACATCAAAATCTGCGGAAATTTTGAAGACATGAAGAAATTACATAAAAACCTGAGGAATTTCTGGAGATTCGAAAAAAAACATAAAAATCTGATGAAATTCTAAAGATTTGAAGAAAATACATAAAAATCTGAAGAATCTTCGAAGATTTCAAGAAATTACATAAAAATCTGAATAAATTTTGAAGATTTGAAGAAATTGCATAAAAATCTGAGAAAATTTTGAAGATTTGGAGAATTACATAAAAATCTGCGGAAATTTCGAAGATTTGAAGAAATTACATAAAAATCTGAGGAAATTTTGAAGATTCGAAGATTACATGAACATCTGAGAAAATTTTGAAGAAATTCTATAAAAATCTGTGGAAATTTTGAAGACGAAGACATTACATAAAAACCTGAGGAATTTCTGGAGATTCGAAAAAAAACATAAAAATCTGATGAAATTCTAGATTTGAAGAAAATACATAAAAATCTAAAGAATCTTCGAAGATTTAAAGAAATTACATAAAAATCTGGGGAAATTTCGAAGATTTGAAGACATTGCATACAAATCTGAGGAAATTTTGAAGATTTCAAGAAATTACATAAAAATCTGAATAAATTTTGAAGATTTGAAGAAATTGCATGAAAATCTGAGGAAATTTTGAAGATTTGGAGAATTACATAAAAATCTGCGGAAATTTCGAAGATTTGAAGAAATTACATAAAAATCTGAGGAAATTTTGACGGTGTGAAGGAATTGCATATAAATCTGAGGAAATTTTGAAGATTTGAAGATTACATGAACATCTGAGAAAAATTTGAAGATTTGAAGAAATGGAAATGTCTCTCTATAATATTATATTATGTACTTATATGCATTCATATACATATAGGGGTCAGAATTTCTCTCGGCTAATCATTAAGACATATTTTTCTCTCGCTGTATTATTTTGCACGAGTATCCTGGAAGCTTGACACGCGCGTAGCGCGCGCGTGAGCTCGTTTTGAAAAATCGAGTTACTTAATTGAAAAATATTCACCGAGTGTCGAAATTTTTGAAAAAAATTCTGACGTTTTTCTCGTTGATTACCATTTTTTAACATTTTTCCATTCAAACGGCTGTATCTTTGGCAGGAGTCAACGCATTTACATTAAAAAATTAATTTAGATTTTATTGAGCAAGTCGAACATCCCCCAGATAGAACACTGACGTATATTATACGTATATTAGACGTTGCCAGATACGTATATAATGCGTATTTAGTACGTATACTGAAGAGCTAAATGTCCGGCTAATCTCCGTATAATATATGTATATTCTACATATATTACACGGTATATTTTATGTATACGAGACGTCGAAAATACGTAGAATATACGTAGAATGCCCAGCTAATATCCGTATAATGTATGTATATTCTACATATGTTAAACGGTATATTTTACGTATACGAGACGTCGAAAATACGTAGAATACAAACGGAGAATATAAACAAATTATACGGATACTAGCATATATATATACGATGAAAATCAGTTCTATATTCACAATTGATAGTTCTTGAGTGTCAAGTAACGAAAAAAGAATTTTTGAAAAAAAAAAATTTTGCCCCCAGTGGGATTTGAACCCGCGACCCTTGTTTTTAGGCATATCCTCAGATTGAACATGAATTAAATTTAAAAAAAATAGATAGTTTTGAAGTTCATGAATTTTTCCGACCGCTTTAGTTATCTTGCATATTCGCGGACCTTAGAATATGTACGAGACCTGACTGGGATCTGAAACCTACCTATCTATTGAGCCTAACGAACAACCTACGGCTGGGACGCTAACCACTACACCACCGACTACTTATGGTATTCTGATGTAAATATCATATCTATAGAACACAGGCCGAGAACAATCACGTGCCAAAATCGTAGTGAGAATTTATTTTCATTACCCGAAGGCCGTTTTTGGTTCGACTTGTCTTTTAACTAAATTAAAAACTAAAATATTGAATCACATGAATAATAATAACAATTATAATAATAAATAGTCTTATTTCCAAAATCAAAAAGGCCGGAGACCACGGGATGTGTGGCAGGCTAATTTTAGTTCGATTTTAAATAAACTCATAAAAACACAAAAATAATAATAATAAACAATAATAAATATTATTATTATTGTTATTATAAAAAATTATTGCTCTCAATTGTAGAAAGCAGTTTTTATTCTTAAATAACAATAATATTAAATGATAATATACTCAATGAACGTATAATATTCGTATATGTATTAAACGTTCATTGAATAGCTTCAGATTTAAGGATCGCAAACGTAAGATAATAAATATATATAATATATGTATATGAGATGTACAAAATGCCACCGAGATATGTAGAAAAAAATAAGTCCAATATACGTATATATATACTATATACGTATATTGGATGTGTTTTTATCTGCAGTATCCCGGTGGAATGTTGTACATTTCATATATATATACAATATATGTTAATAATAATATATGTCATATACAGATAATATGTGTTACATACAATATAAGTTAATTAAAGCTATTCAATGAACGTATAATATACGTATATTATACGTTCATTGAATAGCTTCGTCCAATATACGCATATATATATAATATATACGTATATCGGACGTGTTTTTTTTCTACATATCTCGATAGAGTTTTATACATCTCATATACATATAATATATGTTAATTACCTTACGATTGCGATTCTTCGATCTGAAGCTATACAATGAACGTATAATATACGTATATTATACGTTCACTAAACAGCTTTAGATTTAAGAATCCCAATCGCAAGATAATTAACATATATTATATGTATATGAGATGTACAAAATTCCACCGAGATATGTAGTAAAAAAGATGTCCAATATACGTATATTATACGTCATTTGTCTTAATCGTAAAGTACATGTTTCGTATACATATAATAGATGTATATAATTCGATGTCAAATGCTTATTGTATAATATACGTAAATTATACGTATATGAAATTCTTTCACTATTATCAATAAATAGACCTAAAATATACGTTCAGTATACGTATAATACAGGTATATCATAGACGTATACATATTATATACATATATACCTGTAATATACGTATAATATACGTCAGTGTTCTATCTGGGTCCGTTTCAGGGCAAAAAATGTAAAAATATTTTTTTTCTCAAGAAAAGACACTCGTTATTTTGTGTTTTTTTATTACCCCGAATCATGAATACGAAAAATGCATTTTTGCTATTTTTTAGACACTACACGCAACAATTAAGGGAGCAAGAAAAATTTCCAAATTTTTCGGTGATTTTCAACAGGCTGTATTTCAAGTCGTATCGAAGTCATAAAAAAAGCATTTTAAAGCTCCAAGATTTTTAGGAGCTACGGTTTTTGCGAAATTTAAAGAAATGGCGCGAAAGAAAAATTTTAAAATTTTGTTACCTTTTTATTTTTGGTTCACGGGCTTGAAATTTTTTTTTCCAGCCAAACCAATACATGTACTCGGTAGCCTGTTTATTCAGCTTCAATTTCTTTTTTTTTCTACGTTGATTTCTCGCGGAGATATCCGGCTTGGTCCAATCAATGGTCGTACGGAAATTAATCGGGCAGTTTCGAAAACTGGAATAAATTTCCTACAAGATTCCTTCAAGAGATTTGAGAAATTTTTCTTCTGCCCTCAATATGCAGTTGAACAAAGTACAAAAAAGTGACTTTTTCCTTTGATTTGGTAAATCAACTGCAGCTTTGCTAATATTGATGAGATGCTAATGTTTTAAGGAATGTTTACAGCTCAAAGTGCCCCCAATAACCCTGTAAATTTGCAGATGGATCCATTGAATAGTTTTTCCGGTCCGATTGATCAAAATTTCCAAAAAATTAAATGAGCAAGGTTTTTCTGAACATCAGGTGTTTTGTTTTGTTTGTGAGAATTGTTCGCGCACTTAGTCCTAGTGGACCATTGTGCCCGGGCCCTTAACTGGGCAAGTTTATTAGCCTGTCAGACCCATAGGCAAGCCAGCCTCGCGCGCAAAGCGGAGAAGCCTGCCCACCCTTGTGTTCTTCAGGCTGAATTCAAGGACGACAGGTGCCCCAGGGACGTCATTTCTGACGCCCGTCAGCTCCCTGCACCTCGTAATGAGATGAAGTGGTGTCTCGTCTCCATCTTTACATCTTTGACAGACTGGTTCCTCTGCAAGACCCAGTCGCTTCAGATGCTTCCTGTGTGCCAGTGTCCCGTGGCTAGTCCCACGACCACCCTGATTTGGATTCGGTCTAGTTCAGTTAGCATGGTCGTAGCATTGCTAAGGGCCCAGAGAAGAGTTCCTTGGTGTGCCTCATCCCTGGATCCTGCGCGCAGAGGTCCGCGAACTGATTCGCGGCTCATCTCTCCGTTATCTGTTTCACGAGTCTCATGGTAACACCTGGGCGGTCGCCATGGTCTGCCATATCGGGCCACGAAGCGCCGAATCTGGCCAACTCGTGAGCCTTTTCGTTGCCCTGGATACCGCTGTGACTTGGTACCCATAACAGTTTCACTCTGTTGACTCTAGCCAGTTGAGTCAGCAGGTTTATACAGTCGCTTGCCAGCTCAGACTTGACCACCACATTGAGCAGCTGTCTGAGCACAGCACAACTGTCGCTGCATATGTAGAGATGTTTGCTGCTATATCCCCTACTGAGGATACTTCGGGTATAGCAAACAGCTCTGCCTGGAGAACGGAGACGGTGTGGCCGAGTGTGAAGGATAACTCCGTTCTGGGCCCCTCGTTCCAAATTCCGGCCCCAGTGCCGGTCTTCGACTTCGCACCGTCTGTATACCAGACTGGTCCGCCGGGCGACAGTAACCTATCCTGTTCCTCGGTCCATGACTGCCTGTCAGGAATGAGGACCTGGTAATTATGGTAAAAGTGGTGTTCCTGCGGGCACCAGTCCCCCCCCGAGCCGAACAATCTCCTCGAGATCTCCCGCCCGTCGGAGAACCCATATGCGGCCCTAGTCCACCTACCACTGAAGAGCAGCCGAATTACCGCATTCCTTGTCCCAACCTTTGCTGCGAGGTGCGGAGGCGGGATGTCAATCAGGGCACCCAGAGCCAGGGTCGGGGTTGTGCCTAACGCACAAGTTATCTCCAGCCCTGCCAGTCTGTAAACCCCATCCAAAGTCCTAATACCAGCCCGTCCCAGCGCAGGCCACCATACTAGGGAGGCGTAGATTAACTGGGTAACCAGGATGGCCGTGTAAATCCACCTAACCATCTTGGGTTTTAGCCCCCATGTATGACCGAACATCCTTCTGCAGGCCCAGAATGTGACAGTTGCCTTCCGGGCTTGCTTTGTGATGTGACTCTTCGAGCTGAGCTTAGAATCGAGCGTCACTCCTGGGTAGCAAACCTCAGAGAAGAACGATAGCTCAGCACCATAAATCGAAGGGCCCTTTATATTTAAGCGCCTTTTTCGTGTGAATAGTACCATCTCAGTCTTATTCGGGTTGAACCGTAACGACTTTGATGTGCACCACTCTTCGACGAGATCGAGCGCTTTCTGCATCTTGCTCGCCATGACTGCAGGATGATTGCCGCTGACTGCTATACGCACGTCATCGGCAAATCCCACCACTTTGACTCTCAGTCCTTCAAGCCTGCGCAGAAGCCCGTCGACGACGAGCAGCCACATCAATGGGGATGTTTACTCCCCTCTGCGGGCAACCCCGGCCGACTCGAGCACTGTCAACAGTCCCGCTGGGACTAGCTGTTATGGTCCGCGTCCGCAGCATGAAGTGCATCCAGGCGATGATTGTGCCGTCGACGCGGAATTCCCTCGCCGCCCCACAAATTACGTCAAAAGAGGTGTTGTAAAATGCCCCCTCGATGTCTAAGAAAACGCATAAGGTGGCCTCCTTTTTGTAGAGGGTCCGCTCTATCTCGTGAACGAGACTATGCAGAGCCATCTCAACGGATTTTCCCGCTTGATACGCGTGTTGTGAGTGGTGCACTGGTGTTAGCATCAGTGCCCCATCCCTTATGTACCTATCAATGAGTCTCTATTGTTTTCAATAGGAAAGACGTCAGACTGATAGGTCTGAAAGCCTTCGCTTGGTCATAACTAGCTTTGCCCGGTTTCGGGATAAAGACGATGATGACCTCCCTCCAGGCCCTAGGCATATTTCTTAGTGCCATACAGGATCTGAAGGTGTAGTTCAGGTGCCTGACTCCCCTCCCAGCTGAAGCAAGGCCGGAAAGATCCCGTCAGCAACCGGGCTCTTGTACCCATCGAACGAGTCCAAGGCCCACTGGATCCTGTCCGGGGTAACCACCCCGGCGGCCGTTGCCCAATCACCTGGTCTGATCGCGGGCTCCTTTTCCTCTTGAGTAAGGTCCCGCTCGATCAGTGTGGACCCAGGGAAGTGCACCTCCATCAGATGCGCTAAGATGTCTTCGTGTTTCTCAGCTATCCCCCCATTTGGGAGTGCAAGTCCACCAAGCTTTATTAGTGGGCCTGTGGTGAAGACCCTACGGAGCCGGGCCACAGTGGGCAGGGCCTCCATCTCCCCGCAGAATTTCTCCCAGGCCTTTCTTTTAGAACCTTTGACCAGCTTTTGATAGGTCCTTTGTGTGGCCCTATAAATCACCCAGTCCGGTTCCGCCATGGTTCTCATGGCTCGATTAAGCAGGCGGCGCGAGTCAGAGCGTAGTTTACTCAGCTCACTGCTCCACTATGCTCCTTTTTTCACGCTCTTGCGCTCCCTCACGGGGCACGCAGCCTCATAACTTTGGATGATGGCTGAGGTCAGCGTGTTGACCCCTTCCTCAATCCTTCTCTCGGACTTCATCCACCCCCCCGTATCCCCAAGCCTTCCACTCAGGGTCTCCCTGTAGGAGTTCCAATCGGTAGTCCTGGGGTTCCAGTAGGCCGAAGTGCTGTGCTGGGCCTCTTCACCCTTGATGTTGAATAGAATCCGGCGATGGTCCGAAAGGGTATCTTTGTCAACCACTCGCCAGCCTTCTATCTATTTTGCTACCCTGGGAGTTCCCAGGGTGAGTTCAATGACCTGCTGCCTCCTTGCCATGACAAAGGTAGACCTTGAACCTTTATTAAGGATTTCTAGATTAGTGGCTGAGAGGTACTGCAGCAGAGCCAAGCCCCTCTCGTTCATGTTGGAACTGCCCTAGATGAGGTGGTGCGAATTTGCGTCGCACCCTACCACTAGATCCAGTCCTTCTCTCCTACAGTCCACCAGGACTCTCAGTTCCCTCGTCGGTAGAGGTTCCTCAGAGTCGTACGGCAGATACGCTGAACACACGATGAGATCTGTCAGTGCCCCCCCTATCCTCAGTTTTACTGAGGCCACTGCTAGATCCCTACTGCAGAACCTGCTCAGCTTTAGGGCACTATGTCTTTTGTGAATGAAGACACAGGCCGTTGGGCTGAGCTCTGCCGGATCATATATTAACGACCTAATGTTACGATCAATCCCTTTTACGCACCCCCTGCAGATCCAGGGTTCTTGTATTAGGGATATGTCTGTCTGCTCCACCGCAAGGTCCCGACTTAGGACAGCCGAGGCCACTGTGCAGTGTTGCACGTTACTCTGTGAGCATTAATCAACGCTTCCATCGCATTGTTCCGTGGGAGCTTCCATCGCATTGCTCCTTCAGCCCCTCGGACCGGCGATCCATCGCCAGTCACGGGTGGCGTTGTCAGAGAGCCCGCCAGGGCCTCGGTGAGGGTCATCTGGACCCCCTGCCGAGTCCCCGCCAAGCCCCCTCTCTGCACCGCTCGGATCCTCGGCGGTCTGCCCCTGGTCCAGGCGGTGCCCCTAACTCTCTCTGGCCGGATAAACAGGTCCCCGAACGCCACAGTCCCGACGCGGGTAGCTGTCAGGTCCACGTTGTTCTAGCCCCGCGCTCGCGACTCAGGTAGGTCGTCCTGTTCAACACCCATCCTCTCTGTCTCCCGCGCCTCCGCTGCCGAAGGCAACCGCAGCACGGTCGGATCTACTGTGACCTGGACGTTCGGAGCCGAGAGGGGCCCCGAAGTCCGGTCGTCTTTCCTTTCACCGTGGAGGGTCCCGCGAACGCGAGCCTACCCTGAGTCAGGTCTGGAGCCGGGGCCCGGCACCGCGTCAGCCGATCCCACCGTTGCCGGCGCGGTCGGCCTCCGCTGCACACCTCGCCCCGGCCTCTCCCGGGCTGCCGCGGGATCAGCGGCCCGCTCCCTCTCCTCAGCTCTGTGGTGGGCCTCGTAGAAACAGACCCTCCCCAGTCCGAAGTGAGGCGCAAAGCCGCCCCCCCTCAGCGTCTCCAGGGAGTGGTAGTCGACCCCCAGAACCAGGTGGGCGGATTCCCGTACCACCTTCCTGTCCCACACCCTCCACAAGGGAGTTTGAAGGCCAGGGTTCCGTCGGCCCAGACGATTGAGGATGATATCGGTCCGCTCGGTTGAGCCGGGGAGCATCGCTGTCACCCTCTTTAACTTGGGTAGGCGCTCCTCCAGCACTTGGAGAATCGCCCTCCCATGGTTTCAGGTTGGGGACAATCGTCCTCAACCATTCTTTGGCTGGCTCATCGAAACAGTTCACCCACAGGACGCCCTGACCGCATCGGGTCCCCTCGAAGCAGGGGACTGCTTGCCCGATAGGGACAGCGTCCAATGCCCCGAGGAGTTCCCGAGCCACCGGCCGGTCCTCGCCCCGGCCCAGGACGGCTTCCGGCTAGCTAGCAGGCGCAATGGCCAATCTTCTATCCGCGGTCACCGCATCACCGTAGCCAGTGGGCCGCGGGAATGGCCTGCTCCTTTTCACTACCTTAGCTAGCTCCGGTGGAGTTTTATCCGCTTGTCGGGGCCGTTTAGCGCCCGTCACCACGGTCTCCACAGTCGGCGAGCCTCGGCGACTCGGCTCGTCGGATGGGTCCTGCGCAGCCATCCTGGCCTTGCGAGCCCTCCTCTTCGCCGCTTCGCTACGACTCGCTTTCCTCCCGGGCATATACGAGGCGTCGGTAGGCCCGGCTTTCGCTGAACCCTCCAACCCCGCTCTCAGCGCAGAGTTCCCGTCAACCGAGGTCTGGGTCACCGTCGTAGCAGCAACGATGTCCCCGTCCCCCAGACTCACGGTCCCTCCCACTATTTGTCCTGACGGCTGTGCCCCAGAAGAGGCCCTACCGTCGACGTGTAACTCAGTGGTTTTTGTTTTTACTATATCCATTCGATTCCCACGAGTATTCAAGAACTAAAGGTCCACCCCCGCAGAGCCTGCATGCGGGGGTAAGGCTAAATAGTCATGAGGTGTCGCCTGGTGCCCCATGCGCATCGTTAAGGATGTATGAGCGCTAGGCTTAATATTAGATCAAACGCTGATTTTTTAATATGATATTGTCAAGGTTCAATATTCAGTACTCCAAAAATTTAAAGGCCCCTTAACGACTATTTAAGCAAGATATTATTGATTGAAAATGTAGTATTATTCATGGTTATACGCAGAGCTTACGGCAAGGTTGACTTTGCAGCTTTATGTTTTCCACAGTTCGACCGTTTGTATATTAGATACCGTAGATGAAAAACATCGTGTATATCCATTGAATGTCAGGGATTATGATGATACATTGAAAAACGGGGATCAACGAACATTCGAATTAGATATATCAAGCTAAACACGGCCTTCTTCACTTTTATTTAGAGGTTAAAGCTGAGGAGCATACGATACACCACCGGAGTCAGTCAGTTACTCGGAACGAAATGATGACAAGACATCCCGTTCCCCGAGCGAGGGAAGCCGCTCAGTCTCCGGCCGTTCTTCTATCCGCCACCTGAAGACGCGCCTCGGTCGGGTTTCAACCCGCCCCCCCGCGCCTCTTAACGGAGGTTAGGGGATCCGAACTAAGAACATCAGGTAATCTTCTTAAAAATGGAAAAATTGATTTCTTTTCGACTTTTTTTTACAATTCTGCACTGTTATCGACCAACTTTGAAAACAAAAAAATTTCAAAAATTTATAAACCAAATTTTTTTTTTTTATTTTCGATTTTTTTCTTTCCAAATTTAACCGATAACAGATGCAGAATTGTAAAAAAAGTCGAAAAAAAATCAATTTTTCAATTTTTAAGAGGATTACCCGATGTTCAGAAACAAAAACCTTACTCCTTTACGTAAAAAAAAAAAATTTGCAAAATTTTCAAACAAAAATTTTTTTTTGAATTTTTTTTCTCAAATTTCACCCATAACAAATGTAGAATCGTAAAACAACCGGTACTCTGGTGTAGTGGCTAGCGTGCTCGCCTCTAAACCAGAGCATCGGGAGGTCCTGGGTTCGATTCCCTGTGCCGTAGTTTCGTCGAGAAATAAAAATATGGGCGTGACAAGCTCCAGATATATATATGTGGCATACACAAGTACTCGTACAGGTGTGAGTCACATGTATATAGCTGTAGTCCATGTTTACAATTTCCCGACGAAACGTGACGTAGCTCCGGCATCGGAAAGCGAACTCAGGACCGGCTATAGTGACACAGGTTTTCCGCAGTTTCCCTGTGTCTATGGAAATTAATTTCCATAGCAAATGCGCTATAGAGGGGGAAGTCGGATGCGGCCGCATGGGGATCTGGTTACTGATCCGGACCAGATCCTCAGGGGGGACTGGCTACTGACCCGGGCCGACCCTGTAATAGGCGAAAGCCTCGAGACGGGGGGAAATGCACAATAAAAAAAAAAAAAAAAAAAAGTTCAAAAAAAAAAAAATTTGTCCATTTTTAAGAAGAATACCCGATGTACACTGTTAAAAAAAAAATTTGAGACAAACAAAATTTATTTGATGCAAGTAATTTAATTTTTTGTATATTATCCCGTAATTCGTTATTGGGATGAAGTAAATATATTTTTGACAGAAATATCATTCTTCAATGAGAGCAAATATGAAATAATTTAAAACAACGCACAGTTACTATACGGGAATGTACGAGCTACTAAAATATCAAACCCATTTACTTCAGTCAAGTAAATTAAAATTTGAATCAAGCTTCCGACTACGTGGTTCCGAAAATTGAACTGTTTCGTCAAACTCAATGATTGCTTGTACTCAAACAGGTCATACGTTCGATTAATTAAATACTTTTCTTGAAATGATTACTAATTTTTGGTGCCGTGTATGGTTCCATAGAAGCTAGAAAATGCTCATTTGAATGGAACATGCTATTAGTTCCTTCCAAACCCAAATCTATTAGTCCAATTAAATATTGTTTTAGACCACCCGTGCAGAATTGTTTATTTTTTCCATATATTTATCAGTTGTTAAGACGAAAATCAGTTCTATATTCACAATTGATAGTTTCTACGGGTCAAGTAACGAAAAAAAAAAATTTAAGAAAAAAAAAATTCGCCCCCAGTGGGGTTTGAACGCGCGACCCTCGTTTTTACGCATATCCTCAAATTCAACATGAATAAAATTTTTTAAAAATAGATCATTTGTAAGTTCATGGATTTTTCCGGATGATTTAGTTTTCTTGCATATTCGCGGACCCTAGAATATGTACGAGACCAGACTGGGATTTGAAACCTTCCTACCTATCGAGCCTACCTAACGACCTAAGACTGGGACACTAACCACCGACTCCTTTTAATATACTAATGTAAATATCATATATATATAGAACACAGGCCGAGTAATAAATACGAACCAAAATAGTATTAAGAATTTATTTTCGTTACCCGAAGGCCATTTTTTGGTTGAACTTGTCTTTTGACTTAATTTAAAAAAATCAAATATTGAATCAGATGAATAATAATATCAATAATAATAATACCATAATAAGAATACCGTGTCATAATAATACATAACTTTTTCTTGTACCGGAAAAATACACGGTAAGGTGAAAAACTTAAATTACTTGCGCCAAAAAATTTTGGTTAATTCAATCACAAATTTTCCATATACACAGCTAATAACTCGAATTTGTGTTAAATGAATTAAATATTGCGCTCACATACAATAATCAATTCAGATAAATAATACTGATTTTTTAAATAAAAAAATCCTATTTTAATATCAAATAATTTTTATTTGGCTTGATAAAACAGAATGTTCCGATGGATCATCTGAAGTAGTTCAATCAAGTAATTTTTTTTTGTTGTCCCAAGATACCAAGTCTTTACATCAGGGTATATTTTATTGTACCAAAGAAAAACACAATTGATGTAAAAAATGTAAATTACTTGCTTACAGTATTTTTGGTTTATCCAATCAAAAATATTACATATTCGCAACTAATAACTCCGGTTGATGTTGACCAAATAAAGTATTACGTTAAAAAATATTAATTATTTCCAATTAATATTTGTGCCTTGCTGTTCGTAGAAATCCTGTATTCGAATGAAATAACTGTAACTAGTACCAATGGATTAGATTATTTTGACCAAATAACTGCTACCAAGAAAATGACTTACTGCGCGCAATTTCTGTTTTTATTAAATGCAAAGAAAAATCGTTTTGTCTCAAGTAAATGCCACTCAAGTAATTTCGGTTATTTGAATTAAATAATTTTTTTTAACAGTGTAACAGAAACCTTGCTCCTTAAATTTTTTGGAAATTTTGATCAATCTGTCCAGAAAAACCATTTAATGGATCGATCTGCAAATTTACAGGGTTATTGGGGGTACATTGAGCTGTAAAAATTCCTTAAAACATTAGCCTTCTCATCAATATTAGCAAAGCTGCAGTCGATTTACCAAATCAAGGGAAAAAGTCACTTTTTTGTACTTTTTTCAACTGCATATTAATTCAACTGCGATTAATTTCTTTACGACCATTGGTTCCTGAGATATCAGTGGTTAAAGACAAAAGGATCCTTTTTTATTCAAAGCCGGATATCTCCGCGAGAAATCAACGTAGAAAAAAAATAAAAAAGGTAATTGAAGCTGAATAAACAGGCTAACTGGTCCATGTATTGGTTTAGCTGGAAAAAAATTTTCCAAGCCCGTGGACGAAAAATAAAAAGGTAAAAAAATTTCAAACATTTTCTTCCGGGCCATTTTTTAAAATTTCGTACGAACCGTAGCTCCTGCAAATCTTTGACTAAAAGATCTGAAAACTAGAATCTTGGAGCTTCAAAATGCTTTTTTTATGACCTCGATACGACCATTTTTCACTGAAATACAGCCTGTTGAAAATCACCGAAAAATTTGGAAATTTTTCTTGCTCCCTTAATTGTTGCGCGTAGTGTATTATAGGATTTGTAAACACCGTGAAGTAACAGCTATTTTTTATTTATTAAAATATTAATACAAATTTAAAAAATAACTGTTCCTTCGCGGTATTAAAGAATCCCATAATATAAAAAATATCGAAAATTCGTTTTTCGTATTCACAATTCGTAGAAATTAAAAAAAAATAAAGTAACGACTGTCTTTCCTTGAGAAAAAAAATATGTTTGCATATTTTTCCCTGAAACGGACTTGCTTAATAAAATCTAAATCAATTTTTTTCTGGAAGGCCATAAAAAGATGAAGATTTTCGTTTTTTACAAATGTAAATACGTCAAATCCTGCCAAAGATGGAGCCATTTGAATGGAAAAATGTTAAAAAATGGTAATCAACGAGAAAAATGTCAAAATTTTTTAAAAAAATGTTAACACTCTGTGAATATTTTTCAATAAAATAACTCGATTTTTCAAAATTATTTGTGGAATTTTTTATTTTTTACTGGCAGAAGTTACATGGATCGCCTCATATTTAAACGTGAAATTTTCTGCTCTTTCCATTGCCGATGTCAAACAGGGGGTTTCCATTTGAAAAAAAAAGTTGACCTTGAAATAACCTTGAAGGTAATGGTCAAGGTCAAATTAAAGTCACCATTGAATTCCTCGTCAAAAGTTACTACAAGAATAACCTTGACCTTAACGTTTTGACCTTTTGGAAAAATATCTTAGCCGAGGAAATATTTAGCCGTCCCGTTAGTTATGTGACACCCTTTATGAACTGAGTAAACATATTTTAACGTACCCTTGAGTTCGGAAGTCCCAATCGTCTCTGTACAAATTAGCGGTCGCCACGACGATTCTTATACCTTCGTCGGCATAACGAAATATCGAAATTTTCGCGTGATGACTGCCCCAAGATGTTGGACACTTGACATGATGAGCCACTACGTTTTTCGGCAAATTTTCCGCTCCAACAGCTTCGCCGTAAAATACGTGCATTTTAGCGACTTTTGTATCCTGACCGGCGAGCATATACTGAGCGAATAGCCAGCCAAAGTCGACCACCATATTGAGATGTAGACTCGTCGTTATTTCGCCCAAACTACGATCGAGAATCTCCGAGAGTGTTACGCTGAGTTTCTGTCGCCAAGTTTCGGGTGATCGTTGCACAGCCGTGAAGAAAATGTAGTACGGCTCAGCGAGTAACCACTTAAGGGCGAAATCGCCCATAGGCGGCACATAATCTTGACCCGTGCCGGACTCTCTCATTTTTCGAATTATAATCTCTCGCAATTTACGCCGATTTTCATCGTCCGACTTTCCGGTCGCTTCTGCAAGTCTGACCTCTCTGGATCGTTCCCTATTTTTCACTCTCGATGACTTAACATTTTCCTCTTCAGATCTTCCGGCATTTACGTCACTCGATCGCCCCGCACTTGGGTCTGTTCCAGACTCGCCGCTGCTTGATGTTAGCTTAATTTTCCTGAGAATTTCAAGCTGCTCGCATAACAATGCTCGATTTGTACATTTATCTTTCGCGCTATCGGGAAGAAATATATCACCCTCGGACGGTATTTCATTCAGCAATTTATTAACTGTGAAAAAAGAAAAAGATCGGAAGAATAATTACTTTTGTTCAACATTTTCTAAGATGAGTACAATTGAGTGAGATATGAAAAAATTGTCTTTGCACATTGCAAAAGACAAACTAGTGCAAACCAAGATGAATCTGGATTATGCAGAAGCAAAATTAATGACAATGACTTTAGAGAAAAATAACTATGTTTATGCAGATAAGTCCACAGATATATTTTTATGCAGTTTTTCATTAAATGCAATTCGTAATTTTATTTTGATCTAACGAATAAGACCCAATTTTATTTTTTTTATCTTTAATCTATGAATTCAGAAAAAAATTCATAATACTATTCAACGTTATTAAGTAAAAGTCGTTGAATAATAATCTGGGACTTGAACTAAATTTCAAAATAAAAGAGCTGAAACTTTTAACACATTTTTCTCAGAGATAACTTAATGGAATGAAAAAAGAATAGTGGAGCAACCCATACACATTAATTACGGAGGCAGCCCCACTCTTCTTTTTTAATTCCATTGAGCCATCTTTGAGAAAAATGTGATAAAAGAATTTTGAGGTTATGTTGACCTTTAGATTCCCTTAAGGGCAGGCTAAACACCCTCCCCCCCGCCTTTCCGCTCTTGTGAGTGCGAGAGAGAGCGCCTATAGGGGTCCTGTGAGAGCGAGAGAGAGGGTCTTTAGCCTGGCCTTAAGGAGGCTTAGGCCTCTTCTCTGGCTTCCTTGAGTTTGTAAGTTACCATATTGTCCTCAAAAACAACATACTGCAACGAAAAAATAATAGCAAGACCGTTTATACCCTTTAATTTCGCAGGCGGCACTATTATTATTTATTTTTTGCTTTGCCACACCATCATCTAGACAAATGCATCAAGCATTTGAGGCTATATTAGTTTTTTTTCCTTTTTCTTCAATATAAATATATTTTACTACCAATAATATTTGTTTGCTTTTGATATGAGAATGATGACTTTTGTTTTATGCTCCGTTTACGAATGACATAAAATACTTACGATGGGAATGTGACATCTGTTGGAAATGGAAGGGGTTCCTCCTAAAGCACGCGGCTCCGTACGAACACTCCGGCTTATTTTTCTCCATTTTAAGAGAAAAATAACGCGGCGTAAAGAGTATGTGGATGTCGCTTTGTTTATGTAACGTGCGAATAAATAAAAACGATTGTCGGAGAACCATAAGAACAATTTACCCTCGTTTGTTTACATTTTGACAGCGGGAGACGTGATGGAGAAGTACCAAATATTTCAATATATGTAATACTCCTATATAAGTGGCGGCTGGCGGGGACACCGATGAAGCCATAGACCTTATCATGGAGACTAGACAGTGTTGGCAACCTGGAAGACGGCACTGATCGTACCAGGGGCGTAAAATTATCGTACCTGACGAAAAATTATCGTACATTTTCAAATAACATAAAAACGCGTTATTTATCATTAAAATAATAAAATTGATTAATAAAATAGATATTATCGTGAACTTATATTGCGCCCAACACGTAATTTTTCGAATTTTATCATTTTTGACTGGGTCACGGTCGTACGTACAGAAACTCTAACGTTTTTTCGGTGGTGGGGGTGACATAGAATATTTGAAGGAGTTTTTGGTTAACATTATTGCCGCGCCGCTACTAACGAATGCCAAAGTGAAATATAATATAGTGATACTCCTTAGGGATAATGAGTCCCAAATTGCAAATGATGAGAAAATTATGAAAATTTAGTATGTTTTTGGATGAATTATTTAAGAGGTCGTGTAAAAATTTCACGACGATTAGGAAGCTCATTATCGAACAATTAAAATTAACAAATTAAATTTCATCAAATGTAGTCTTATGGAAACTGATATAACTTTGCGACAAGTTTTTTTTACCGCTGAATTTTTTAATATCTACACTATATTGAAAGCAACGGGAACAAAACGAAGTTTATAGATAAACATTTTTTTATTCGTTTAAAAAATTGTTCTTTACAAAATGTTAATATTTTAATAACGAGCTTCTTAATCGTCGTGAAATTTTTACACGACCTCTTGAATACTTCATACAAAAACACCCTACCAGGACGAACGACAGTAACCAACGTCGTTTGTCTTAAATTCCGACGGTTGAGTGATGAATTCCGACGGTTGGACCGCCGGGAACTGTCGGAATTTAAGACAAACGACTGTCGGTTACTGTCGTTCGTCCTGGTAGGGCATAACAAATTTTCAGAATTTTTTTATCATTTTTCATTTTAACTCTTAAGGTGGTTGAAGTAATAATGATAGAATTCTGAAAATGTAATATGTTTGTACACGAAGTATTCAGGAGGTCGTGTAAAAATTTCACGACGATTATGAAGCTATTTATTGAACAATTAATATCAAAAGATTTCATAGGGACTCAACATCCTTAATTGATGACTGCGCAAGCGCTATCGTCTATCCCTCTCTCACACATGGTGGCACTAGGATGGCATGTGACGAATGCAGGGATTCGCCGCAGATTTGCCAACAGAGGGTTCCCTCGTAGTGCGGATTATTTGAACGCTGCATTTGAAATACTTGCAAAATTGCGAATCAAACGCTAATTTCAATAGAATATTTCTTTGGAAAACTGTGAGAGGTTCAAGATTAAGGTGGTGGTGACTCATCATATTTAAGAATATCATAAATAACTAAGATATATGGTATATAACGCGTAAGTTAATATTGTTTGTTATGTTTTCATATAGTTTAACGACTTAAATTTACGGCTTTTCTTATATTTTGTTTACCACGCAACAGTGCTTTTTGTGAGACTATGAATTAACAAAGAAGAGCATTATTCTTTGTTTTCCATCTCAAAAAGGGTCTTTGCATATATATATATATATATATATATATATATATATATATATATATATATATATATATTTGCAAAGACCCTTTTTGAGATGGAAAACAAACATATATATATGTAGAATAGAACGCATCAAATAAATACTCATATTACGTTTGGAAAACATATAGATGGAACGTAAAATAGTCGTAAAACTTCGAGATGCCTTCACAACGAAAATGCAACGAAAGTAATAAATTTGCAATATGAACCTCTAAGAAAATGCGTAGGGTCCACGGACCTTCTCAAGTGGTTTGTGTGCAAGCATGGATACTCTAAAACCATATGGCTGGACCGGGTGTATGTGTGTGTGAGCAAGCGCGAGGACCACGCATAATGCAACCCTTATGTGCGTACTGACCGAGAAGGATGGCTAGATACAGCACGCAACGAGAGGGTATGTATGTCGGTTAGTGCACGTTGTATTAATGTGTGCGTGTATGTGTGTGTCGCCTTGGAGCCTGCCAGCCCAAATTTCTCCGGCGATGCTTCAATTCAATTTTGACTGCTTGCGGTGCAGTAACACCAAAGAACTTGTTTGATTTTCATAACAACAGTAAAATCTAACTTTTCCGAATTTATCATCTAATAATAAAAGGCCAATGATTTGATCCGACCAACTCTTGCATCTTTCTTCATAAAATCCAAAGAGTTAATTTCAGCCAGTTCGTTAATAAAAGATTAAAAATTCACAAGGTGAGGTTCTGCTCTTTACCTGCGAAAGAGTTCACGCTACCGGAGAGACATCGATGGTTTAAATTCAAAGTTCCCGCTGAAACACGTGACAAAAGTGTCACAGGCACACGATCACAGCGCTCCTGACGGCACTGCTTTCTTATGCTATGCCATGCAATAGCGTGTGAAGCCCGCTTAAGCTTCGATTTTGTTCGAAAAAAAGAAATTCTCGATATTTGAATATTATCGTACATTCGCGTACGATAATGAATCGCTATCGTACATCGTACATTGGTATGGAATTATTGTACATGTACAATAATTATCGTACGGTTGCCAACACTGAGACTAGAGTAAAGCCTGGTTTAAGCCAGGTTTATCCAGCGGCCGTAACTTAACTTAGCCGTAACTTAAGAAAGTTGAAAGTATATATTGCCCTTGTAGCGTTTATGCACGGTTACGGTTACGGCTAGATGCTGCATAAACGCCACAAGGGCAATATATACTTTCAACTTCTTGAGTTACGGCTAAGTTAAGTTACGGCCGCTGGATAAACCAAGCTTAAACCAGGCTTTATTTGACATGCATTGTACTAGAATAATGTATTTATTATATCTTAAAATCGCGATTATTAATGTTAATAAAAATATTACAATAACAAAGCCCGTCTATCTAGATTGACATATTTATTGATGCTTAAATAAAGTCTCTTTTAATTTTTGTTTCCGGACGCGTTTGACTGGCTCGCGTTTGCCATCGTCGCTGCGTGATTCATCCGGACGTACAAGTGGAATGAAACATCTTTTTTTTTCGTCGGTTTTTTGCAGTTGGGGACCCAACAATATCTCATTATAACGTTGACAACTTTTCATTTCACCCAATTTTACTTTAAGGATGTATGCCCAAAATACGCAGTATGGAATTGTCTGTTGAATTTAAACTGGGTTTTAAGCCTGGTTTATCCAGCGGCCGTAACTTAACTTAGCCGTAACTTAAGAAAGTTGAAAATATATATTGCCCTTGTAGCGTTTATGCATGGTTACGGTTACAGCTAATTGCTGCATAAATGCCACAAGGGATATATATATTTTCAACTTAGCCGTAACTTAAGAAGTTGAAAGTATATATTGCCCTTGTGGCGTTTATGCAGCTAATTCCTTAGCATTAGCCGTAACCGTAACCGTAGAAAGTTCGCAACTTTCAACTTTAATGCCGTAATTTAAGAATACGCATGCGCTTTAACGAAAAATATATCACCACCGATTGGAGTGGGAAAATATCGCGGCCTATTCGTATCTATAACCTCAAAATAATCAAAAATGACGTTTTATATATCTTGCACACCGATTGAAGTGGGAAAAATATCGGGGCGGGCTTCTTCTTTGTTCGTATCTATAACCTCAAAATAAGCAAAAATGACATTTTGTTTATCTCGCATTCCCTTTTTAGGTTATGTTTTTTCAAAAAGCACACGGAATACACTCGTCGAGCGAACGTTTTTGATTGGTTGAACGTAGAAATAACGATATTGCATGAACCCCCGTTAAATTTTTAAGTTACGTTACGGGTTACGGTTTTAAGTTAAGTTACGGCCGCTGGATAAACCAGGCTTTAGAGTGAACGATGCCACGTCGATAAAAAATAAATAAAAATTGTTTTCTTGCTCCCAGCCCGAAAGTACTCACTTCCGGGCCGCATTTCAGGCCGGGAAGAGCGACTTTCATGGCGTCATGTGTTACGAGCGAACTCTGAGAGAGTCACCCGCGTTGTTGTAATCGTTCACCGATTGGTTCACGTAATTTTACCGCCTAGCGAATAAAAATTCGATCCTGAAAAGCGGGAGTCTTTTACAAATTCAAATTAATGTTGAAATAAATTTACACCAAAACACAGTAAATTATACTTAAAGAAATGTAAATGATCAATTTTATTGAAATTGTCCAGTTGATATCGAATAATTCTACGAATATATATGTATGTTAAACGCGTTAGTCAAGATGGGAACTTGTGTTCCTTACAAGAGTTGTCTTAAGACTGCTCTTTTGGCGATGAGGTTCCCAAACATTTTGGTTCTTACCCTTAACTGAAAATTTCAAAGAGAAGGGGTCAAGTTCTTCTAACGAAGATTCTTATTGGTCATCGTGGGAAGACCATCCCCCGACGCTGGCTCTATCTCCCTCCAAGCGTGTCTTCAAGACGTCGAGGCGGCAAACAATGCGAGAGGGTTTTTACCCAGATAGACATGAGCCTACATTACGGCTACACAGTACCCAGATAGACATGAGCCTACATTACGGCTACACAGTAACGTCGCGTGTCGCCACTCCGTGTTGTCACAGATGTAGACATCTATTTCCGTTTGTAACTGTTTGGTGTCGTCACGCCGTTCCGTTGTAGTGCGCGTCACAGTTTACGCATAGTCGCTGCACGGCGCAGACGCACTCGTTTATCATCCGGGCAACACAGTGACGACACGTTGTGCACTTTGACATCAATGTGAGATGACACCGTAACGGCACAGTAGCTGCACGGCGAGTATGTGTATCATGGCAGCACGGGGACTACACTCCGTGCACGTCTGCACCCAGATAGAAATGTGACGGCACAGGGACGACACGGTGGCGGCACGGCGTTCCGGCATATCGTGGCGACTCCGTGGCTGCACAGTAAGTGCACGGTGTGCTGCGCGCTCCGTAGGGCCACCGTAGCGGCACAGAGGCGGCCCACTGTGCAGCGCATCATACTATGCCCTTTAAAAATTTATACTGACGTCATCATGTGACGCGGTAGCTACTCGAGAACTTTCATATATGCCCTTCACGTCGCTTATTCGCATGTGAGAAGGATAGCGAGAGAGTCTGTGACACCTTCCGGCGGCTAGTCGAACTACTCCAGGTGCACGGCGTGCCGCCACTGTGTCGCTACAGTGGCGGCTGATAGGAGCACGCCGTGTTGTGTCGGTGTCGCCACGGTGCCGCCCCAACATCCCTAGGTACGATGGCGAAGTGCACGGCGTATTGTCCACGTGCCGTCATCGTGACGTATTACAGCGTCAATATCGTGCAGCCACTGTGCAGCTATTGTGCCCATACAGCGTGTTTATGCATGATGTGACGGCAGCTATCAGTTACCTACGGAAATAGATGTCAGCATCCGTAACGACACGGCGTGCCGCTGCGTGGCGCCATCGCACCGCTACCGTGCCGTTACGTGCGATGTTTGCTGCACGTTTGTCTATCTGGGTACAATCGGGAAAAACAGACCCCCCTTTTCTCGAGCGTGTACCCTCGACTTGTACAATAAAAACTCTCTCAGTTAATCCCTTCCGCATGTTTTCCGCGACGATCAAAATAACGTGAATATTAAAGATGACCCTTTTTGGGAAAATGCAAAGATGATTTTACAATGTATTGAAACGTTGGGGAACCACATGCGCTTATTACTATTTCGTGCTCATGGCACTCGTCTGAGAATATTCTTATTTTCTAACAAATCCGCGAATATTACTTTCGCTGTGCCAAGGAGGATTAAAAGATTCATTCCTGGACCTCGCTCGGCGTTTATTATACTGTCCCGGCATTCACCTACGATCCTCGGGGAAACCAGGAAAAACCCGAGGAAGGACAGAGTCATACGACAAAAACGATAATATAACGCTTAAAAATATCTAGAAAATAATGCCTTAAATTTTATCCTTTTTGCTTCTACGCAGATATAAAATATTTACAAGGAATATATACAAAATACATTCGTACGTATACAGTAATATACAAAACCATGTACATTCATACACAAATATATACATTATATACACCGCACATAGCATAGATATATACGTATATACACGCACATACACACACATATACATACATATATCATAAGATAGAATACACATAATATATACATATATATAGGATAAGGCATATATCAAAGCGAAGAAAAGAGCTTGAATCTCGCGCGTCTCTTATCTATATGCGTGGCGAGCCTGCGCTCGTCACACATGGCCTGCTCGGGCGCGCTCTGACGGAATTTTCGTTGCCGGCAATATATGCGCTCGTGTGTTTTGACGTTTTGACATCTGTACGTTAACCTTTCTTATTGCAGTTGATTTTCGTGCGTGTTTTTTACTTTTTGTACATTTCTTATTGCAGTTGATTTTCGTGCCTGTTATTTTTACCTATTTTATATATTTTTAAGGCCCGCCCCGACCAGCAAAAACCTCGGCTTCGCCTCGGGTTTTCAAAAGTCGGGCGGGCCCCCTCGCCCCCCAGAACAGCAAAAATCTTCGCCCACCGTACACTTCGCGAGATTGCCGGTAGGCGCGCTGACGCAGGCCGCAAAAGTAAAATAAGTGAATACAGTGGAACCTCAGATAACTCAATTAACCAGAAACCTCGCATAATTCAAATTTCCCCTTTATTCTCCCACTCACTTTCTTAAAAGCTCATGCGTACTGTTTTTTACCTACCAGCGAAGTTTTCCTCACATTATTAATACGTTTTAGGCACATTCATTACTCAGTAAAATTCATATTTTCCCGAGAATTCATATTTTCGCGAGAAAATTTGACAGATTGAGGTTATGTTACCCTGTGTAACACACAGTCAAGGTTTGAAGTGGGGAGAAACGGCCATAGGGGAATTTGATAAATCCGAGGTTGTTGCCATGGTAACGAGTTGAGAAATGCGAGGTTTTGAGTTATGCGGGGTTGAGTTATCTGAGGTTCTACTGTATACATATATTGCCGAACACAAGCAACGAAGATTGAGTTCCATAGAAGCGTACTTCTTACGGGCCACTTGAAGCAAAGCTTTCCACGACTCGTGCAGCCGTGGGATGGCTCTGCGATCGACCTACTATGCCGACTGTCGGTAAAGTCGTCGATACTCCGCCCATGAACCTCGTGTTCTCGGCAACTTGCATGTGGCGGGAGTCGCATTGCTTCGTCTCCTTCCCCTATTTCTCTACCGCCCCTATTCGCGCATATAAATAATGACTCAAATGAAGGGAGTGAACTATAGTTGTAATGATAGAAATTATTATTCATGAAAAAAAAATTTTTGAACGCCTGAAAAAAGTTCTGAAGCCATTATAAAAAAAAAAAAAATCCGTAACGAGCTGGTCTCGATCGTAGGCACACGATGCAGACATCACACGAGTCCCCACTTAGCGTCCTCTATCGATCTGGTGCGAGAGAGAGCGCTATATCCTCTCAAACGGGAGCGAGAGAGAAAGCACGAATACCCCGACTCGTAGGGCGGAGCCTACAAGTTGGGGTAATCACGGACACGGACGCATACATGCGAGTAGTGTACATGAGCGCACACAAGCACAGGCGCCGGTGGTGCCATCTAGAAAGTTGGGGTAATCTACCCCAACTTTCTTTGCTTCAAACGGGCTGCAGGCTGTACGCTTCTATGGAACTCAATCTTCGTTGACACAAGGCAGCTGTGATGCTGACATGCAGTATTTTATAGATTAAAACTAATTATCAAACGTACTTTCGGGCTGGGAGCAAGACAAATAGTATACGACCCACGGCCCGAATGCTGGATGCCCTGGCATGTGTGAAATAAAGGCCTTGGCTTCGCCTCGGCCTTTATATCACACACGCCAGGAAATCAAACTTTCGGGCCTAGGATCGTAATATACTATTACCGTATATTTTTTACAAAAATTAATGTTTTCTGTCTCATTAAAACGCGTATTATTTGTACCGGAAGTAGCATAATCTACAAGAAAATGAGAAAATAAAGCATCCCAGATAGACAAACGTGCTGTAGACGTTCGCCAGACGTTCGCCAGACAGCTTGATGGCAATGGGACGGCAGATTTGCGTCACGACGTGCTGTAAAAACGATGCAAATACGCAGCACAACGTGACGCCAATATAACGTCAAAATAAGGTTTAAGAGCACAGTTTGCTGCAAATATGCTGCAAATACGCAGCACGTCGTGGTGAAGCATTTACGTGTCGTCATATAACGCAGCTTAATGCGGCCATACAGCATTACGTGTCGCCATAAAGCCTGGTTTATCCCGCGGCCGTAACTTCACTTAGCCGTAACTTAAGAAAGCTGAAAGTATATATTGCCCTTGTAGCGTTCATGCACGGTTACGGTTACGGCTAATTGCTGCATAAACGCCACAAGGGCAATATAAGCCTGGTTTATCCAGCGGCCGTAACTTAACTTAGCCGTAACTTAAGAAGTTGAAAGTATATATTGCCCTTGTAGCGTTTATGCAGCAATTAGCCGTAACCGTCACCGTGCATAAACGCTACGAGGGCAATATATACTTTCAACTTTCTTAAGTAACGGCTAAGTTAAGTTACGGCCGCTGGATAAACCAGGCTATATACTTTCAACTTCTTAAGTTACGGCTAAGTTAAGTCACAGCCGCTGGATAAACCAGGCTTAACGTAGCTTAATGCGGAAGTAGAAAGCTGCTCACTGACGCCACGGGCCACGGCGTGCCGTCCTATTGCCGACAATGTGGCGCCAAATGTCTATCAGGGATGTTTTAAATGGTAGAAAAAATTTAAAAACTTATCATTAAAAACTTGGGATTTTTTACTACTAAAAGAAAAAAAACCCCGGTGTTACCCGGGTCTTCGTTGAGTAATCTCAATAAAATGTAATCGTTCACCGGATGTGCAAAAAAACTGCTACTGCAGTCGCCATTTTTAAATGTACGTACTGTGGGGATGTGGCAACATTGGGTAGTAGGTAAACAGAGTGTGCAGTAGTAGTAGAGTAGTCACGGATGTAAGATCGTGAGAGTAGTAGAGCGGCGCTGTTGCCTGGTTTAACTTGAGAAAGTTGAAAGTATATATTGCCCTTGTAGCGTTCATGCACGGTTACGGTTACGGCTAATTGCTGCATAAACGCCACAAGGGCAATATATACTTTCAACTTCTTAAGTTACGGCTAAGTTGAGTTACGGCCGCTGCATAAACCGGGCTTAATGTTGTCCTTGTCACACACATAAGGGATGACTCTCTATCTCTGTCTTGTAATGCGGCAACATGGGAAAGATAGGGAATGCGCGGTCCATAGCAGGGGGGTGACACTGGTAGATAAAAGTGGCACGCGAAATGTGCTTGCCGCACTGTGGCGCTGGCTGTTCTGTCAGAACGGTAAGAACAAGAACTTCTCATATATATATATATATATATATATATATATATATATATATATGTTGCACCACGCGCTCACGCGAGTGGATAGCCTCGGGAGGGGAGGGCGGTTAAATCGAAGATTATGACAGAACAGCCAGCGCTGCTGGTGGCGATTTCAAGAACTTCAAACTCTGGCGACAAAACGCGTTTGGATTTAATGTATAGGGAGCATAGGCAGTGTCACCCCCCTGGTCCATAGTAGTATAAGCAGCGAACATGTATTAGATGGAAGCGCCAAGCCCGTGTTAGGATTTGGCACGATTTCTCACGGGTGATGTTAGTTATCACCCCAACCAACGCGAGCGCTGCCTATATCGGTGTACACAAATACATAGTACGAATACACAATTTTGTTAATGTGTGTGGCACACAGATATATAGCCGCTCAGTCTACCGGCCGAAATTGGAACTACATTTTCTGTGCCGAATCCTAACACGGGCCTGACGCTTCCATCTAATATATGTTCGCTGGTATAAGGTCTATGGATGAAGCGAGACAGAGCGGAACAGATTTGATCATTCTGCGCACGCGCGACCCCCTACGTAGACATAATATATAAATGTTATTAGCTGGTGCACTTCCGCTTCCCTTCGCGCTTGCGCATTACAAGCCATTCTGGTGAGCCACGAGCGAGAGAACGATATTGTCTGCACCGTACTGTTTTCGACACGTATCGGCCAGCGCTAGCAATATAGGAGTATTACATATATTGTATGTACGACCGTGGGAGGAACTCTAGTGCCATCCTAGTGCCAACATGTGTGAGAGAGAGATAGATGATGGCGCCTGCGCAGTCATTATTGTCATTAATTAAGGAGTATTACTATATATTTCACTTTGGCAGTCGATAGTAGCGACAATTCCTTCAAATTCTGTCACCCCCGCCACCGAAAAAACAATAGTGATATCACTGATATCAGACCTGAGGCCGGATTACGGGCCAAGATCGATTTCGAGTCTTCGACTTCTACGATTTTCCGTTCTGCCTTATTTCATGGTTCATGCTAAAGCCTGGTTTATCCAGCGGCCGTAACTTAACTTAACCGTAACTTAAGAAAGTTAAAAGTATATATTGCCCTTGTAGCGTTTATGCGCGGTTACGGTTACGGCTAATTGCTGCATAAACGCCACAAGGGCAATATATACTTTCAACTTCTCAAGTTACGGCTAAGTTAAGTTACGGCCGCTGGATAAACCAGGCTTAACTTTTCATAGGGTTTTTGTCTTATCCGATTGTCCGACGAAGTGACAGGTGGACAAGTTTGAGTTTACCCAATAGGCCTTTTCATCATGTGACGTGCGCAAGCGCAGCCGCCATATTGAAAGGGCGGTAATACAAAAGTTTCGTACAGTTTTGCTTGTTAATGGCTGGGAGAGCCGGATATCTACACAAAAAAATTAATTATTCGAACAAATTGTTGATGGTGCTTTACCAGTTCACAATTCAGTGGAAGCACATAATTGTGAACAATTAAAAAAATGAACCGATTGAGCATAACCTCTGTCACTTCGACCACATTTTTTCACCCGCAATTCACATTTTGCACATTTTGGACATGTTTTAATATGTAGTACTTTGCTCGATGATTTTATAATGTTTTTGCGATATTGAAGGCAAGGCTTTGGATAATTTTTGAGGTTATGTACTCTACATAGTCCATAACAACACTCTTTCGTTGTTTCTTTTCGTGAAGGTAATGTAATAATAATCGATTGAAAAATTTTGTTTTCTCAATTAGGACACTTATTATTTTATTTATTGCTTACTTTTTTTGAATAAATGTACTATTATTTGATGTTAATTTTAATTATTTGTATTCGGGTATTTTAACATGCTTGTTTACAAAAAAGTGTACGAAAAAGATGGCTGAAACTGACGCATGCGCATAAAAAAAATTGTGATGAAAAGGTCTATCGCGGGTGCTCGCAAGTTTTATTTTTCCCCAGACCATAGATGAGTCATATAGGAAGATTAGCACCGAACGATAATTCACGTTCTCACTTTGTCGAATTCGGAGTCGATCGTGGCCAGTGATGCAAAATGACCGTCATTTTGAGTTCGCGTCAGTCACGCGTCACCTGACCGTCACGTGACCGTCACGTGACGTCATTTTCGTTTTACATAATTTTCTACGTGAAAATGACGGTCATTTTTACTTTCGTCATCGGACAAGACAAGCCTGTCAGGGACTTCTATCTAGATGGAAAATGACCGTCACGATTTTTTCGGTCATTTTTTTCGGTCACAACACTTTTAGATTTCATGATAATTGTAAAATTAATTATTTTCATCTTGATTGTTTGAGTAAATTGGGAATTACAATATTAAGAACATTGGAATAAAGGAAGACAGGAATTTTTAATATTTTTTAAATTATAAACGTCGTATTATTATTTTTATTTTCTTCCGAATGGCGGCGGTGTTTGCAGTGTGTGCGCATGCGCAAATATGATATCGGGCGGTCAGTCATTTTCGTCATTTTTGCATCCGTCATGTGACGGTTCTGTTACGGTCACGTGACGGTCACACGACGGTCACGTTACAGCTTCACATCACTGATCGTGGCACGTAATCCGGCCCCTGTATGTACGACCGTGTTGCAGGGTTTTATAATATTTCAAGATTGGGAGAAAATTCTGAAAAAATTCATATGTGTTCGAAAAAATTAATGCATTCGATATGTTTAAGAAAAAAAAGAACTGACCGAAAAATTATTGAATTATTAATTGTTTAAACCATTCTATTATAACTTTTGCGGAATATTATTATTGATAATTGTTGTTTATGGCATGCTAAATGTTGCTGAATTTCTTCAGATTTTTATTGTATTACGAAGTACAGAAATTTTGATCAGATAAAATTTTTTGATGGGACGATAAGGGCAAGGCATCCTTAAATTGCTATTTGGGATTCACGCACTTTTTTTTGCCAAAAAATAGATATCGAACAAGCTAAAGTCTTCACAGTTGTTATAACTAGCACATAGACATTGAAATTTCAACATAAAAACTGTTTTTGAAAACTTCCAATTTTAAAAAACTATTAGTCTTAAGCACTCCAGTTTTTTATGCCTTTTCCAGGATCCAAAAAAATTCCGGTATTGCTTACAAGGACATGATATTTTTCGACGACAAGCACAGAAATATTCACGATTTAACAGAAGTCGGCGTTCTCTCGATATTGGTGGAAAAAGGAGTGACGAAAAAAGTCATAGAGGAAGGATTGAATAAATTCGCCACTCGATAAAAAATATATTTGCATGAATAATAAAAATAAACAAATAGTATAATTATATTTTCTTTGAGGTAACATTCTTTTCATTCTAGGATTTATCACAGCCAATGACGTGAATAATAGTTTTCACGCGATAAATCATAAATATAGATATAGATAAAATTGATAATAAATACAGATAAAATTGTAATAGTAAATAAAATTCATTTTGTCTGTGTGGCTTTTATGTAGTATTGAACCGGACTATGAATAACAAGATCTTCATCGTCGAGATTGTGAGTAATTTTCAAAAACTCCGAGCATGCAATTTCTGGACCACGAACAATCGCATTGCCCAATCGTTTTTGAAGCTCCGGCTCTTTCGCGCCAGTTGGTAGAAGATTGCCGATTTTATTCGGTTCGATTTGTTGGAACGGGCATCCACCCTCGTATCTCACACCTGGCATGTCATTCTGCATTTAAATTCAAATTTAATTCGATACATGCGAATAATTTGAAAATAAATAGGTTTTCGAAATGAAAATGTTTTTTTCAATTTTACTTTTTCGATAAATTAGCAAGATTGTACAGAAAATCGTATTTTTCGATAGTACGAAATTCGAATAGAATATCACTATTTCATTGGCAGGGTATCCAGCGGTCAGGTAGAATTTGGAAAATCGGGAATTGTCAGGGGATTTTATGGGTCTGGAAATATTATCATCATTGAAAAATTGAAAGATTGAAAAATTTGCGAATTTTGAAGTAGAGAAATTGTAAAAAACCGTATAAGCATTTAGAAAAATCAACAAATTCATCTCCTATAACAAAAAAAAGCTTACTAATAATTTTCCAATCTAATGTTTTTAAAAACAATTTATCACTTTTTGGCATGATAATTCAAAATCAATATTTTTCCCATCTTCAGTATTGTTGATTTTTCAGATTTTTATTATATTATGAAGTACTTGAAACGCTCACCAAATTGCACTTTTAGTTAGTCCCGTACAGGCATCATTAAGATTACATAATTTTTGCTATAGGACATGTAATAAACATGATAAAAGAGTAAATGATGAATAATATAAGTAATCCTCTGCGGCGTGAAGAGTTTTGCAAAATACTGCTGGACAAATTTAAGGGATCGAAAAAAATTCCTACATTTTTTTAAACTTGAACTGAAACTTTACAGGGTTTTTGTAGGGATATCGAGCTGTAAAAGTCACGCTCCACATTAGTCGTTTTGTCAATATTTATAATTGAGTAGTTGATTTTCTAAAAAAAAACCATAAATAGGCCTTTTTCGCCCGTTTTTTCAAATTCATGACAAGGATGGATTGTTTTCTTTTTTTGAAACCATCGTCAATCCTTGTAGAGTACTAGTTCAAGTTTTCGAAACCCTCCTTTTAATTTCTGTGCGATCATTGGTTGCTGAGATATCAATGGTCAAAAACAAAAGCATCTTTTTTCATAAAGTCTGATATCTCAGCGAAAAATGGTCGCATCGAGATCTCAAAAAAACAAATTAAAGCTAAATACACAAGGTATCCGGTCCATGCAATGGTTTAGCTGGAATTTTTATTTCCAAGTAACTGCAGCTAAAAAAAAGTAAAAATTTGCCAAATTTTTTTTTCTCGGTATTTCTCAGGATTGCGTGAAACCTGTTTCATTTTTTTTTTGCTGAAAGACCTTAAGATTAGAAACTTGAAGCTTCAAAATACATTTTTTCAGACCTCGATACGACCATTTTTCACTGAGATACAGCATTGTTAAAAACCACTAAAAATTTAAAATTTAGGATATTTTTTGGATCCCTCAATTTTTTCCAATAATGTATGTTAAAATCAAATGAGCTTCTTTCGATATTGAGTATTTTATTTGTTTCATTTCGTTGTTTCCTGGTAAAAAAAATCTAAGACTTTATGATTCGACACATTTAAATGTCTCACATAATAAGACACTGAAGAATAAGTCACTGAAAAATTGGTCAGGGAACAAGTATTTCTTGGCTCTGTAAAACCGGGAAAAGGCAGGGATTTTTTTTTATGACTCTGCTGGACACCCTGATTGGCTATTTGCATACTCCTTTTATCAATGACAATACATACGCATATTCTTTTGCAATTAGGAGTTTTATAATTTTTCCGTCCACCCTCTAGACCATAAAGATGGCGAATGCTGTACATGAATTTCCGTTCGTCCGTTTGCCAGTTATGAGTGCATCCCGACTGACAAATATGCGGTTTTGTGTATTCTTCTCTCCAATAATTGATCGCTTCATCAATTTTCATGCCGCATTCTTTCAAAAATAGACTGTATTGAAATCGCGCATGATGACTAAGACGATGCTTGTCTCGTAGTATCGCGTGCAAATGTTCCATGCAGGGTGGAAAATTTTGCGATTCCGCGTCTATGTTCTTCGCCGTGATGCATCGATTCACCGGCAGTTCATCGAATCTCTCACCTCGTATTCTCTTGCTTATCGTGCATAATCGTGGATCACTCGAGACGAGATTAGCGGCAAACGTGATAAGTTTTTTCTCATCAAGAATGAAATTACGGAACAACGAAAGAAGGACAGTTTTCCATTCGGAGCAAACAACCAATCCCTGTCCTCGGTGCAAATCTATTTTTCGATGTTCGACCAATTCGGGAATCACCGTGAATGGCACTGAAATTTAGAAAATTTGACCAGTGACATTTCTTTTGATTTTCATTAGTTCCGAGATACAGTTGTGTGCGATAATAAAATTCACCTTGACATCTGTACTTTTGGCAATCCTTGGAATGATCTTTTCGCACAATGTGATTGAAAACACGGGGTTCGAGAAAGTGTTTGCTCATCCCTACGAGAGCCTTTGAAATTGTACTATCACTGTGCTTTCCTCTATCAAGTTGTTTCAAAATGTTTCTGAACAATCTATGTACTTGTCTGATTGACAACTGATTGAGTCTTTGTTCGAATAACAATCCTTCGCTTCGTACCCAGAAGGGCCATAATTCGGAGGAGGCGGCTGCTATTAATCTAGAGATATAAACGAAAAATATTTTATAAGACTATCCCTAAAATAAATTTAGTTGCAGCTGTGCGCGAAACGTAGCTACATATATAATAATGGACGAAATGGTCTTACTAAGATATTGTACAAAGTATGTTTCATTCAATAAGGTTTGATAAAAATTAATCAACAAACCTAAGAGCAAAATGTCCAATGTTATCGCAGAATGAATTCTCCAAAAGATACTCAAAATTACCACTAAAGCTATCGGATTTATCGATTTCGAGGAGCTTCAAATACTCCAATCTCGCGTAAACACTATTTTCCAGAATATGTAGGGCCACTTTACCCTTCGGTGGAAGGATGTAAAACATTTTACATTATTAGATTATGTTGAAATCACAAACTTCCACTTCTTATTGCATTATTCCATGAATAAAGAACACGGTTCCTCGAATGTGGATAACAATTACGTGATTTTTGGAACAAGGAATTCTAAGAAAACAGAGTCGATTTTTTACCATTCGACGATGAAAATAACTTCATCTTGACCACATCTTGAAAGCGACAGGCCCATAGACAGGCCGTCTGGCCGTCTTGATTTAGAGGGGGGCGCCGGGGGGAAGAACCATATCAAGAGTCGCGGTAGCGACTCGAGACAAGTACATTTCCGACCTTACCGACATGTCGAGAGTCGCACCAAGATTCTCTTAAGAGGAGACTAAAGGCGACATTCGGACCTCTCTCTCGCTCTCACACGACCCCTATCATCCTCTCTCTCTCGCACTCATACGAAAAATGTCGGTATTTAGCCTCACCTTAAGGCGAGGCTAAATACCGACATTATTACTGAAGCCCTACATTATCGACTCAAAATCGCTGTCCAAACTTGTTCCAATACCGGTGGATGAAAATCAATTAAATTTATGAATTAATGAAGAATGAATTGCCAAATGCAAATGCGAGACATAAATCAACGTTTTCGTTAATTGCCACTGACTTCTCAGACAGTTTGGAAAGAATTCTGATGAAAGTAATGTTTATTTCATAGGAATTCCACATGGGGCTGCCCTCTTTCGGTTTTCTGTGAACTTAATTTCGCCATTTTTTTTCGATAAAAAACGAAATTTATCAAAATTTATCTCGTGATTTGGATTCCAAACTTACGTCGCGGTTTTTTCATAAAATAATGTCAAAGACGTATCGATATTCGTACTTTGGTGTTGGGTTATGAAGCCCCACTCTTGGTTTTATCCGCAATGCCGTAAAAACATTATAATTTAATATTTTCAACTACAGATTTTTGATGATAATCGGATCTGTAACTTTTTCTTTCGTTTTCCGAGTAAATTTTAGTGGGGCTCCATTTGTGGCATATTTCTGATCATACTGTCAAAATTTTATTGATTTTCATCCATTCGTGCCAGAGCAAGTTTGGAATCCATTTTCGAGGTGCTAATGTCGGTATTTAGCCTCCCCTTAAGGGCTATGTTCCTTTTTTAACTGCAAATACTTGCAGTGCTGCAAACGCGTTTCGATATACGCCGCAGTACGCTTTGTGGTCGCACTTGGGATCATATGACGTCACAGTTTTTGTCATCACTTCCTGCTGTGATCACTGCGGCTGGCGAGGTAGGGCAACTCCCAGCAACATCATGGGCTATGTTCCTTTTTAGACTGCAAGTACTGCAATATGGCGGCTATAAAGCGTACTGCAAGTGTTGTTCCGATATTACTTTTAGTCCTATACCGTACAATGGCACTGTTATAACGGAATGAGCTTCAGTGCACTTCAGTGTCCGTCCTGACACGAGCGCACAGCGCATGTGCGCTACGAATCCAACGTTACCATTGGACGAAATGAATTTCGCACGCCCTACCTCGCCAGCCGCAGTGATCACAGCAGGAAGTGACGACAAAAACTGTGACGTCATATAATCCCAAGTGCGACTACAAAGCGTACTGCGGCGTATATCGAAACGCGTTTGCAGCACTGCAAGTACTTGCAGTTAAAAAAGGTGCGGAGTTTATACACCGCGAAAGGGATAAATAACTCGCATCACTAGTTCGGAGATACAAACTATTTAAACGCTTTATTAAAAAAACTAGATATTAATAGGAAAAGATACAGATTTCTTTGGATAAAAATGTGGATGATAATTGTCGAGCGTGTGCCACAGCTGTGGACGTCGAAGCTTGAACGACTAGTTTTTGTTTCGCACTTCCGCCGAAACCGGAAGTAGGCGGCGCGACGTGACTACGATTAGGCGCGAGAATTTGAAAAAGGCTATTCGCACTGCAGTCAGGCTAGCGGAGCCGACTGGTGCTGCCACAGCTACTCCCCCCCGAATGGCGTTGTTGCGGAGAATCGCAGAACGATATTGTTCTTTTCTTCTTTGCCGGGTAGGTTTTAATGACCGGTCTTATTGCGTTGTTTGCCGAGGGGTTTACAGGTTCTTGAGATGTCGAATCCTCGTCGTTGATTGAGTACGCTGGCTTCAAACGCTCTGTTGATACATTGACGTTCTTGCCGTTAACTTGTATGGTGAAGAGACGATCGTTGATTCTCTCGATGACTTGGTAAGGTCCGGTGTACGGAGGTTCGAGCGATTTCCGGACTGCGTCGTTCCGAAGGAAGACGTGGGAGCACGAGTACATGTCTTTATGCACGAACATGCTCTTCTTAATGTGATGCGCGGTCGGAGTGGACCGGAGTTTGCGCATGTGCTCTCTAAATTTTTCCACAAAAATTTGCGGATTGCTGGGAAGATCTTCGCTCGTGAAAAACTCGCCTGGAACTCGTAGTGGCATGCCGTAGACGAGCTCTGCTACAGAAGACTTTAAGTCTTCCTTGTAACAGGTTCGAAGTCCGAGGAGCACTGTAGGAAGAAGATCGATCCACGGAGTTTTACCGTGGCTCATGATTGCCGCTTTGAACGTGCGATGCCAGCGTTCGACCAATCCGTTCGCTGCGGGATGATAGGGCGAGCTGCGTGTTCTCTCAGCCCCGACGAGACTCACGAGAGCCTTGAAGGGCGCGGCTTCGAATTGGGCTCCTTGGTCGGTTGTGATGACACGTGGCGAGCCGAAACGCGCAATCCAATGCGTATAAAATGCAGTAGCGACTGTATCAGCCGTCATATCCTTAAGCGGGATGGCCTCTGGCCACCTCGAGAACCGATCGATCATGGTCAAGCAGTAACGATACTCTCGCACGACCGGCAAGGGACCGACGAGATCCAGATGAACGTGTTCGAAACGCTTATCCGGAACGTCGAATTTGTTCGGAATATTCCTCGTGTGTCGTTGGATCTTCGAGCGTTGACACGGGACGCATGACCGAGCCCACTGTAGTATGTCTTTTTTCATGAGCGGCCAAACGAATTTCTCTTTAATTAGGCGACACGTAGCACGACCGCTTGGATGCGCGAGACCGTGGACTATGTCGAAAATATGTTTGCGGAGGGTCGACGGGATGTAAGGGCGAACAACTCCTGTGGAGACGTCACAAAAAATCGAGCCCTGTTTGTTGATCGAAAGCTTCTGTAACCTCAGCGAGGTATTTGATTGCAAGAGCTGCTCGAGTTCAGCGTCGTTCTCTTGCTCAGCTTGTAGTTCGTGCGTGGTGACAATGACCGGCATTTCAATCGCGCAGATCCGCGATAGTGCATCGGCCACGACATTTTCTGGACCGGAGACATGGACGATTTCAGTGCTAAACTGTGAAATAAAGTCTAGCTGCCTGAGTTGGCGCGGCGACGCTTTTTCCGGGTTTTGCGCGAAGGCGTAAATAAGTGGCTTGTGGTCAGTGCGTACGATAAACTGCCTACCTTCAACAAGATGCCGGAAAAATTTAAGACCGGAGTATATCGCGAGCAACTCGCGGTCGTAAGTGCTATACCTTTTTTCGGCTGGGCTTAATTTCCGAGAGAAGAATCCAAGAGGTCTCCAATCGTCGCCTTCTCTTTGTTCCAGGACAGCACCGATCGCGGCGTCCGATGCGTCTGAGACGAGCGCGAGGGGTGCATCTTGCGCAGGATGAGCGAGGAGAGCTGCATCGGCGAGACTGTTTTTGCAATTCTCGAAAGCGAGAGACGATTCTTCTGTCCACGGAATTGCTCGTTTATCATTTTTCTTTGACTCTCGTAAAAACTCGTTCAACGGAGCTTGTAGCTTCGCCGCATTCTTGAGAAAGCGACGATAAAAATTGACGATGCCGAGAAATCGGCGAAGTTCCACAATCGTCTCGGGTTTTTTGTAGTTTCGAATTGCATCGACTCGAGAATCAGGAGGCTTTGTTCCTTGACCGGAGATTGTGTAGCCCAAATACTCGATTTCGGTCACACCGAAAACGCATTTGGCAACGTTAATTTTGAACCCATTGTGTGCCAGACGATCGAGAACGAGGCGAAGGTGCTCCCTGTGCTGCTCGGGAGATTTAGAGGCGATGAGGATGTCGTCGATGTAACAATACGCGAAGTCGAGTCCTCGTAATACCGAATCCATGCACCTCTGAAAAGTTTGTGCTGCGTTGCAGAGTCCAAAGGTCATGACAGGGAACTCGTAAAGACCAAAAGGCGTGTTAACCGCGGTTTTCGGAATGTCCTCCTCAGCAACCGGGATTTGGTGGAACGCACGTACTAAGTCAAGCGAGGAAAAAATTGTTTTTCCGTGTAGTTTATTCGCGAAATCTTGAATATGGGCGATCGGGTAGCGATCGGGCACCGTGATGGAATTGAGTTTCCGATAATCGCCGCATGGACGCCACGCTCGTGAGCTCTTTTGAACTAAGTGAAGCGGGCTGGCCCAAGAGCTTTCTGAAGGCCTGCAGATACCGTGCTCGAGCATAAATTCGAATTCGGTTTTGGCGATGTCGAGTTTTTCGCCGACTAGACGGCGTGGGCGTGCAAAGACGGGAGGTCCGGTCGTTGCTATGTGGTGCACCACTGAATGCGTCGGCGCACGAGGAACGTTCGAGACGGTGGTTACGTCGATGAATTCGTTGAGGATCTCGGCGTATCCAGAATTGCTGTCAACCGTCGAGATACCATACTCGAGAGATGCGATGACATCGCCGGGCGCTGAAAGTGACGTGGTCGCATCGATGAGCCGGCGATTTTTCAGATCGATCAGGAGACCGAAATGTGCGAGGAAATCAGCACCGAGAATCGCGTTTGTGACGTTTGCAATGATAAAAGTCCATTTAAAGGCTCGACGTAATCCGCGAAGATCGATCGTAATTACTTTGCTTCCGTATGTCGAGATGACGGTGTGATTTGTCGCGAAAAGTTTTAGCTCGGAAGGCTCGAGTGCTCGTTTACACGCAGAACGCGGAATCACTGAAACGACCGATCCAGAATCGACGAGAAAACGAAGACCGGTGATTTTTTCGTTGATGATGAGGCGGTGTTCCTTGGTGAGGATTGCGCTGTCGCCCACCGCACAAATTAACGACAGCTCGGCTAGTTTCCCGAACTGGGCGTGGTCTTGAAAAGACACGGGAGTTCACATTTTTTTGCTGCCGGGCCGAATTTACGATGAAAGTAGCAAATTTCGGCATCCTTGTTGCGACTTGAAGAGCGATTTCTCGATCTAGCACGATGCTCTGGTTTATTGTCTTGTCGTTTTAGAGATGTCTCTAACAACGTGCAGAGGCTTGCGAGGCTTTTTTCGATTGAAGCAAGGCGCTCGTTGAGGATGAGGGAGTTCGCGTCGACGGGAGCTGGGCGTCTCGGTTGATGATCCACTGCCATGACGTGGTGTTGAGACAATGTTTCGACTATTTTGTCAGCAATGTCAGCAAGCTTTGAAAGCTCGACTCCTTCGCTCGCTGAGAGAACGCAGCGGACGTTGACTGGCATTCGCTTGAGCCAGAGGGTGCGAATGACTTCGTCGGAGAGACTGTCACCTGCAAGCGATTTCATCTCGCGGAGAAGATGAGATGGTTTTTTGTCGTCCAACTCGAGCTCTGTCAAGACTTTGTGTAACTGTCTATCTTTCGAGTCTGTGAATCGTTTTATTATGCCGTTCTTGAGAAACAAATACTTATCTGTAGCCGGCAGTGACTGTACGAGATCTGATACCTGGTCGAGAATCTCGGTGTCCAAAGCTCTGAGAAGCGCGAAATATTTACCGTTGTCAGAGGTTGCCCGATTCGAGTAAAAATGCGCGTCAACTTGATCAAACCAGATTCGAGGATTTTTGCGATAGAATACTGGGAGATTGACGCTGCGAATATCAAAAACTTGCGCGGCATTAATTCCGAGAGCTGCTTGTTGATCGGCCGCGGCTTGTGCGGCGGCTGCGGCGGCAGCGGCGGCGGCGGCGTCTCTGTCGTTACCTTCTGCCATGTTGTACTGTACTGGAATAATCGCACTTGTCGAAGAGTTTTCGAAATCACTGCTCGCTTGAGCTGTTTGGGACGCGAACGGTGGTTGTTTTCTCGGGGAATGCCCGACCGTCATACCGTTCACGCGCGTAGGATGATGCAATGTCTCGTTTTTGCTTTTTTACACAGGCACGATACCGACGCGGGCGCACGTGGAGTTTTTCGCGACACGATACGATACGATCGACGATTAATTGTCTGGAAACACGAACGCGGGTGGTCGCGGAAGCGCGATAAACCGAGAACAATGGATGGAAAAAACTCGAACACGTGGCTTGTTTGGTGCGGATTGTACGAACTGTAGGGGTCACCAATTGCGGAGTTTATACACCGCGAAAGGGATAAATAACTCGCATCACTAGTTCGGAGATACAAACTATTTAAACTCTTTATTAAAAAAACTAGATATTAATAGGAAAAGATACAGATTTCTTTGGATAAAAATGTGGATGATAATTGTCGAGCGTGTGCCACAGCTGTGGACGTCAAAGCTTGAACGACTAGTTTTTGTTTCGCACTTCCGCTGAAACCGGAAGTAGGCGGCGCGACGTGACCACGATTAGGCGCGAGAATTTGAAAAAGGCTATTCGCACTGCAGTCAGGCTAGCAGAGCCGACTGGTGCTGCCACAAAGGAACATAGCCATGGCGGCCTACGAGAGGCGTGCGAAATTAATTTCGTCCAATGGTAACGTTGAATTCGTAGCGCACATGCGCTGTGCGCTCGTGTCAGGACGGACACTGAACTGCACTGAAGCTCGTTCCGTTATAGCAGTGCCATTGTACGGTATAGGACTAAAAGTAATATCGGAACAACACTTGCAGTACGCTTTATAGCCGCCATATTGCAGCACTTGCAGTTTAAAAAGGAACATAGCCAAGGTGTGACCTCATGCAGCCGCTCGACGCTCGTTTGCAGCGACAAATCTGATCACGTGATATATAACGACAAAGCTGAAAATGTTGAGCTTTGTCGCTGGGGAAAGGAGAGTGGGGAGAAGACTGCCACTAAAGGAGGTTAGCAAATCAGCTTTCAAGATCATTCCTGCAAGCAGCCATGTTGACGCTGTTGTTCGACGCGGCGACTTGTCGCCATATATGTAATACTCCTATATTGCTAGCGCTGGCTGGCGGAAACTCTGCGAACACTTTACGGTGCAGACAATATCGTTCTCTCTCTCTCTGGCTCTTGCAATGCGCAAGTGCGAATGAAAGCGGGAGTGCCCTAGCCAGTAACATTTATATATTATGCCTACGTAGTGGGTCGCGCGTGCACAGAATGACCCTGTCTGAGTCTTCTTTCTCTCTTTTTTTGTGGACCCACCACTTATAGGAAAGCATAGGCCGCTAGCAAATAGGAGTATTACATATATGCTTGTTGCTACAGTAGAACCTCAGATAACTCAACCCCGCATAACTCAAAACCTCGCATTTCTCAACTCGTTACCATGGCAACAACCTCGGATTTCTCAAATTCCCCTATCGCCGTTTCTCCCCACTTCAAACCTTGACTGTGTGTTACACAGGGTAACATAACCTCAACCTGTCAAATTTTCTCGCAAAAATATGAGTTCTCGGGAAAATATGGATTTTATTGAGTAATGAATGTGCCTAAAACGTATAAATAATGTGAGGAAAACTTCGCTGGTAGGTAAAAAACAGTACGCATGAGCTTTTAAGAATGTGAGTGGGAGAATAGAGGGGAAATTTGAATTATGCGAGGTTTCCGGTCCCGAAGAATTGAGTTATCTGAGGTTCCACTGTACTTTTTTTGAGTCGCGGGAAATTCAAAATAGAGTCACGTGACCAGATTTGTCGCTGCAAACGAGCGTCGAGCGGCTGCATGGGGTCACACCTTTACGCCGACAACCTTGCTTATACATGGGAGTATATCTATAGCGAAAAATTGATTTTTCCTAATAACTCATTATACAGATCTTTTGAGAAAATTTGAGATGTACGTTTTGTCCGCAGATTTTTTCTCTTCCGATTGGTACCTGAAAGAAAGCTGTAGCTGGTCGCGTATGGGCGATACGTATTTTTATGGGTTAATTTTTCTCAATGAATATTCCATTGTCGGCCATTTTCGTCGCATATTTTTCGGCACATATTTTTCGCACACACCATGAAGTTAGCGAGTTAAGCCTGGTTTATGCAGCTGCCGTAACTTAACTTTGCCGTAACTTAAGCCTGGTTTATGCAGCGGCCGTAACTTAACTTAGCCGTAACTTAAGAAAGTTGAAAGTATATATTGCCCTTGTAGCGCTTATGCACGGTTACGGTGACGACTAAGGGCGGCTCACGACGGCGCGTACTTTGCGTATCGCGTAACTTGCGCTACCAATCGGCGAACCGTAAAGCCTGGTTTATCCAGCGACCGTAACTTAACTTCGACGTTAGTTAAGAAGTTCAAAGTATACATTGCCCTTGTGGCGTTTATGCAGCAATTAGCCGTAACCGTAACCGTGCATAAACGCTACAAGGGCAATATATTCTTTCAACTTTCTTAAGTTACGGCTAAGTTAAGTTACGGCCGCTTGATAAATCAGGCTTAATTCCGTTCTATTATCGACCGGAAAGCTTACGGCGACACATGATTGGGCAAAGCAAGTTATGCGATACGCAAAGTACGCGTCGTCGGGAGCCACATTAATTGCTGCATAAACGCTACAAGCACAATATATACTTTCAACTTCTTAAGTTACGGCTAAGTTAAGTTACGGCCGCTGCATAAACCAGGCTTTAAGAACGTTGAAAGTATAGCCTGGTTTGTGCAGTGGCCGTAACTTAACTTAGCCGTAACTTAAGAAGTTGAAAGTACATATTGCCCTTGAGCAACCTCATCAGCCATGAATCACTGAAACATCTTTTGCAAATATCGGGTGGTCCACGCAAGGTGTACACCTCTTTTACGGCTAAAATATGCTCTGCACAAAAAAATGTTATATACAAAAGTTACATGGTTTATAAGGCTGCACTATGGAGTGCATTTATTTTTTTTATAGGTGGAGGCGCTTCGAAGATTTCAAGGTCAACTTTGTTTTTTTAAATGGAACGGCACATTTTTTATAACGTAATATGGTAGGGTATTGAATTCTGAATAAAAAAGTATAGACCTTTATTAGCCGTAAATTTAATAGCTAACATCGCTGTCCTTCAGAGATTTGTAGTAGATTTGAATTTCTAGTTTGATATGACGCGAAGAAAATTTAAAAGTAATAAAGTGAAATTACTCGATTGCTGTTAAATTTACGGCTAATTAAGGTCTATACTTTTTTATTCAGAATTCAATACTCTATTATGTTACGTTATAAAAAATATGCCGTTCTATTAAAAAAAAAACAAAGTTGACCTTGAAATCTTCGAAGCGCCTCCACCTATAAAAAAAATAAATGCACTCCATAGTGCAGCCTTATAAACCATGTAACTTTTGTATATAACATTTTTTTGTGCAGAGCATATTTTAGCCGTAAAAGAGGTGTACACGTTGCGTGGACCACCCGGTATTGCCTAACTCGCTAAGTACTTTTTATTTTTATGATCAATTTTGTTCCATCGATTTATTATTTATTTTTAGTAATGGATTGATTTTTTATTTTTAAACGTAAAGATGTTTTCATATTTTATAAATTTCACTTCCGCATACTGTAATAATAATTATATGCTTGTAAATAAAAGTCGAACTAGGATACTACATGTGCTTGTAAATACGTATTCAGGGTTAATGTCTAGTGATTTTACAACTTTTTGTAGGTAGACTAAACTAGGGATACTCTTGAAATGTACTGCCCTACCAGGACGAACGACAGTAACCAACGTCGTTTGTCTTAAATTCCGACGGTTGAGTGATGAATTCCGACGGTTGGACCGCCGGGAACTGTCGGAATTTAAGACAAACGACTGTCGGTTACTGTCGTTCGTCCTGGTAGGGTGGTCTCCAGTTTTTGTACACCATTTTTTGTGTTTTTAGGGGTATGAATACTCCTATATTGCCAGCGCTGGCGGAAACTCTGCGAACACTTTACGGTGCAGACAATATCGTTCTCTCCCCACGGTCGTACATACAGGTTTGGAAACTCTCGCGATTTTCGGTGGTGGGGGAAGGGCCCGTTCCGTGCAGCATTCCTAGTTTGAATTGCCACCACGCGTGGCCGCGGCGCTGTATTTATCCCTCGGATAACATAACCTTCAAATCGAAAGTGAGATACGCGTTGTCGAATATCAATTACATTTTGAGATCGACACAAGCGACTTATTGTCATAAACGTTTTTTTTTGCATAAACATTTAAAAAAATGCCTAGAAGTGTATTGAACGAGCAGCAGGATCGTGTTGTCGAAGCATACACTATTTCAAGTTCCAAACGGGATTGAGCATAGGTGTGACGGAGATGGACAGATACGATTTATTGTAGCGATTTGTGCTGTCCTTGTTCATTATCCCCGCCTCGGTCTGCACCATCTGCCTTCGCACCGCGTCTCACCAACGAATTCAGACGTACATAGAAGCACAGTTCCTATACCTTCGGACGAACTGGGGTGCACTATGCTATTGGGGTATACTTTGTACCCCATTAGCATAGTGTACCCCAGTTCGTCCGAAGGTATAGGAACTGTGCTTCTATGTACGTCTGAATTCGTTGGTCTCACCAACGCGGGGGATAAGGTTAGCGCCTCTTGCGGCCACTAACAGTTTCAAAAATGAGGCACATAACGGAGTCACCTAATTTGACGGAGTTTCCAGACCTGGAGACCGATTTTGTGCGTCGTTCGACATCGACATCGACAGCGTGAGAACGCGAATTATCATGTGGAACCCATTTTTCGTAAATGACTAGTCTATGTTCTAGGGGAAAGCAACTAGTGAGAACCCGCGCCGCAACTGCGAACATGAACGCACCGTTCATGTTCACGATAATCTTTCTAATAGCGGGGTGGAGCTTTCAGACGATATCACGAATGACGTTTTTTTTCTAATTTCCTCTCAATTTTTTAAATGATTATTAATCCGATAAACATACACTTCTGACTTTACCGAATTTCAAACTTGACATTCTCCACATCTAGTAACATTCGTCAGACTGCGACAGACTATGAAAAAATATCATAAACCATGAAAACCGGCAGAACGGCAACTCGGAGAAGTCGATGTCGATGTCGATCGACAGCACAAAATCCGCCTCCTGCCTGTATGTACGACCGTGTTCTTTCTCTCTCTGGCTCTTGCAATACGCAAATACGAATGAAAGCGGGCGTGCGCTAGCCAATAACATTTATATATTATGCCTATGTAGTGGTCGTGCGTGCGCAGAATGACCCTGCCTGAGTCTTCCATCCTTAGACCACGATCGTACATACAGGTCTGGAAACTCGAGCTAAATTCGGTGGTGGGGGTATGAACGTTTTACGGGGTCGAATTTACTTCGCAGCACAAGCACAAGTCGTCGCCATCAGTCAGTTCACATTTGAGCATAACCTACTCAACCGGAACGAAACCATTTTTTTTTGCCTAATATGGCTCGCCCTCTGGTGAGGGCCTGTACCACTCTCTTCGTGGAACGAAACCATGTGTGTGACAGAGACATACAGACGCACTACTAACCCGCAGTGGTTCTAGCGGCACCGGTGGGAACTAAAAGCGACCCCGTAAAACGTTCATACCCCGACCACTGGAGTTTCCAGACCTGTACGTACAACCGTGCCTTAAACCATGTACTACATGAACTGAGCATAGCAGGAGTGGGGGTGAAGCCGAGAAGGGCGTCGCCATGTTGGACAAATGAGGCCTGTAAGCCGAAACAGCTGACTTCAAGAGACTAGATCGACTCAGATCGACTAGATCTTGGTTGACTTTTAAAGCCTGGTTTATCCAGCGGCCGTAACTTAACTTGGCCGTAACTTAAGAAAGTTGAAAGTATATATTGCCCTTGTAGCGTTTATGCACGGTTACGGTTACCGCTAATTGCTGCATAAACGCCACAAGGGCAATATATACTTTTAACTTCTTAAGTTACGGCTAAGTTAAGTTACGGCCGCTGGATAAACCAGGCTTAAGCAGTTGACTTACTTACATACATAAGCGGTAGGGTCTGATCTTCGCCCGGGCGATCTTCACCCGACTGATGTTCGCCCGAAAGTCACTAGGCTTCGATTCCTCGAAACTGCGTTACTGGCATGACCGCTACGTGTCACTACAAGCATATTCTGGGCTTTGAAAGATTGAATACATGATGTGAACCCTTACTTTAGAATACGAATAAAATGCCAGTAAGGTACTTTCAGAGTCGAAAACTCTCAATACGGCTGAAATTTAAAAAACGTACTAGATTTGTCATCGTCGTACTAGCGTACTAGATAGTAGACAAAAGTACTAGATCTAGTACAATTGTACTAACTCTGGCAAACTGCTTTACGTGTGTTGTTGCGTATTGCGCGCAGAGATCCCAACTCAGTGACTTTGTCACCGATCTGGTGCTTTTAGACCTCGTCTGGCGACACAATTTTTCATCTGGTGACGCTAAAAAAATCTGGTGACTTCAAGTGCTTAAGGTGATGTGAAAGGTTCCCCCACTCCTTTACCCCCACTCCGTCATACCACAGTCGGTAAATCATCAGTAAATTCAATTTTTTTCATAAATGCATCGACTTTTCGAAAAAACGCAAAATCGTAGGAAGTGGGAATCCCAATTACGCATCTACTAAGATGTGTTTTGGTTTTTTCGGTAAACAACACATCTTAGTAGATGCGTAATTGGGATCCCACTTCCTAAGATTTTGCGTTTTTTCGAAAAGACAATGCACCCATGAAAAAAATTGAATTTACTGATGATTTACCGACTGCGGTATGACGGAGTGGGAGTAGAAGAGTGGGGGAACGTTTCACATCACCTTAAGGTAGAACGATACCATATATCAAAAAAGAGGGATTTTGATGAAAACTGGTAGATACGTTTGAAATTGACTAAAATGTTCGCTCGACAAATTTCAACGGATTCGATCGAACCGTTTCTGAGAAAATCGAATTAGTTTTTTACATTGGATCTTATGGAAAAGGGTCAAAAACCGCAAAAAAACATTGAAAAAGTACCGTTAAAAAAGCCACTTTTTGATGAAACTAACACAAGTACATGAACCAACTCTCAAGATCACTCCCGCAAAGTTTATAGCAATTTCATCGTACCAATAAGCTGCAATGTGCAAAAGAAAATTATTAAACGCAGTTTTTCTCTATCTTCTTCTATATCTATAGCTATATGCGCAGCAGCCCGGCGCGGCGAACGCGCTCTCTCCGTGCTCTCGTATACCTATATACATGCGACTTATAATTTTTGTGCAGTTGGTAACACGAGACTCTCCCCATGTTTAAGCATAACAGTACCCCTCTCACCGCCTGCCCCGCAAAAGAGGTATCGTTCTACCTTAAGGGTGGCTCCCGACGGCGCGTACTCGATACGTACGCGATACGTACTTTGCGTATCGCGCGTACTCGTACGTACGCGATACGTACTTTGCGTATCGCGTAACTTGCGCTACCGATCGGGGAACCGTAATTCCGTTCTATTATCGACCGGAAAGCTTACGGCGACACATGATTGGCCAACGCAAGTTACGCGATACGCAAAGTACGCGTAACTTGCGTTGGCCAATCATGTGTCGCCATAAGCTTTCCGGTCGATAATAGAACGGAATTACGGTTCACCGATTGGTAGCGCAAGTTACGCGATACGCAAAGTACGCGCCGTCGGGAGCCACCCTCAGACTGGGTCATTCTGCGCACGCGCGACCCACTACGTAGGCATAATATATAAATGTTATTGGTTAGTGCACTCCCGCTTTCATTAGCACTTGCGCATTGCAAAAGCCAGAGAGAGAGAGAACGATATTGTCTGCACCGTAAAGTGTTCGCAGAGTTTCCGCCAGCGCTGGCAATATAGGAGTATTACATATATGGTGCGTGCCAGACAGCCTCGGAATATATGTATATATACCTCAAAACATACTTTATTGCACTCCGTGCGTAAAGTGCACATTTTACGCACACTTCGTGTACGTAAAATGGCACTCTCCGCACTCGTGCAATAAAATTTTGTACGAAACTCGTGCGAGAAACATTTTTCTGACTCGTGTGATTGCAGCATTCGCCTTCCGCTCATCATGCTGCGAACTCACACTCGTCATAAAAAGTTTCAACGCACTCGTATCGTAATGTACTATTACTCTACTTTACACACACACACACACACACACACACACACACACACACACACACACACACACACACACACACACACACGCACGCACGCACACACACACACACACACACACATATTTATATATATATACACGTACATAAGCATATGTAAAACAGAAATTATGATTGAGGATTGAGAATATCGAGATGACGAGATCATCGTAATAATAAGAAAATCATCTTTTCCCGAAAAAATCGATCTCGCAGAAACCGAGGCTGTGTACTTTTCATGGTTTATTTTTCAAATATCTCGAAAACTTTTATAGTTACGAAAAATCGTGCTGAATTCGTTTCGAAGAGTATACTTGAGGCTACGAAAAAAAAAATATTCGAAACAAATTTTTTGAAAAATGATGAATTTGGAGAATTTTCAAAAATCGTAAAAATCCAAATTCCATATTTTATTTTTGGTTCAATTTTTTTTATATAATACTTTGTACTGATCGTAAAAGATCCTGAAATTTTCAGAGAGGTGTTTTTTTTGCTTCAAAAATATAAATTATTCAATTTTTAAACATCATGTAAAATCCACGATAAATATGAAATTTTTAGTCAATTTTTTTTTATATAATACCTTGTACTGATCGTAAAAGATCCTGAAATTTTCAGGATGGTGTTTTTGTTTCAAAAATAAAAACTTTGGAATTTTGGTAAAATTTTTTTTTTGTTTTTCCTGTAAGTTAAGGGCAGGCTAAAGACCCTCTCTCTCGCTCTCACAGGACCCCTATAGGCGCTCTCTCTCGCACTCACAAGAGCGGAAAGGCGGGGGGGAGGGTGTTTAGCCTGGCCTTAAGTAAAGTTGAGCCATCATGTCATTCTGTAATTTTGAGCAGTAAAAATTTCAATTAATGACAATTTAAAAAAAATGTTCACGTGGAATTTGCAATACAAAATTAGATTTTCCGATAATTCAATTATGAAAATTTATAGTTTTAGGCTGTAGAGCATTGGAAAATGCAGATTCTGGGCACTTGAATAGTGCCGTGCGTCATAAGCTGCAAAAATGGTGTTTGGCCAAAAATGTGGTAAATTAAAAATTCGGATACATGGAGCTATATTTATAGGTATATGCACATAGCTATACATATACATAAAAAAAATATTCCAAACAAATTTTTTGAAAAATGATGAATTTGGAGAATTTTCAAAAATCGTAAAAATCCAAGTTCCATATTTTATTTTTGGTTCAATTTTTTTTTATATAATACTTTGTACTCCCTACCGACCCGAACGACAGTACGAACGTCGTTTGTCTTGTGAAACCACGGTTCCCGACGGTCCGGAGCGTCGGAAACCGTAGTCACCGTCGTTTCACAAGACGAACGACTGTCGTTTACTGTCGTTCGTCCTGGTAGGGCTGACCTTAAAAGATCCTGAAATTTTCAGAGAGGTGTTTTTTTTTGTTTCAAAAATATGAATTGTTCAATTTTTAAACATCGTGCAAATCCAAGATAAACATGACATTTGTAGTTAATTTTTTTTTATGTAATACCTTGTACTGATCGTAAAAGATCCTGAAATTTTCAGGATGGTGTGTTTTTGTTTCAAAAATAAAACTATGGAATTTTGGTAAAATTTTTTTTTTTTTGTTTTTCCTGTAAGTTAAGTAAAGTTGAGCAATCATGTCATTCTGTAATTTTGAGCAGTAAAAATTTCAATTAATGACAATTCAAAAAAAAAATGTTCACGTGGAATCTGCAATACAAAATTAGATTTTCCGATGTTTCGATAATTCAATTATGAAAATTTGTAGTTTTAGGCTGTAGAGCAATGGAAAATGCAGATACTGAGCACTTGAATAGTGCCGTGCGTCATAAACTGCAAAAATGGCGTTTGGCCAAAAATGTGGCACAGTGGACGCTCCCACAATTTAATCTCCCATAATTTGATCGCTCTCACAATTTTACTCGTTACCATGGCAACACGCTCCCATAATTTCCGTAAAATGTGCTATACAAATATAAAGTAGGCGAATGAGGGGAAAATCAAATTATGGAAGCATTTCCGGTCCCGACGTATCAAATTATGGGAGCGTCCACTGTATTTATAGGTGTATGCATATAGCTATACATATATATAGATATACCAGTAGACGGAAAACGGGTCTGGAAAATTCTGGTGACTTTAACTCCGAAAAGGTGTCTTTTTGAATAGCCATCTGGTGACGGTCAGCGATGTCGAGTTGGGAACACTGGTTGCGTGCATGCGTGCAGTTGCGTGGTTGCGCGTCGTATAGTGAGCTCGATGGTGTTTTTTGGAAGATTTATTTACTGTTTTTTAAATAGTGTATATTGTGCGTTTTGTAAAAAAATCTGGTGCGTCGTGTTGGGCGATCATTTGGACGATCATTTTTGAGCTTTACCGAAGCAAGGTAAATACATTTCATCTCATGTTTTGTTGTTAACATAACCTCTTTTCGTACTTTGATCTTGAGCAGGGGGGTGACACTGGCTACATATTCCTATACGATGACTGAAACGTGTCATTTGAAATACTTGCAGACTTGCGAATCAAACGCTAATTTCAATAGAATATTCCTTTGGAAAACTGTGAGAGGTTCAAGATTAAGGTGGTGGTGACTAGTAATGATGGTGGTCACTAGTAATGACTAGTATTTATGATATTAGGTGGTGACTAATATCATAAATAACTAAGATATATGGTATATATCGCGTAAGTTAATATTTCTTATTATGTTTTCATATAGTTTAACGACTTACATTCACGGCTTTTCTTATATTTTGTTCACCACGCAACAGTTCTTTTTGTAAGACTATGAATTAACAAAGAAGAGCATTGTTCTTTGTTTTCCATCTCAAAAAGGGTCTTTGCATATATATAGAATAGAATGCATAAAATGAATACTCATATTACGTTTGGAAAATATATAGATGTTACACAAAATAGTCGTAAAACTTCGAGATGCCTTCACAACGAAAATGCAACGAAAGTAATAAATTTGCAATATGAACCCCTAAGAAAATGCGTAGGGTCTACGGACCTTCTCAAGTGGTTTGTGTACAAGCATGGATACTCTAAAACCATATGACTGGACCGGGTATATGTGTGTGTGGGAGCGAGCGCGAGGACCATGCACAATACAACCCTTATGTGCGTACTGACTGAGAAGGATGGCTAGATACAGCACGCAACGAGAGTGTATGTGTCGGTTAGTGTACGTTGTATTAATGTGTGTGTGTGTGTGTATGTGTGTGTCGCCTTGGTGCCTGCAAGCCCAAATTTCTCCGGCGATGCTTCACTTCAATTTTGACTGTCTTGCGGTGCAGTAACACCAAAGAACTTGTTTGATTTTCATACCAACAGTAAAATCTAACTTTTCCGAGTTTATCATCTAATAATAAAAGACCAATAATTTGAACCGACCAACTTGTGCATCTTTCTTCATAAAATCCAAAGTCTTAGTTTCAACCGGTTCGTTAATAAAAGATAAACAATTCCCAAGGTGAGGTTTTGCTCTTTACCTGCAAAAGAGTTCACGTTACCGGAGAGACATCCATGGTTTAAATTCAAAGTTCCCGCTGAAACACGTGACAAAAGTGCCACATTTGTTCGCCAGTGTCACCCCCTGATCTCGAGTTGAATTCGTACATAACCGCATATTTTTTAATATATTTGAAAACCTAGTATTGAAAGTGAACTGTGCAATTTTTATAAATATTGTGAAACTAAGTAAATCTTTTCTACTTTTTGTTGGAAACAGCTGCCATGCCAAAGAAGTGTTGTGTCTCGGGATGTTTGGGAGCATCACGCTTATTCACATTTCCGAATGCAATAACTGAAACCGATCGGTTTTTGAAGTGGCTGGCTGCCTCTGGGAATCGCGAGTTGCTGAATAATACTTCAGCAAAAATGAGAAATCGATATGTGTGTTTGATTCATTTTGAGCCAAAGTATGTGTTGGCGAAAAAACTCAGCACCACTGCGGTTCCGACTCTAAATCTCCCAGGTAATTTTATAATCTTTGTTTAATACTTTTAACTAATAAGTTAGATAGTTCTTATTTTTGTGTGAAACTTACATTCTCATTTGAAGATACTGCGCTGCAGCTGCAGAGTAAATTTTGAAAAACGTCATGGCGTAATAGAAAAACCTACAAAGTAACTGTTGTTTCCGTATTCAAGATTGAAATTTTAAATGCTGTGGTTAGGGCAAAAATGTTATTCAATAAAAAAAAATTAATGTTCAAAAAATGACAGAAATTTTTCACAGCCAATTTCATTTCTGTGGATTCAAAGCCTACAACAAGATAACAGTCAAATGATATTTGCACCGATCAACTGACGAATCTTTTGACTGAAAAACTATTTTTTATTCTTTTCCAGAAAAAATTGATGTGTCTCCGTATACAGACATCGTTTCGGAAAATACAACTCCAGCCCAACATCTTAGTGCTGGAACTCTGAAGGCGCAAGGAAAACCGTTGCAAGGTACCTGGAATATTCTTGATTAAAAATGCAATGAATTGTCGATCAACCTTAATTCGTTAGTGATCAAGTTGCAATTCGTTAGTGATCGACTTCAATGTCACAAAAAGTATAAAATAATTTTAGTCAAGCGATACACTAAATGCGAAAAAAAGAATCAAAATTTATGCGTTACGTGAAATAAAATTATTAATTTTGTGTTACATATTAAAAATTGTTAATAATCTAAACTTGAAAACTGGTTATATCTTTAAAAAAAACCAAAGTAATAACTGATTAAATCAATGCGATACGCCAATCGAAGTTTGTGTTTCATATTAAAAGTTGTTGAATATCTTTTTGTAACACGTGTATGTAATGTGCGTCTTTACATGCCTTGAAAATATGCGTAAAATAGAGCATTACAGCAAGGCGTGAAATAATGTAGGTCCGAGCGTATTTTACGCACTGATAGTATTTTACACACACTTTCAGTCATTCGGTTTTATTTTACACACACTTTCATTCATACTATTAGTACTTCACGCACTCTGACGCCGATAACAACCGTAGCGAGGTGCCACCTGAGCCTCGCAACGAGCGCGACGTGAATCTGCCGAGTACGTGTCAAACTGTCAAATTACAACGATAGCGAAACATCGCAATGAAACCTCAAAATGTCCGATTGCTTATAAATGATTAGGGAGTTCGAGTTTGTTTTTCATTCTTCATTACAAATTATGGAAGAAACGTGTTCATTGTAAGTGTTAATTGGAGAGAAAAATACTATTATGCATTTAAATAATTGTTTATTTCGGGGGCTCCGCCCCCCGACCCCCCCCCCCCCCCAGGGGCTTCACCCCTTGACCCCACCGAGGCTTCGCCCCCGGACCCCATTGCGGTTTCCTTTTCTTTATTTCTGCATATTAGATACACTTCTAACAAAAAATAGTATGCGATACTCGTGAGACAAAGTGAACATTATACGCTGCGGCTCGAAATTGTCGCATGAGCAGCACGAGTACCACAACAGCACGAGCCGAAGGTGAGTGCTGTTGTGGTACGAGTGCTGTTGTGGTACAACTTCACGCCGCAGCGTATAATGTTCGCTTTACCTCACTCGTATCGCAATGTACTATAATGTAAAAACTTGTTTTGCCGTTGACAAAGACCAAAGTGATAACTAATTGAATTTTTGCTCTATGCAATTTAAGAAAATTGTTGTTAATTCGTTTTTCTTTTACTCGCGAAAAACGCTCTCTCTCTCGTGGGCACACTTATTTTTGGTCAGGATCAGGAGGTTGACATCAGACCGCTAGAATCGACACATGAATAGCAACACTTATTTTACGCCAAATTTCGTCAATCGTGGCGCTAGTAGTCACCCGCCCGCGGTGCCCGCCGCTTTCAGTGCCAGGGTGGGGGGTCATTGCTCTCTTCCGCGCAAGGGGTGACATCGCTATCTATCCCTCTCCCTGGCTCCCGGGCTCCCGGACCGCCCTCCTGCGTCGCCCGGGTGACAACTAGCGTCACGTAGAGAAACGAGAGGAACTGAAAATCCGTTGCAAAAATTGGACCACTTTTGCAGTACAGGGATATATAGTGTTGTCACCCCCCTGGTCAGGATCAAATAATTGACGCACAACACCTGCGTAGATAATGAAGAAATATGCCGGTATTTTATTAATCCGTTTTAAGCACGATGAATTTACGTTAAGCGTGGCTGAAGGCCGACTACAAATAAATATACAAATAGATATTATACGAAATACCCGCAATATAATAAACGACGACTTTAACAATGTGAGTACTACAACGAGTCTCGTATGAGCACACGATACCGTCGTGTCTCATACACGGGCCCCGATTCCGCGGTACCACACAAAATGGCGGACTACAAGTTCGATGCGGCTCAGCCACTGAACTGTAATAATACTGGAACGTGCGCTGCCGCTGCCCCCCGCATATCGAGAGAGATAGCTAAAGCCGTCAGCTTAAGGTAGCCCTCTCTCTCTCTCTCTGTACAGTTGTGCGCATGCACGAAGTAGCTTTGTCTTTCTCTGTACAGTTGTGTGACGTCATTGTGCGCATGCGCAAAACTGTTGGATAGAGGAAAAGCTACCTGCAGCCGCTTTGACGAAGCTATCTCTCTCGATACGCGGGGGGTACATAGGAGGACATAGCAAGCGCGCGTTCCAGTATTATTAGAGTTCAGTGGGCTCAGCTATACCACACTTGTATCAGCTTCGCGCGACTACCCGGTATATCGGCGACACACGCCCCGCGACCACGACCTTTCACTCGACTCGCTCGCTTTCGACTCTCAGGGTGGCTCCCGACGGCGCGTACTTTGCGTACCGCGTAACTTGCGCTACCAATCGGCGAACCGTAATTCCGTTCTATTATCGACCGGAAAGCTTACGGCGACACATGATTGGCCAACGCAAGTTACGCGATACGCAAAGTACGCGTCGTCGGGAGCCACCCTCACTCTCAACTGCCTCGGATCTCGCTCGATCCTTATCACGTACTTTCTCTCGATGATGCTTCGGTCGATCACGCCCACGGTCTAACATACAGGTCTTGCAACGAAGCCAAATTTTGGTGGTGGGGGAACGTCGCCTTAGCGTCCACGAATTAGTACGCCATGACACGCCATGGTGACGCCACAGCGAGTCGCTGGTGTAGGGGTATTTTATGTGAAACATAACCTCACACCTTAAATCTACGACAACGGTGAACGGCTGCGTGCATGATATTTTCGATTTTTGTGAGTTTTGTGGTTTTGTGTGACAAGAAATAATAATTATTAATGTCAATTGCTGTATTCCTATCTTTTATTCGTTTGGAAGGATTTATGCAAATTTTCATATGAGAAAATAGGTTAGGATTTCATGCGCAGGGCGCTTGGCCAGTACAGGACCCCGCTCGTCGCGCGGCCCTTACGGCGAGAATTCGAGGTAAAAAGTGGACGCTAGGGCGACGTTCCCCCACCACCGTCGTTGCAAGACCTGTATGTACCATGTATGTAATACTCCTATATTGCCAGCGCTGGCGGAAACTCTGCGAACACTTTACGGTGCAGTCAATATCGTTCTCTCTCTCTCTTGCTCTTGCAATGCGCAAGTGCGAATGAAAGCGGGAGTGCGCTAGCCAATAACATTTATATATTATGCCTACGTAGTAGGTCGCGCGTGCGCAGAATGACCCTGTCTGAGTCTTCTATCTCTCTTTTTTTGTGGACCCACCACTTATAGGGAAGCATAGGCCGCAAGCAATATAGGAGTATTACATATATGGTATGTACGACCGTGATCACGCCACATATCATCACGCGATCCACCGTATGCGCCAAACGCTACGCGCTTATGACATGGCGCTTTCTTTATACGTGGCCATCACGTGGCGCCACCAACACGACATTACTATCAGCGCCGATCATTTTGCGCGGGTTATTTAAACGACAATAAAGTGACTAACATTGTTAAGTTTGTTTTTTATTTTAAAAATTGTTAAATATATTAATGTAAAAACTGGTTACGCCGTTGACAAAGACCAAAGTGACCTATTTACGCGTTACGTGACTCGCGAAAAAATTGTAAAGTTTGTTTATTATCTTAAATATTCATAATCATGTGACATTGCAAGTGTTCAAGTATTGTAAAGATGTGAATATTGAAAATATACCAAATATTTTAAATATATTAAAACGCAAATTGGTAGCTTTTATCCGTGGTACTTTACCTACGCGGATTCGGTCAACTCGTTTACTCTGACAATAGATTCGAAACATGAATATATTTTTCGTGAAAATTCTGATAGCTGATTTAGCATACATGCAATTTGTTTCCGAGAGGTGAAGGAATATCTTTGAAATTCATTATTGTATTTGAAACGCCAAATCCGCATTCTAATTAATTATAACCAAATGCACAAAAGGGTCGCGTATGTCTAATCCTAATTCGGATCACTATGCCATTTATAATTAATACTAATTATTATTCCTTTTCTTTAGGTTGCAGAACTCAGCTCATCACGTTGAAACGGAGGGAGATCTTTTTAAATATGCAAAAGCACTTGGCCGCGGATTTCCAGAAGCGGATAGAACATTTGGAACACGAATTATTCGAGAAAAGTAAATGTGCTATTGTAATTGACCAACATACCAAGCGAAATTTATCGAGGTTATTTTCCGTAATGCGTACAAAATGGAAAGAGTCGGGAAGGAAAGTGAAAAATTTTCTTGATGAGAATCAGGAGTGGTTAGACGTGGTTGTAGTCTTTACTGGTGATTCAAAACCGAATCAAGCCAGCATATGTGGTCATCCCTCTTTGGACTTTGCTGCTTCAAGTGAGCGATCGAAGCGACGAAAAACGGAAGAACTCCGTGAAAGTCATGCCCCAGAGGAGTTGTGGCATGCAGCGCAAATGAGTCTCCGGACTTCCGGAGATTTAGATTCGTCGAAAATGATTAAAGACGCTATAACGCCCGCACCTGCATCTACATTGTCAAGGACAGAATATACTCCACTATCAATGGATGAAGCTCTTTCGGTTATCGTCGAAGCCAAACTCACCAGACATCAGTTTAATATTATAAGAAACTCGATGAAAGATCATAACTGCTACTTATATCCAAGTTACGAAGCAATTCTAGAGGCTACAGCATTATGTTCCCCACCTCAAGACTCAAGACGCTAGGAATAAGGATGTCAAGAAATTTGGAGACTGATTTTCTCGTGAATCATTGCGTGAGATTACCATGTACGGTATTTTGAATTGGCTGCTACTGTCATCTGGCCCCTTCATAACAAACTTGAAGAAACTACCTGAAAAGAAAGTAATTTTTTGAATTCGCCGTAATAAACACTTTATTTACTATATTACGAGAGAATAATAATTTTCCCCGATATTTCTGAAGCTATTTTCCATATTTTGACTCCTGCATTTTGCCTACTTAAATATTGATATCAGATTCGTAAATAGCGACCCCAAAATCGTTAGCATACCACATTCGGCAACATTCCGGTAAAACTCTGATTCATGGCTACGTTTTCGTGAAAATTCCCCACTGTTCGGATTTGCAAAAGTCGATTTGAAAATAGACACCCAATTATGAGCAAAGTCTTTTTTAATCACTAATCTTTTTTTTTTGAATTTGGTGTACCATGACCTTTCACCCCGCCGATTTTGTCCGCGATTTTGTATGATTTTGTAGTAACTCTGAAAAGCACTCAGGATTTTTGAAAGATTTTTTGGACCGAGTGATTAAACTATCGTTAATTTTTTTTTTCGAAAAAGCTTTTTATAGACGGAAGAAAACCCCACCCCACTTTTGCTCAACGTTTGAAATTTTTCATATAAAAAATGAGATTTTTGTGATTTTTTATATTGAAAATTTCAAGCGTCGAGCCAAAGTGGGCAGGGGTTTCCTTCTGTTTATAACGAGGTTTTTCGAAAAAAAAAAATTTCTTTAAATAGAACGAAAAACGTGAATTGAGTGGGTCATAATCCAAATATTTTTTTAAACAGCTTCAATTCATACAAACATGTTTGGATCACGGCCCACTCAATTCAGGTTCCTCCTATTTAAACATTTTTTTTCAAATAACTTGTTATAACCACGAAACCCCTGCCCACTTTGGCTCAATGCTTGAAATTTTCAATATAAAAGGGTTTTTGTGATTTTGTGTAGATTTACAAATTTTGGCTGAAAGTAATTTGTTTATATAATTGTAATGTTATAAACAAATTACCTTCAGCCCAAAATTCAAAATCTGAAAAAAATCCTTAGTGCTTTTTAGAGGTACTACAAAGCCATAAAAAATTGCGGCAATTTCTGAACAATCTGTGTACTTGTCTGATTGACAACTGATTGAGTCTCAGTTCGAATTACAACCCTTAGCTTCATACGCAGAAGAGCCATAATTCCGAGGAGGACGCTGCTATTAGTCTAGAAAAATAAACGAAATATACTTTATAGAACTATCTCTAAAATAAACTTCGTGCAGCTGTGCCAGAGACGTAGCTACATATGTAATAATGGAGGAAATAGTCTTACTAAGATATTGTGCAAAGTACTTTTCATTCGATAAGGTTTGATAAGAATTAATCAACAAATCTAAGAGCAAAATGTCCGATGTTATCGCAGAATGAATTCTCCCAAACATACTCAAAATTACGTCTGGAATTATCGGATTTGTCGATTTCAAGGAGCTTTAAATACTTCAATCTCTTGTAGACACTATTTTTCAGAATATGTAGGGCCACTTTTCCCTTCGGTGCAAGGATGTAAAACATTTCACATTATTCATTGGAACAAGGAATTATAAGAAAAAAAGAGTCGATTTTTGACTGTTCGACCATGAAAACATCTTGAGATTCCATAATAAAGAAAATCGGTGTTTTTGAGTGGATTAGCTCACGTGTGCGAAGCGTAGTAACCTATTAGATTACTTAAGCTGAAAATTTAGGATTACTGTGGTCCCAGAAGTATTCTGTTTTTGTTAACGATCAGGAAACGTTTGGTTCTCTTTATATGCGTATCAGATAGTGCGTTTTTTAAATCTTCAGAGCGTCAAGTCCACTGCACACGGTGCAGCATCGGCCAAGCTTTCTACCGATCAGCGACGGGCCGCGGGCTGGGAGCCAACCAATCAGCGAAATCCCGCAGAGAAACCAGTACGAAACTTGCACCGTGTGCAGACAAAACACAAATGGATGAAATCTAGCTCGTTGTGAAAGCACCGTTCTTTGCAGGATGAAAAGCACGAAAATACGTGTTGAACAATTCTAAGACAAAGTATTCTGATAATTAGAGAATTTTCGAATCTTTAAAACGCTCAGAAATGAAAAAAAAAATTTATACCAAAGATCGGAAAGAGTGCGATTCGAATATCCATGGATTTCGCGCCATTGTCATTGCGCGGTACACGCGCTTTTTGACGAACTAACTTTCGAACAAATCAGGGTGGCTCCCGACGGCGCGTACTTTGCGTATCGCGTAACTTGCGCTACCAATCGGCGAACCGTAATTCTGTTCTATTATCGACCGGAAAGCTTACGGCGACAAATGATTGGCCAACGCAAGTTACGCGATACGCAAAGTACGCGTTGTCGGGAGCCACCCTCAGGGTGGCTCCCGACGGCGCGTACTTTGCGTATCGCGCACGGTCGTACATACAGGTCTCGCAACGACGGTGGTGGGGGAACGTCGCCTTAGCGTCCACTTTTTACCTTGACTTCTCGCCGCAAGGGCCGCGCTACTAGCGGGGTCCTGTACTGAGCAAGCGCCTTGCGCATGAAATCGTAACCTCTTTTCTCATATGAAAATATGCATAAATCCTTCCAAACAAATAAAAGATAGGAATACAGCAATTAACATCAATAATAATTATTTCTTATCACACAAAACCACAAAACTCACAAAAATCGAAAATATCATGCACGCAAGCCGTTCACCGTTGCCCCTACACCAGCGACTTGCTGTGGCGTTACCACGCACTAATTCGTGGACGCTAAGGCGACGTTCCCCCACCACCAAAATTTGGCTTCGTTGCAAGACCTGTATGTACGACCGTGGTATCGCGTAACTTGCGCTACCAATCAGCGAACCGTAATTCCGTTCTATTATCGACCGAAAAGCTTACGGCGACACATGATTGGCGAACGCAAGTTACGCGATACGCAAAGTACGCGTCGTCGGGAGCCACCCTCACGTTCGTACATACAGGTCTGGAAACAGGGTCGTACATACAGGTCTGGAAACTCTCGCGAATTTTGGTGGTGGGGGAAGGGCCCGTTACGTGCACCCTTCCTAGTTTGCATTGCCACCACGCGTGACGCGTGGCCGCGGCGGTGTATTTATCCCCCGGATAACATAATCTTCAAATCGAAAGTGAGATACGCGTTGTCGAATGCTAATTACATTTTTCATCAACATAAGCGACTTATTGTCATAAATGTTTTGTTTTTTTGGCATGAGCATTTTAAAAAATGCCTAGAAGTGTATTCGTACCAATGATCGTACGGACCAATGACTTTACTTTGCGTCGAATGTATTATGATTAACGGACATACGGCGTTATGATTAACGGACATACGGCGTGAATGTCGTTACATTCGACGCAAAGTAAAGTCATTGGTCCGTACTGTTGTTGGGAAAACGGTGACTTGGGGAAAAAGGCATTGGCTCGTAGCCCTACCAGGACGAACGACAGTAACCGACAGTCGTTTGTCTTAAATTCCGACAGTTCCCGGCGGTCCAACCGTCGGAATTCATCACTCAACCGTCGGAATTTAAGACAAACGACGTTGGTTACTGTCGTTCGTCCTGGTAGGGAGGGGTGAACGCGATTAATGGTAAACGTTCGGAGGGCCGGAACTTGGATTTACTTAGAGAGGTTGGATTCAGGGGCATTCGACGTTACATGGCTTCGTGTAGCGACTCTTACGACTTTGAGAGTATCGCAGTTATGATTAACGGACATACGGCGTGAACGTTGTTACAGTCGACGCATAATAAAGTCATTGGTCCGTGGAAGCATTGGTTCGTACAGTTGTTGGGAAGAGGGCGACTTGGCCAAAAAGGCACGACGTCGAAAGTATATATTGCCCTTGTAGCGTTTATGCAGCAATTAGCCGTAACCGTAACCGTGCATAAGCGCTACAAGGGCAATATATACTTTCAACTTTCTTAAGTTACGGCAAAGTTAAGTTACGGCCACTGCATAAACCAGGCCTGAGCATTCGGTCAAGTGATAGCGACTCTATCCCCCCCGGCGGCGAGACGCGGTGCGACGGGGTAGACCGCACCGGGGATAATAAACAAGGACAGCACAAATCGCTACAATAATTCGTATCTGTCCATCTCCGTCACACCTATGCTCAATCCCGTTTGGATCTTGGAACAGTGTACGTTTCTACAACACGATCCTGCTGCTCGTTCAATACACTTCTAGGCATTTTTTTAAATGTTCATGCCAAAAAAACAAAACATTTATGACAATAAGTCGCTCATGTTGATGAAAAATGTAATTAGCATTCGACAACGCGTATCTCACTTTCGATTTGAAGGTTATGTTATCCGGGAGATAAATACACTGCCGCGGCCACGCGTGGTGGCAATTCACACTAGGAAGCGTGCACGTAACGGGCCCGTCTCCCACCACCGAAAATCGCGAGAGTTTCCAGACCTGTATGTACGACCGTGCGCTGACGGCTCATCATGTAGGTTAAGCCTGGTTTATACAGCGACCGTAACTTAAGAAAGTTGAAAGTATATATAGCCCTTGTAGCGTTTATGCACGATTACGGTTACGGCTAATTGCTGCATAAACAACACAAGGGCAATATATACTTTCGACTTCTCAAGTGACGGCTAAGTTGAGTTACGGCCGCTGCATAAACCGGGCTTTACGTGAACGCAAGTTACGCTGTATGGGGAGGCACCCTAAGGGCTTCATTCGTCTTGGATGCTTTGAGCGCTGTGAGTGCGCTGCCGGTGCTGCCAACTCGCAATTAGGGTCTTTACCACGGTCGTACATACAGGTCTTGCAACGAAGCCAAATTTTGGTGGTGGGGGAACGTTGCCTTAGCGTCCACGAATTAGTGCGTGGTAACGCCACAGCGAGTCGCTGGTATAAGGGTATTTTATGTGAAACATAACCTCACACCTTAAATCTGCGGCAACGGTGAACGGCTTGCGTGCATGATATTTTCGATTTTTGTGAGTTTTGTGGTTTTGTGTGATAAGAAATAATTATTATTAATGTTAATTGCTGTATTCCTATCTTTTATTTGTTTGGAAGGATTTATGCATATTTTCATATGAGAAAATAGGTTAGGATTTCATGCGCAGGGCGCTTGCTCAGTACAGGACCCCGCTAGTAGCGCGGCCCTTGCGGCGAGAAGTCGAGGTAAAAAGTGGACGCTAAGGCGACGTTCCCCCACCACCGTCGTTGCAAGACCTGTATGTACGACCGTGGTCTTTACTGGAACCCTTGCGTAGTTGAGGGCAGCACTGCTACTGGTTCCACAGAAGCGGGAAGATTTAATTTTCAAATTGACTTTTAAGAATTAGACAACAAATACATTACTAAATTTGTTATCAATTCACTCGTTCCTCTTCTTAATCGACAATTTACGCATTTTCAAATTATGGACAACATAATGTATTTTTATTATTGCACAAATATAAGCGTAAATATATTAGTTATCCATACATACCGACTGTCAGTATCATGTGTATAGCCGTATAGCCGACCGACATAACCTTACTTGATTGCAACTTCTCATGTGCGTTGTATCCGTGCTCGTGTCCAATAAATATTATTTGGAAAAACAAATGACTTGTAAATGAGAAGGTGTTACGTCCGTCATTGCCAAAAAAATGGTAATTTTAAATGGTAAATTAAAAATGGAATTTGATTTTGCGCGGGCAAAAGATCCAAGATCATTGGCGCCATCTACGCCGAGTTTGCCGAATATGGACCCTAATTTAGAGCCAAAATTAGGACGTGGGAATTTTTTGATCGAAAAGGGAATTTTTTGCACCCTGAAAGGGAGAAAGTCTTCGAACGATCTTGCAACACTGGCTTCTACAGTGGACGCTCCCACAACTTAACCCCCCATAACTTAACAGCTCCCATTACTTAACGCGTTACCATGGCAACACGCTCCCATAACTTAACAACCCCTATCGCGCTTTCTCCCCACTCCAAACTCAGCTGCTGAGCTGCGGAAATTTGATACAGGGCAACATAACCTCAACTGTCAAATTTTTTCCTTCAATTGCGTACGATTTATTAAGCGTTACTAATAGTGTAAGTGTAATTAATGTGCGTGAAGTGGATAAATAATACAAGATAACGATTTTGGTGAAAATTACTGATTGATGGGGCAAGACACGCCTATTTATAGGACTACATGTTCGAGAATAATCGTTCTCTCGAAAAAACAGGCATTTTTATTTTTCAGAAAGAACGAAATTTCTGTAGAATATTCGTATTTTCTGTTCAATTCTTTTCATCTAGAGTTAATGAGTTTACCCAGATAGAAATGTGACGGCACGGGAGCGTCGCGGTGGCGGTACGTTCCGGCCCGCCGTGTCGCCACCGTGACGTTATGTGCGACCGAATGTGACCCCACAGTAGCGGAACAGCGTGCCGGCATGTTTTGGCGACACGGTGGCGTCACAGTAAGTGCACGGCGTGCTGCCCCCCGTAATGCCATCGTAGCGGCACAGAGGCAGCCCGCTGTGCAGCGCAAAAATGTGACGGCACAGGGACATCACGGTGGCGTTACTTGGCGGTCCACCGTGTCGCCACCGTGGCTGCACAGTAAGTGTATGGCGTGCTGCTCTCTCCGTAATGCCACCGTAGCGGCACAGAGACGGCCCGCTGTGCAGCGCATTATACGAGCCCTTTAAAAATTTATATTGACATCAGCATGAGACGCATCCGCTTCTCGAGAACTTTTCTTATATGCTCTTCGCGTCGCTTATTCGCATCTGAGAATGTCTGCAGCACCTTCGGGCGACTAGTCGAACTACTTCAGCTGCACGGCGTGCCATCACTGTGACGCTACAGTGGCCGAATGACGGGCCCAAGAGGAGCACGCCGTGCTGTGTCCGTGTCGCTACGGTGACGCCACACCGTCCCTAGGTACGCTGTTCCGCTACTGTGGCGTCACATTCGGTCGCACATAACGTCACGGTGGCGACACGGCGGGCCGAAACGTACCGCCACCGTGACGCTCCCGTGCCGTCACTCACCAATTTCGCGGCACGTTTTTCTATCTGGGACTCGACTTTTCTGCAAACTGCACAATATATTTGCAAAAAGATAACAAAAAACAGTCCAAAAAACACACCCATAGACACACCCGAGCGCACTATGAAGACGCGCATACGCACAAACCAAGGTGGCGGAAATTTCGTTGCCATGGATACCAGGGTGAGTGCCGTGATCCGTGAATGCGTGCGAACGAGATGGAAAATCGACGCAATGCTTAGACCATGTACTACATGGACTGAGCATAGTCGTATACTTTCTGTAGAAAATTTTTTTTTTTTTTTTTTTTTTTTAATTCCCCCTTTGGGTGGCTCCGGGAACTAGCCCATGTAGCCGCTTTTTCCTCACTTCTAGGTCGGTCAGCAGTCCCGCACCTTTTTTGATTTATTCGAAACTCAAAGCTGTATCGCAATTTTGCCGTGGGTGGAGGGAAACTGCAGAAGACCTCCACCGATACAGCCGGTAACTTACCTAATTCCCCCGATAGTAGCGCGAGAGGACTCTCGCACGATTATCAACGGATGGTTAGGCAGTTACCTCCTACATTGCGATTCAGTGAGTCGTTCACTCGGTTAAGAGATACACATTCGCGCGATAAGGAATAAGGACCGCGCGGATGCCACCCCCGAAACCGTGTGACGACTCCCACCCATCGCAATGAGGTATTGGGACAAACTTATTTAAGGTGGTGTCCAAACCACCGGGGATTACAGCCGAAAACACTTGAAAAAACCCGATACATTTTTTCAGCGGTGTCGCCGGGATCGAACCCGGGTCCGCAACTTGCGAACCCGCGCTCGACCCACACGGCTACTGCTTTCCCCCGCTGTGAAAAGAAGTGAAGCCGAGAAGGGCGCTGCCATCTTTGGACAAGTAAGGCTATAAGCCGATAGGGACGTATGAATATTCTTATGTGCCCTATGCAATTCAGGGACGTACATTTTTTTTTCTTAAAATTTATGTTTTAAACACAAATTCCGTGAATTTGAATGAAAAATGTTTTGATTATCAATTTTGAAACATCAGGCTACAAGGATATAGGGACGTATGCATATTCTTAGGTTATCACACTTGCGCGCCCTTTCATTTTTAAGGTTATGTAAGCAAGTCAACTGCTTGAAGTCAACCAAGATCTAGTCGATCTGAGTCGATCTAGTCTCTTGAAGTCAGCTGTTTCGGCTTATAGGCCTCATTTTTCCAACATGGCGACGCCCTTCTCGGCTTCACCCCCACTCCTGCTATGCTCAATCCATGTAGTACATGGTCTAAGACGCAATGGCTTATGGGTTGTTACGAGCGAACTCTGAGAGTCACCCGCGTTGTTGTAATCGTTCACCGATTGGTTCACGTAATTTTACCGCCTAGCGAATAAAAATTCGATCCTGAAAAGCGGGAGTCTTTTACAAATTCAAATTAATGTTGAAATAAATTTACACCAAAACACAGTAATTTATACTTAAAGAAATGTAAATGATCAATTTTATTGAAATTGTCCAGTTGATATCGAATAATTCTACGAATATATATGTATGTTAAACGCGTTAAGGTGCTATTTCATGGGCAGTGAGCAGTAGCAGCAGTTTCGGAACTTACTAGGAAATTACTAAAAAGTTTAGTGACTTTACGCAGCAGCAGTGCTGCTCATGAAATAGGCCGTTCAGTTTTGCTAGCTTTGCTGCTCTGCTGTTCGGACAAACGAACAGTAGCAGCAAAAACTTGCAACGGAAGTTGCTAGTAACTTTGAGTGAATTCACTAAACTGCTGCTACTGCTCACTGCCCATGAAATAGCACCTTTAGTCAAGATGGGACCTTGTGTTCCTTACAAGAGTTGTCTTAAGACTGCCCTTTTGGCGATGAGGTTCCCAAACATTTTGGTTCTTACCCTTAACTGAAAACTTCAAAGAGAAGGGGTCAAGTTCTTCTAACGAAGATTCCTATTGGTCATCGTAAGAAGACCATCCCCCGACGCTGGCTCTATCTCCCTCCAAGCGTGTCTTCAAGACGTCGAGGCGGCAAACAATGCGAGAGGGTTTTTACAATCGGGAAAAACAGACCCCCCCCCTTTTCTCGAGCGTGTACCCTCAACTTGTACAATAAAAACTCTCTCAGTTAATCCCTTCCGCATGTTTTCCGCGACGATCAAAATAACGTGAATATTAAAGATGACCCTTTTTGGGAAAATGCAAAGATGATTTTACAATGTATTGAAACGTTGGGAAACCACATGCGCTTATTACTATTTCGTGCTCATGGCACTCGTCTGAGAATATTCTTATTTTCTAACAAATCCGCGAATATTACTTTCGCTGTGCCAAGGAGGATTAAAATATTCATTCCTGGACCTCGCTCGGCGTTTATTATACTGTCCCGGCATTCACCTACGATCCTCGGGGAAACCAGGAAAAACCCGAGGAAGGACAGAGTCATACGACAAAAACGATAATATAACGCTTAAAAATATCTAGAAAATAATGCCTTAAATTTTATCCTTTTTGCTTCTACGCAGATATAAAATATTTACAAGGAATATATACAAAATACATTCGTACGTATACAGTAATATACAAAACCATGTACATTCATACACAAATATATACATTATATACACCGCACATAGCATAGATATATACGTATATACACGCACATACACACACATATACATACATATATCATAAGATAGAATACACATAATATATACATATATATAGGATAAGGCATATATCAAAGCGAAGAAAAGAGCTTGAATCTCGCGCGTCTCTTATCTATATGCGTGGCGAGCCTGCGCTCGTCACAGGATAGCGACACTAGCGCTCCTAGTAGACGGTTAAGGCGAAACTTTGCCTCACTCATCCCCATCTGTGCTTGGACCCCCTGGTCGTTGCTGCAACCTATGGAAGAACTGGGAAGAACGCAATTTGTTTTATCAAACTATCTTTGAGAATAATAACGTGAAAAATATTTAATTAAGCTTATGTTGGGCTTTATTATTCTTTAAAGGCGAAGATAAAGGTACAGAGATAAGCAATAACGTGTTTGAGATAAAGATTTAAAAAAGTATTGAGGTTATGTTAGTTCTCCCTTACGCGGGAAAAAACAGTCAACATAACATTGAAATCATCGAGATAATTCTTTGAAAAAATTGTGCGAGCTTGTGCAGACCTTTTTTTCTCGTCAATTACTAAATAAATTTCCACCATCTGTACTCAAGGCCACACAATTGAACAACAAAATAAATATGATTTTATTTTCAGGATATTCTTTATCCATGCTGGCCAAATTCAGAAATGAATTAACGATGTAAAAAATCATTCTTCGATTTCGCGACTTCACGACGACATATGTGGAAATTTCATCATCGGTGCTAAAGATAGGATACAAATGTTTACATCTCTCTGTTGTCCAGAAGCTGAGAAATAATGACGAACCATTTGAGCTACAACTTAATCCGCGCGGTTCGACGAGGTAACGTCACTAAAACTTCGGCCTTGATTGCTAGTTTTGGCCTATCTTATTCCAAAGCTTGGTCAGGGGGATACATTTTGCTACGCGACGCTCTCCAAAGGAAGCACAGGAAAATTGCCAAAATACTCTTGAAGCATGGTTCCAGAGTAAACAGCGAGATGCACTGCCAAACGGACACGCCGCTTCACTTTGCTGTAAAAAATGAAGATGCAACGATGGTCACTATGCTTTTGCATAGAGAAGCAAATGTCGACGCCAGAAATAAATCGGGACAGACTCCTCTTCATTTATCGGTTAAAAAAAATAACTCTAAAATCGTCTCTCTGCTTCTGAAAAAAAATGCCGATGTAAATGCTCAAAATGATTCTGGTAGAACTCCGCTTCATTGTGCTTGTTCGAAGAACAGAGGAGAAATTATTAAATTGCTTCTTGAAAGAGGGGCCGATATCAACGCCAGAACCAAGAAACAGTCCACGGTTCTTCACCTCGCTGCTAAAATGGAATCTGATGAAATTGTCAAAGTTCTGTTGGGACGACCCGGCGTTGATATCGATGCCGAAGACGATAGAGGAAAAACTGTACTGAACGTTGCCGTTGAACGAGGCCACTTGCCGACGATAAAAAATATATTGGCAATTTGTCCACAACTCAACAATGAAAAGCATCGACATTGCATCCGTGATTATTTGTGCGGACCGGTTAACGAAGGATGCCGTTCGCCAATGGTGGAGACCCTTCTCTCACACGGTTTTGGCGTTCACCCTGAAGATGCCAGAGACCATAAATTATTACACATCGCCGTTGAAAAAGGATGCACGAAAATTGTTGAAGATCTTCTGCAATATGGTGCCGATGCTGACTCGCTGCACGTGGACAAAAAAGGTTGCACGCTTTTGCACACTGCAGTCGTCAGTGAGCAGCTCGATATCACTGAAATGTTGATTAGACATGGCGCCAATGTGAATGCCATCGATGAAACCGGAAGTTCTCCGATATTCTACGCCATTGAGAGGATCGATGCTAAAATGACAAAATTGCTTGTATCCAGTGGTGCTGAAATTAAATTCAATCCCACTGTGCTTTACTTCGGTGTCAACACGGATTCAAAGGAGATCATTGAAATGATGTTGGATCACGACGACAACTATGACATCATGACCAAAGGCATATCTGGACGAACGGCGCTGTGGCATGTTATGAATTCGCTAAATTACGAGAAGAGGGAAAATTATTGTCGCATTCAACAAGATTTGGCTGAATTGTTGTTAAGTCGAGGTGCCCAAGTTAATGAAAAGAATGAGGGTGGAGAGAGGCTCCTGCATATGGCCGTTGAAACAGAACGCGACGATATGGTCGAAATTTTATTGAGGTATAACGCCGATGTAAATATCGCGACTGAAATCGAGATGAAAACTCCGCTTCATTGTTCCATAGCTAAGAAAAATGAACAGATTTCAAGAATGCTTCTCAATGCCGGAGCCACAAGTGATGCTAAGGATAAAATGGGAAAGACTCCGCTTCATTATGCCTGCAAGCATAAATATAATGACAAAATCGTCGATATACTGTTGGAATTTGGAGCTCAAATTGACCATGAAGACAGCAACGATTCTACTCCGCTGCATGTTGCCGCCTTTAACGGTTCGTTGAAAATCGTTGAAACTTTGTTGAAGTCAGTTGCCGACGCCGATTGCACGGACAAAGATGGCGCAACGGCTCTGCATGTCGCATGGAAACACGGATTCTCAAAAATCGTTAAAGAACTACTCGATTATGGTGCTGATCCGAATGCAATTTGCAAAGAAGGCCATTCACTGATTGATTACACGAACCCCGAATTAATTCATGACAACGAAAATTTCGCAGATTTATTTTTTCATTTCCTACTTTACGAACTTGTTAATCGGGATTCTGAAGATGATTACGGATATCATGATCATAACGAGGATCATTCGGATTCCGATGAGGACGACTATCACGACTTTTTCGACGATGATTTCCAAGGCGATCATTGTAATGCCGGCAAAACTGCTGATACGATAAAGCAGCATATCATCAAGATTAAATCGTTGAATATTCACGACCGTGAGCGAAATGTTGAATCCGTTAAACTCGATGATGAGTTCGCAGATTTTCAGGCGAAATGCGAACGTGAGGTTGGCCTAATGAAGATCGAAAGAATCGGGGAGACCAATATTTCGTATTACGACGTATTGATGAAAAGTATCAATCAATTGGCGATTCTTGCACGAAACCAAGATATAGTCGAAGACTTAGAATCTTCCAGATGCGGAGAAAAATTTCCGATTTATTCCAAAATGCTATTTTACAAATTCAAGAAAGGCCAAAATCGAGGGAATCTGTTGAATCCAAGCTTGAAATCGTTCAATTTTTTATCGCGATTTCTGTTACCCGAACTTGCTTCATTGCAAGTGCTGGATATGCTGAGTAATAAGGATCTGAAGAACTTGATAAAAGCTGTGCCTGAAACTTAAAGCAGATAAACGATCCGATAGATCAGTTCTGCTTAGAACAAAAATAGTTCACTTTCAAGTTCTCAGTGATGCACAAATGTCAAAAGCGATAAAGGTTTTGTTTATTATTATTATTATTTTTTTTCAATTAATGTTTGTCGATGATCTTTCAGTTTTAGGTTTCATCACTATGATTAGTCGATAAACGGATAATAATTTTAAAGATGAAGATATAAAGAACAGAAATGAATTAATTTTAAGTTTTCAGTGATGCACAAATGTTAAGAGTGCCTAAGTTTTTGTTTATTATGTGTTTTTTAAAATTAATGTTTGCGATGATATTTACTACTTGAAAGTAATTCCCTACTCAATCTATCGAGGATAATTTTTTAGTCTTAGGTTTCATCATTATGATTTCTCAATAAACGGATTTTTTGTATTAATTTGTGCCAGCACAATAAATAAATCTTATGGAGCAAACGATTTTGTTTTAGTGACCGGAACAATGTACGTTTGAACTTCATCATTAAGCTAAATTAAGCTAAATTATTGTTTTATGACCAACGATAGACCAAAAACGCAAAAACCAAACTACAAAATTGAAATTTCATCGGGCTTTCACAATTTTACATTTTTTATTTTTCATATTACTCGGTATTTAAATCTTTTTATATTTTTTAGATACAAAATTTGCACATAGCTTTCTCTTCTTTTCCATCGTTCGCCAAACTTGTTTTTTGAGTAAATTCTTTTTCGCTTCTGAAATGTGTGTATTCATCATTTTTGGCTTTCTCATCGAGAAAACTTAATAAATGTATTTATGTAAAAAAATTGAAGTTGATGGCTGCAAAAGTTTCAATTTTCACAAGCATTTTTTTAAAAATTCCTGAAATTTTTTCAAACTTAACCTCTTAAGGTGATGCAGTCAGGGTCAAAATTCCGATTTTGAACAATTGTTATAAATTTTTGCAGAATCCCTGCAAATAAAACAAATAGGCCATCATTTGGAGGATCGAACACTTATTTCTTTCTAATTGATCGTTCAATCTTTGACATATGCGTTTGGCGCGAAAGTTGGTTCGTCGAACAGCCGCAATATCCGAGTAGCGCGCAAAGCAAATGGCGCGAAATCCGTGGATATTTAAATGAGACTTTGTCCGATCTGTGGCAGAAATTTTCTTTTTCGTTTTTGACACTGTTTTGATAGCGATAGCCAGTGGTGTAAAATCAGAGGAAAAGAAGAAGACTATGTTTTGAAGATTGAAAAATTCTCTAATTATCAAAATACTTTGTCTTCGAATTATTGAACACGTATTATCGTGCTTTTCGTACTGTGAAGAAAGGTGCCATTTTTAGTTTGACTCACTCTCACACTCGCTTTCTCTCTTTCTCTCTCGCTCTCTCTCTTTCTCTCTCTCTCTCTCTTTCTCTCTCTCTCTCTCTCTCTCTGGAACACGCGCTGGAAGCTACAACCAGCTACAACCTATAGAAGGACGCAATTTGTTTCATCAAACTATCTTTGAGAATAATAACGTGAAGAAAGTTTAATTAAGCTTCTGTTGGGCTTTATTATTCTTAAAAGACGAAGATAAAGGTACAGAGATTAGCAATAACGTGTTAAAGATAAAGATTTAAAAAAGTATTGAGGTTATGTTAGTTCTCCCTTACGCGGGAAAAAACAGTCAACATAACATTGAAATCATCGAGATAGATCTTTGAAAAAATTGTGCGAGCTTGTGCAGACCTTTTTTTCTCGTCAATTACTAAATAAATTTCCACCATCTGTACTAAAGGCCACACAATTGAACACAAAATAAATATGATTTTATTTTCAGGATATTCTTTATCCATGCTGGCCAAATTCAGAAATGAATTAACGATGTAAAAAATCATTCTTCGATTTCGCGACTTCACGACGACATATGTGGAAATTTCATCATCGGTGCTAAAGATAGGATACAAATGTTTACATCTCTCTGTTGTCCAGAAGCTGAGAAATAATGACGAACCATTTGAGCTACAACTTAATCCGCGCGGTTCGACGAGGTAACGTCACTAAAGCTTCGGCCTTGATCGCTAGTTTTGGCCTATCTTATTCCAAAGCTTGGTCAGGCGGATACATTTTGCTATGCGACGCTCTCCAAAGGAAGCACAGGAAAATTGCCAAAATACTCTTGAAGCATGGTTCCAGAGTAAACAGCGAGACGTACTGCCAAACGGACACGCCGCTTCACTTTGCTGTAAAAAATGAAGATGCAACGATGGTCACTATGCTTTTGCATAAAAAAGCAAATGTCGACGCCAGAAATAAATCGGGACAGACTCCTCTTCATTTATCTGTTAAAAAAAATAACTCTAAAATCGTCTCTCTGCTTCTGAAAAAAAATGCCGATGTAAATGCTCAAAATGATTCTGGTAAAACTCCGCTTCATTGTGCTTGTTCAAAGAACAGAGGAGAAATTGTTAAATTGCTTCTTGAAAGAGGGGCCGATATCAACGCCAGAACCAAGAAACAGTCCACGGCTCTTCACCTCGCTGCTGAAATGGAATCTGATGAAATTGTCAAGGTTTTGTTGCGACACGTTGGCGTTGATATCGATGCCGAAGACGATAGAGGAAGAACTGTACTGAACGTTGCTGTTGAACGAGGCCACTTGCCGACGATAAAAAATATATTGGCAATTTGTCCACAACTCAACAATGAAAAACATCGACATTGCATCCGTGATTATTTGTGCGGACCGGTTAACGAAGGATGCCGTTTGCCAATCGTCGAGATCCTTCTTTCACACGGTTTTGGTGTTCACCCTGAAGATGCCAGAAACCGTAAATTATTACACATCGCCGTTGAGGAAGGATGCACGAAAATTGTTGAAGATCTTCTGCAATATGGTGCCGATGTTGACTCGCTGCACGTGGACAAAGAAGGCTTCACGCTTTTACACAATGCAGCAATCAGTGGGCAGTTCGATATCACTGAAATGTTGATTACACACGGCGCCAATGTGAATGCCATCGATGAAACCGGAAGTTGTCCGATATTCTACGCCATTGTGGGGATCGATGCTAAAATGACAAAATTGTTCGTATCCAGCGGCGCTGAAATTAAATTCCATCCCGGTGTGCTGTACTTCGGTGTCAACAGGGATGCAAAGGACATCATTGAAATGATGCTGGATCACGACGTCAACTATGACATCATGGCCAAAGGCATGTCCGGACGAACGGCGCTGTGGCATGTTATGAATTCGCTAAATTACGAGAAGAGGGAAAATTATTGTCGCATTCAACAAGATTTGGCTGAATTGTTGTTAAGTCGAGGTGCCCAAGTTAATGAAAAGAATGAGGGTGGAGAGAGGCTCCTGCATATGGCCGTTGAAACAGAACGCGACGATATGGTCGAAATTTTATTGAGGTATAACGCCGATGTAAATATCGCGACTGAAATCGAGATGAAAACTCCGCTTCATTGTTCCGTAGCTAAGAAAAATGAACAGATTTCAAGAATGCTTCTCGATGCCGGAGCCACAAGTGATGCTAAGGATAAAATGGGAAAGACTCCGCTTCATTATGCCTGCGAGCATAAATATAATGACAAAATCGTCGATACACTGTTGGAATTTGGAGCTGAAATTGACCATAAAGACAACAACGATTCTACTCCGCTGCATGTTGCCGCCTTTAACGGTTCGCTGAAAATCGTTGAAACTTTGTTGAAGTCAGTTGCCGACGCCGATTGCATGGACAAAGATGGCACAACGACTCTGCATGTCGCATGGAAACACGGATTCTCAAAAATCGTTAGAGAACTACTCGATTATGGTGCTGATCCGAATGCAATTTGCAAAAAAGGCCATTCACTGATTGACTATACGAACCCCGAATTAACTCATGACAACGAAAATTTCACAGATGTATTTTTTCGTTTCCTACTTTACGAACTTATTAATCACGATTCTGACAATAATTACGGATATTATGATCATAACGAGGATCATTCGGATTCCGATCAGGACGATTATCACGACTTTTTCGACGATGATTTCAGTTCCCAGAGAGATCATTGTAATTTCGGCAAAACTGCTGATACGATAAAGCAGCATATCATCAAGATTAAATCGATGAATATTCATGACAGTGCGCGAAATGTTGAATCCGTTGAACTCGATAATGAGTTTGCAGATTTTCAGGCGAAATGCGAACGTGAGGTTGGCCTAATGAAGTTCGAAAGAATCCGGGAGACCAATATTTCGTATTACGACGTATTGATGAAAAGTATCAATCAATTGGCGATTCTTGCACGAAACCAAGATATAGTCGCAGACTTAGAATCTTCCAGATGCGGAGAAAAATTTCCAATTTATTCCAAAATGCTATTTTACAAATTCAAGAAAGGCCAAAACCGAGGGAATCTGTTGAATCCAAGCTTGAAATCGTTCAATTTTTTATCGCGATTTCTGTTACCCGAACTTGCTTCATTGCAAGTGCTGGATATGCTGAGTAATAAGGATCTGAAGAACTTGATAAAAGCTGTGCCTGAAACTTAAAGCAGATAAACGATCCGATAGATCAGTTCTGCTTAGAACAAAAATAGTTTACTCTCAAGTTCTCAGTGATGCACAAATGTCAAAAGCGATAAAGGTTTTGTTTATTATTATTATTATTATTTTTCAATTAATGTTTGTCGATGATATTTACTCGAAAGTAATTGCTGGCTCAATCTATCGAGTATAATCTTTCAGTTTTAGGTTTCATCACTATGATTAGTCGATAAACGGATAATAATTTTAAAGATAAAGATATAAAGAACAGAAATGAATTAATTTTAAGTTTTCAGTGATGCACAAATGTTAAGAGTGCCTAAGTTTTTGTTTATTATGTGTTTTTTAAAATTAATGTTTGCGATGATATTTACTACTTGAAAGTAATTCCCTACTCAATCTATCGAGGATAATTTTTTAGTTTTAGGTTTCATCATTATGATTTCTCAATAAACGGATTTTTTGTATTAATTTGTGCCAGCACAATAAATAAATCTTATGGAGCAAACGATTTTGTTTTACTGACCGGAACAATGTACATTTGAACTTGCATTGTAAAAAAATTAGAATTGCTGAAATATCATTAAGCTAAATTATTGTTTTATGACCAACGATAGACCAAAAACGCAAATTTTTCACCTGTAACTGAAAACCAAACTTCAAAACTGAAATTTCATCGGGCTTTCACAATTGTACATTTTTTATTTTTCATATTGCTCGGTATTTAAATCTTTTTATATTTCTTAGATACAAAATTTGCACATAGTTTTCTCTTTTTTCCGTCTTTAGCCAAGCTTGCTTTTTGAACAAATTCTTCAGCGCTTCTTAACTGAGTATATTAATCAACTTCAGCTTTCTCATTGAGAAAACTTAATGAATGTATTTATGTAAAAACTTTAAAGTTCATGGTTGACAAAACAAAACTTCTAAAATTTTGTCAATGTAAACCTCTTAAGGTTGTTCAGAAGCTATGAAACCTTTGAATGTTAATTGTTCAATAAATAGCTTCTTAATCGTAGTGAATTTTTTACACGACCTCCTGAATACTTCATGTAAGAACATACCAAATTTTCAGAATTCTATCATTACTTCAACCTCCTTAAGGGTTAAAATAAAAAATGATGAGAAAATTCTGAAAATTTGGTATGTTGTTGTATGCGGTATTTAAGAGGTCGTGTAAAAATTTCACGACGATTAGGAAGCTCGTTATTAAGAAATTAACGTTTTGTTAAAAACAATTTTTTAAACAAATAAAAAAAATATTCATCAACAAACTTCGTTTTCTTTCCATTGCTTTCAGTATATTGTGGATATTCAAAAAATTGAGAGGTCAAATAAAAACCTTATCGCAAAGTTATATCAGTTTCTATAAGACTACATTTAATTTTATTTAATTTGTTAATCTTAATTATTCGATAGCGAGCTTCCAAATCGTCGTGCAATTTTTACACGACCTCTTAAATACTTCATTGAAAAACATACGAAATTTTCAGAATTTTCTCATTAAACGTCATTTGCTTCTAAACAATCTTAAGGAAATGCAGTCAAGGGCAGGCTAAACACCCTCCCCCCGTCTTTCCGCCCTTGAGAGTGCGAGAGAGAGCGCCTATAGGGGTCCTGTGAGAGCGAGAGAGAGGGTCTTTAGCCTGGCCTTAATTATGCATTTGTTCCACGGTCATACATACAGCTGTCTGGAAACTCCGGCGTTTTTTGAGTGGTGAGGGATGGATGGCATGGTTGTTGAGGCAAAGGGTGACCCTGTGACGAATGCGCGGATTCGTCGCGGATTTACTGACAGAGGGTTTTCTTGTAGCGCGGATTATTTGAACGCTAGACTTATAACACTTGCAGAGTTACGAATCTAAACGTTAATTTCAATAGATTCAGGAATAGAATATGCTTTAGAAAACTGTGAGAGGTTCGAGATTGAGGTGGTGGTGACTCATTATATTTAAGTATATCATAAATAACCAATGATACATGATATATACCGCGTAATAGTGATATACGTTTACATATAATTTAGCGACTTAAATTTACGGGTTTCTTATATTTTGTTTACGATGCAACAGTGCTTTCTGTTAAATTATGAATTAACAAAGAGGAGAATTCTTCATTCTTCTATCTTAAAAATGGTCTTTGCATATATAGAATAGAACGCATAAACTAAATACACATATTACGTTTGGAAAATATAGATGAAACACAAAATAGTCGTGAAACTTCGAGATGCCTTCGCAACGAAAATGCAACGAAAACCAATAAATTGCAATATGAACCCCTAAGGATAAGCGGAAGGTCCACGGACCTTCTCAAGTGTTTTGTATACAAGCATATGGATCTCGAACACCATACAGTGTTGGCAACCTGAAAGACGGCACTGATTTTACCAGGGGCGTAAAATTATCGTACCTGACGAAAAATTATCGTACATTTTCAAATAACATAAAAACGCGTTATTTATTAATGAAATAATAAAATTAATTAATAAAATGGCTATTATCGTGAACTTATATTGCGCCCAACACGTAATTTTTCGAATTTTATCATTTTTGACTGGGTCACGGTCGTACGTACAGAAACTCTAACGTTTTTTCGGTGGTGGGGGTGACATAGAATATTTGAAGGAGTTTTTGGTTAACTTTATTGCCACGCCGCTACTATCGAATGCCAAAGTGAAATATAATATGGTAATACTCCTTAGGGATGTTGAGTCCCAAATTGCAAATGATGAGAAAATTATGAAAATTTGGTATGTTTTTGGATGAATTATTTAAGAGGTCGTGTACAAATTTCACGACGATTAGCAAGCTCATTATCGAACAATTAACATTAACAAATTAAATTTAATTAAATGTAGTCTTATGGAAACTGATATAACTTTGCGACAAGTTTTTTTACCTCTTAATTTTTTAATATTTACACGATATTGAAAGCAACGCGGGAACAAAACGAAGTTTATAGATAAATATATTTTTTATTTGTTTAAAAAATTGTTCTCAACAAAATGTTAATATTTTAATGACGAGCTTCTTAATCGTCGTGAAATTTTTACACGACCTCTTAAATACTTCATACAAAAACATAACAAATTTTCAGAATTTTCTTATCATTTTTCATTTTAACTCTTAAGGAGGTTGAAGTAATAATGATAGAATTCTGAAAATGTAATATGTTTGTACATGAAGTATTCAGGAGGTCGTGTAAAAATTTCACGACGATTACGAAACTATTTATTGAACAATTAACATCAAAAGATTTCATAGGGACTCAACATCCTTAATTGATGACTGCGCAAGCGCTATCATCTATCTCTCTCTCACACATGGTGGCACTAGGATGGCATGTGACGAATGCAGGAATTCGCCGTAGATTTGCCAACAGAGGGTTCCCTCGTAGCGCGGATTATTTGAACGATACATTTGAAATACTTGCAGAATTGTGAATCAAACGCTAATTTCAATAGAATATTCCTTTAGAAAACTGTGAGAGGTTCAAGATTAAGGTGGTGGTGACTCATTACATTTAAGAATATCATAAATAACTAAGATATATGGTATATAACGCGTAAGTTAATATTGCTTGTTATGTTTTCATATAGTTTAACGACTTAAATTTACAACTTTTTCTTATATTTTGTTTACCACGCAACAGTGCTTTTTGTGAGACTATGAATTAATAAAGAAGAGCATTATTCTTTGTTTTCCATCTCAAAAAGGGTCTTTGCATATATACATATATATAGAATAGAACGCATAAAATAAATACTCATATTACGTTAGGAAAATATATAGATGGAACATAAAATAGTCGTAAAACTTCGAGATGCCTTCACAACGAAAATGCAACGAAAGTAATAAATTTGCAATATGAACCTCTAAGAAAATGCGTAGGGTCCACGAACCTTCTCAAGTGGTTTGTGTACAAGCATGGATACTCTAAAACCATATGGCTGGACCGGGTGTATGTGTGTGTGAGCGAGCGCGAGGACCACGCATAATGCAACCCTTATGTGTGTCCTGACCGAGAAGGATGGCTAGATACAGCACGCAACGAGAGTGTATGTGTGTCGGTTAGTGCACGTTGTATTAATGTGTGTGTCGCCTTGGAGCCTGCAAGCCCAAATTTCTCCGGCGATGCTTCACTTCAATTTTGACTGTCTTGCGGTGAAGTAACACCAAAGAACTTGTTTGATTTTCATACCAACAGTAAAATCTAACTTTTCCGAGTTTATCATCTAATAATAAAAGGCCAATGATTTGAACCGACCAACTCTTGCATCTTTCTTCATAAAATCCAAAGAGTTAATTTCAGCCAGTTCGTTAATAAAAGATTAACAATTCACAAGGTGAGGTTCTGCTCTTTACCTGCGAAAGAGTTCACGCTACCGGAGAGACATCGATGGTTTAAATTCAAAGTTCCCGCTGAAACACGTGACAAAAGTGTCACAGGCACACGATCACAGCGCTCCTGACGGCACTGCTTTCTTATGCTATGCCATGCAATAGCGTGTGAAGCCCGCTCAAACTTTGATTTTGTTCGAAAAAAAGAAATTCCCGATATTTGAATATTATCGTACATTCGCGTACGATAATGAATCGCTATCGTACATCGTACATTGGTATGAAATTATCGTAAATGTACGATAATTATCGTACGGTTGCCAATACTGACACCATATGACCGGAGCGGGTATGCGTGAGGACCACATAATACAACCCTAGTGTACGCAACGAGCGTGTAGTGTGTCGCGTTGGTACGTCGTATTAATGTATATGTGTATGTGTGTGTGCGTGTGTGTGTCGCTGCAGGGCCTGCGAGCCCAAATTTCTCCGGAGATGCAATCACTTCAATTTTGACCGTCTTGCGATGCAGTAACGCTAAAGATCTTGTTTGATTTTCACCAATAGTAAATGCCAACTTTTTCTGAGGTTATCGACTAATAATAAAAGGACAATAATTTGAACCAGCAAACTCGTGCATTTCATTCATATATGTAATACTCCTATATTGCTAGCGGCCTATGCTTCCCTATAAGTGGTGGGTCCACAAAAAAGAGAGATAGAAGACTCAGATAGGGTCATTCTGCGCACGCGCGACCCACTACGTAGGCATAATATATAAATGTTATTGGCTAGCGCACTCCCGCTTTCATTCGCACTTGCGCATTGCAAGAGCCAGAGAGAGAGAGAGAGAGAACCATGGTCCTACATACAGGTCTGGGCACTCGTCCTAAAAATCCGTACCCTTAACCCGCCCGATTCATGCAATTTTCTGCCACAGCGCTAGTGTCAAGTAGGGTTCGTCACTATTACTATATATTTGTAATATATAGTAATACACATTTCAGTGACGAACGCTACTCGACACTAGCGACGTGGCAGAAAATGGCATAAATCGGGCGGAATTCGGTTACGCGTGCGACTGTGTAAAGTCGAAGAGTGCCCAGACCTGTATGTAGGACCATGGAGAGAACGATATATCTGCACCGTAAAGTGTTCGCAGAGTTTCCGCCAGCGCTGGCAATATAGGAGTATTACATATATGATTTCATTCAATTAAATATCGAGATTTAATTTCAACCAGTTCGTGAATAAAAGACGTACAATTCACAAGTTGAGGTTCTGCTTTTTACCTGCAAAAAAGTTCACGCTATAGAGAAGAGACATCGTTGGTTAATGTTCAAAGTTCCCGCCGAATCACCTGACGAAAAGCGTCACAACCCCTCTACCACGACGAACCTACCGGTTGATTCTACAACTACGCAGAATTTGCCTCATCAATCCATATATGTAATAGCGCTTTCTGTTGGTTGCACCGGGCTGCACTGAGTGCGCACTCAGTGTATACTCTTCCTTTATTTTTCTGCATGAGCAACAAAGACAGAGATGCACTCAGTGCACACCCAGTGCAACGAACAGAAAGCGCTATAATACTCCTATATTGCTAGCGGCCTATGCTTCCCTATAAGTGGTGGGTCTACAAAAAAAGAGAGATAGAAGACTCAGACTGGGTCATTCTGCGCACGCGCGACCCACTACGTAGGCATAATATATAAATGTTATTGGCTAGTGTACTCCCGCTTTCATTAGCACTTGCGCATTGCAAGAGCCAGGGAGAGAGAACGATATTGTCTGCACCGTAAAGTGTTCGCAGAGATCCGCCAGCGCTGGCAATATAGGAGTATTACATTTATGCACCAATCGAGTCATCCCCCACTATAAGAGTTTCCAGACACGGCCGTACATACAGGTCTGGAAACTCCGTCAAATTAGGTGACTCCGTTATGAGCCCCATTTTTGAAACTGTTAGTGGCCGCTAGAAGCGCTAACCTTATCCCCCGAATTGCTATCACTTGGCCGAATGCCCAATGTCCCTGAAGTCCAACGAGCTTCCTAATAATCCTAATTGTCGTGAAATTTTTACACGACCTCTTAATACCGCATACAAAAACATACCAAATTTTCAGAATTTTCTCATCATTTTTTATTAACCCTTAAGAGGAGGCTAAATACCGACACTAACACCTCGAAATTGCCATATCCAAACTTGCTCTTATACAAATGGATGGAATTGAATAAAATTTCAACAACATCATCAGAACAATGGCAGTAATGGAGCCTCACGACATTTTTTTCGAAAAACAAAAAAAAAATTACAGATTCACTTACCACCAGGAAACTATAATTGAAAAACTTAAATTATTAAACTTTTACTGCATTTCGGGTAAAACCAAGAGTGAGGCTCCATGAAGAACGCCACGATACAAATATCGAGACGTTTTCGACATTATTTTATCAAAATGACACGCCGTAAGTTTGGATGGCGCATCAAGAGATAAATATCGATAAATTGTAGTTTTATTGAAAAACGAAATGGCGAAATGTAGTTCACAGACGTGCGAGAGAGGGCAGCACCATGGATTCTGATGTGGCGCGCGCATCCGCAATTGTACCTGGTCCTTTCTCGTAAACGACTGGTCACCCAGCGTTTCGTATATGTAACAGTTCCAAGCTTCCAGACTTTACCACCGCGCGTCTGGGGCAGGGTACAGTTGCATAGCCCTACTGATGAGTCTGCACTGTACCCGAGACGAAACGCTAAGAGGATCCTCCTCTATATTTTTCGCTGAAGAATATCTAGAGGGATCTTCTTTACCAACCTCCTTCCTTCCTGACCGACTTACGAGAACTGGACCAACGAACATACGTTCATGTACGCTTCAACTCAAAACGCGCAACGCGCTTAACGTACGAGACCGACTAGCATCTCTACACTGACGAGTAACCTATAATATTTAGGGGGCTCGAATGAGTTCGTTGGCATTAGCTGTAACGCATTTTGCCTCTCAATTGACAATTAATTGTTAATTAATTTATCCCCCTCTTAATTGTCAAAATGTAATTAATTTTCATCCACGGTTGTCGGAGAAAAACTGGACGACGATGATAAGTCGATAATGTAGGGATTGAATAAAAATGGTATTTAGCCTCCTCTTAAGAGGAGGCTAAATACCGACACTACGCTTCGAAATCGCCATCCAAACTTGCTCTCATACGAATGAATGGAATTCAATAAAATTTTAACAGCATAATCGGAATTATGGCACAAATGGAGCCTCACTAAAAATTTTTTGAAAAATCAAAAAAAAAATTATAGACCCGATTACCATCAGGAATCTGTAATTGAAAATCTTGAATTAAGAGACTTTTTACTGTATTTCGTCTAAACTAAGAGTGAGACTCCATGAAGAACGCCAAGACACAAATATCAAGACGTTTTCGACATTATTTTATGGAAAAGACACATCGTAAGTTTGGATGGCGCATAAGGAGATAAATATCGATAAATTGTAGTTTTATCGAAACACGAAATGGCGAAATCTAGTTTACAAACGTGCGAGGGAGGGCAGCACCATGGATTCTGACGAGTAACCTAATATTTTTGGGGCTCCAATGAATTCGTTGGAGTTAGTTGTGACGCGTTTTAGCCCCTTAATTATCAATTAATTGTTAATTAACTTATCCTTCTCTGAATTTTCAAAATTTAATAAATTTTCATTATGGTTTTGGGAGAAAGACTGGACGACGGTGAAAAGTCGATAATGTAGGGATGATAGAATTCTGAAATTTGTCGTGAAATTTTTACACGACCTCTTAAATACCGCCTACAACAACATACCAAATTTTCAGAATTTTCTCATCATTTTTTATTTTAACCCTTAAGGAGGTTGAAGTAATGATAGAATTCTGAAAATTTGGTATGTTCTTACATGAAGTATTCAGGAGGTCGTGTAAAAAATTCACTACGATTAAGAAGCTATTTATTGAACAATTAACATTCAAAGGTTTCATAGCTTCTGAACAACCTTAAGAGGTTTACATTGACAACATTTTAGAAGTTTTGTTTTGTCAACCATGAACTTTAAAGTTTTTACATAAATACATTCATTAAGTTTTCTCAATGAGAAAGCTGAAGTTGATTAATATACTCATATAAGAAGCGCTGAAGAATTTGTTCAAAAAGCAAGCTTGGCTAAAGATGGAAAAAAGAGAAAACTATGTGCAAATTTTGTATCTAAGAAATATAAAAAGATTTAAATACCGAGCAATATGAAAAATAAAAAATGTACAATTGTGAAAGCCCGATGAAATTTCAGTTTTGAAGTTTGGTTTTCAGTTACAGGTGAAAAATTTGCGTTTTTGGTCTATCGTTGGTCATAAAACAATAATTTAGCTTAATGATATTTCAGCAATTCTAATTTTTTTACAATGCAAGTTCAAACGTATATTGTTCCGGTCACTAAAACAAAATCGTTTGCTCCATAAGATTTATTTATTGTGCTGGCACAAATTAATACAAAAAATCCGTTGAGAAATCATAATGATGAAACCTAAAACTAAAAAATTATCCTCGATAGATTGAGTAGGGAATTACTTTTAAGTAGTAAATATCATCGCAAACATTAATTTTAAAAAACACATAATAAACAAAAACTTAGGCACTCTTAACATTTGTGCATCACTGAAAACTTAAAATTAATTCATTTCTGTTCTTTATATCTTTATCTTTAAAATTATTATCCGTTTATCGACTAATCATAGTGATGAAACCTAAAACTGAAAGATTATACTCGATAGATTGAGCCAGCAATTACTTTCGAGTAAATATCATCGACAAACATTAATTGAAAAATAATAATAATAATAATAAACAAAACCTTTATCGCTTTTGACATTTGTGCATCACTGAGAACTTGAGAGTAAACTAATTTTGTTCTAAGCAGAACTGATCTATCGGATCGTTTATCTGCTTTAAGTTTCAGGCACAGCTTTTATCAAGTTCTTCAGATCCTTATTACTCAGCATATCCAGCACTTGCAATGAAGCAAGTTCGGGTAACAGAAATCGCGATAAAAAATTGAACGATTTCAAGCTTGGATTCAACAGATTCCCTCGATTTTGGCCTTTCTTGAATTTGTAAAATAGCATTTTGGAATAAATTGGAAATTTTTCTCCGCATCTGGAAGATTCTAAGTCTTCGACTATATCTTGGTTTCGTGCAAGAATCGCCAATTGATTGTTAGTTTTCATCAATACGTCGTAATACGAAATATTGGTCTCCCCGATTCTTTCGATCTTCATTAGGCCAACCTCACGTTCACATTTCGCCTGAAAATCTGCGAACTCATTATCGGGTTCAACGGATTCAACATTTCGCTCACGGTCATGAATATTCAACGATTTAATCTTGATGATATACTGCTTTATCGTATCAGCAGTTTTGCCGGCATTACAGTGATCACCTTGGGAATAATCGTCGAAAAAGTCGTGATAGTCCTCCTCATCGGAATCCGAATGATCCTCGTTACGATCATGATATCCGTAATCATCGTCAGAATCCCGATTAACAAGTTCGTAAAGTAGGAAATGAAAAAATAAATCTGCGAAATTTTCGTTGTCATGAATTAATTCGGGGTTCGTGTAATCAATCAGTGAATGGCCTTTTTTGCAAATTGCATTCGGATCAGCACCATAATCGAGTAGTTCTTTAACGATTTTTGAGAATCCGTGTTTCCATGCGACATGCAGAGCCGTTGCGCCATCTTTGTCCGTGCAATCGGCGTCGGCAACTGACTTCAACAAAGTTTCAACGATTTTCAATGAACCGTTAAAAGCGGCAACATGCAGCGGAGTAGAATCGTTGCTGTCTTTATGGTCAATTTCAGCTCCAAATTCCAACAGTGTATCGACGATTTTGTCATTATATTTATGCTCGCAGGCATAATGAAGCGGAGTCTTTCCCATTTTATCCTTAGCATCACTTGTGGCTCCGGCATCGAGAAGCATTCTTGAAATCTGTTCATTTTTCTTAGCTACGGAACAATGAAGCGGAGTTTTCATCTCGATTTCAGTCGCGATATTTACATCGGCGTTATACCTCAATAAAATTTCGACCATATCGTCGCGTTCTGTTTCAACGGCCATATGCAGGAGCCTCTCTCCACCCTCATTCTTTTCATTAACTTGGGCACCTCGACTTAACAACAATTCAGCCAAATCTTGTTGAATGCGACAATAATTTTCCCTCTTCTCGTAATTTAGCGAATTCATAACATGCCACAGCGCCGTTCGTCCAGATATGCCTTTGGTCATGATGTCATAGTTGTCGTCGTGATCCAACATCATTTCAATGATCTCCTTTGAATCCGTGTTGACACCGAAGTAAAGCACAGTGGGATTGAATTCAATTTCAGCGCCACTGGATACAAGCAATTTTGTCATTTTAGCATCGATCCTCTCAATGGCGTAGAATATCGAAGAACTTCCGGTTTCATCGATGGCATTCACATTGGCGCCGTGTCTAATCAACATTTCAGTGATATCGAGCTGCTCACTGATGACTGCAGTGTGCAAAAGCGTGCAACCTTTTTTGTCCACGTGCAGCGAGTCAGCATCGGCACCATATTGCAGAAGATCTTCAACAATTTTCGTGCATCCTTCCTCAACGGCGATGTGTAATAATTTATGGTCTCTGGCATCTTCAGGGTGAACGCCAAAACCGTGTGAGAGAAGGGTCTCCACGATTGGCGAACGGCATCCTTCGTTAACCGGTCCGCACAAATAATCACGGATGCAATGTCGATGCTTTTCATTGTTGAGTTGTGGACAAATTGCCAATATATTTTTTATCGTCGGCAAGTGGCCTTGTTCAACGGCAACGTTCAGTACAGTTTTTCCTCTATCGTCTTCGGCATCGATATCAACGCCGGGGTGTCCCAACAGAACCTTGACAATTTCATCAGATTCCATTTTAGCAGCGAGGTGAAGAACCGTGGACTGTTTCTTGGTTCTGGCGTTGATATCGGCCCCTCTTTCAAGAAGCAATTTAACAATTTCTCCTCTGTTCTTTGAACAAGCACAATGAAGCGGAGTTTTACCAGAATCATTTTGAGCATTTACATCGGCATTTTTTTTCAGAAGCAGAGAGACGATTTTAGAGTTATTTTTTTTAACAGATAAATGAAGAGGAGTCTGTCCCGATTTATTTCTGGCGTCGACATTTGCTTCTCTATGCAAAAGCATAGTGACCATCGTTGCATCTTCATTTTTTACAGCAAAGTGAAGCGGCGTGTCCGTTTGGCAGTGCATCTCGCTGTTTACTCTGGAACCATGCTTCAAGAGTATTTTGGCAATTTCCCTGTGCTTCCTTTGGAGAGCGTCGCGTAGCAAAATGTATCCCCCTGACCAAGCTTTGGAATAAGATAGGCCAAAACTAGCAATCAAGGCCGAAGCTTTAGTGACGTTACCTCGTCGAACCGCGCGGATTAAGTTGTAGCTCAAATGGTTCGTCATTATTTCTCAGCTTCTGGACAACAGAGAGATGTAAACATTTGTTTCCTATCTTTAGCACCGATGATGAAATTTCCACATATGTCGTCGTGAAGTCGCGAAATCGAAGAATGATTTTTTACATCGTTAATTCATTTCTGAATTTGGCCAGCATGGATAAAGAATATCCTGAAAATAAAATCATATTTATTTTGTTGTTCAATTGTGTGGCCTTGAGTACAGATGGTGGAAATTTATTTAGTAATTGACGAGAAAAAAAGGTCTGCACAAGCTCGCACAATTTTTTCAAAGAATTATCTCGATGATTTCAATGTTATGTTGACTGTTTTTTCCCGCGTAAGGGAGAACTAACATAACCTCAATACTTTTTTAAATCTTTATCTCTAACACGTTATTGCTTATCTCTGTACCTTTATCTTCGCCTTTAAAGAATAATAAAGCCCAACATAAGCTTAATTAAACTTTTTTCACGTTATTATTCTCAAAGATAGTTTGATAAAACAAATTGCGTTCTTCCCAGTTCTTCTCAATTACCACGTCCTTCTTCTTCTTCATCTCCAATTGGCTATCGCCCTCTAGGGGCATGTGCCACCTCTCACGTCCTAATTTTGGCTTTAAAGGTGTGACCCCACCCATGCAGCCGCTCGACGCTCGTTTGCAGCGACAAATCTGGTCACGTGACCCTATTTTGAATTTCCCGCGATTCAAAAAAAGTAGCGACAAGTCGCCGTGTCAAACAGCAGCGTCAATATGGCTGCTACTCTTCTAGCAGGAATGATCTCGAAAGCTGATTTGCTAACCTCCTGTAGTGGCAGTCCTCTCCCCACTCTTCTTGCCCCAGCGACAAGGCTCAAGCCTGGTTTATCCAGCGGCCGTAACTTAAGAAGTTGAAAGTATATATTGCTCTTGTGGCGTTTATGCAGCTAATTCCTTAGCATTAGCTGTAACCGTAACCGTAGAAAGTTCGCAACTAGAATACGCATGCGCTTTAACGAAAAATGTATCACCACCGATTGGAGTGGGAAAAATATCGCGGCCTGTTCGTATCTATAACCTCAAAATAAGCAAAAATGACGTTTTATTTATCTCGCACACCGATTCAAGTGGGAAAAATATTGGGGCGGGCTTTTTCTTTGTTCGTATCTATAACCTCAAAATAAGCAAAAATGACATTTTGCTCATCTCGCATTCCCTTTTTAGGTTATGTTTTTTCAAAAAGCACGCGGAATACACTCGTCGAGCGAACGTTTTTGATTGGTTGAACGTAGAAATAACGATATTGCATAAACGCCCGTCAAATTTTTAAGTAACGTTACGGTTTTAAGTTAAGTTACGGCCGCTGGATAAACCAGGCTTCATTTTCAGCTTTGTCGCTACAAATCACATGACCAGATTTATCGCTGCAAATGAGCGTCGAGCGGCTGCATGGGGTCACACCTTTAGGGCGAATTCTGACACGGGCGCACTGCGCTTGAGCGCTGCATAATCCGGCGTACCCATTGGCCAAAATGAATTTCGGGCGTGGCATTGTGGCGCGCGAAATTCAAATTTACTAATGGGTACGCCAGATTATGCAGCGCTCAAGCGCAGTGCGCCCGTGTCAGAATTTACCCTAAATTTCGAGTTGGCAGTACCGGCAGCGCACTCACAGCGCTCAAAGCATCCAAGACGAATGAAGCCCTTAGGGTGCCTCCCCATACAGCGTAACTTGCGTTCACGTAAAGCCCGGTTTATGCAGCGGCCGTAACTTAACTTAAGCCTGGTTTATGCAGCGGCCGTAACTTAACTTAGCCGTACCTTAAGAAAGTTGAAAGTATATATTGCCCTTGTAGCGTTTATGCACGGTTACGGTTACGACTAATTGCTGCATAAACGCTACAAGGACAATATATACTTTCAACTTCTTAAGTTACGGCTAAGTTAAGTTACGGCCGCTGGATAAACCAGGCTCAAGAAGTTGAAAGTATATTTTGCCCTTGTGGCGTTTATGCAGCTAATTTCTTAGCATTAGCCGTAACCGTAACCGTGCATAAAGCCTGGTTTATGCAGCAGCCGTAACTTAACTTAGCCGTAACTTAAGAAAGTTGAAAATATATATTGCCCTTGTACTGTTTATGCACGGTCACGGTTACGGCTAATTGCTGCATAAACGCTACAAGGGCAATATATACTTTCAACTTCTTAAGTTACGGCTAAGTTAAGTTACGGCCGCTGCATAAACCAGGCTTAAACGCTACAAGGGCAATATATACTTTGAACTTCCTTGAGTTACGGCTAAGTTAAGGTACGGCCGCTACATAAACCGGCCGTAACTGGCGTATGCGTAAAATCACTAGCACATTACGTTCGTTTTTGGATCCGAATCCCCATGGGTCAGCGCACGGTCGTACCAGTTTGCAGCAGTCTACAGCATGGGCGTGGCGTCTGCTTAACCCCTTGACGTCACGAACGCTTGCACCAATCACATAGCGTTTCACGATCGTATGAAAAATTTGAATTTTTTGAACTTTTCAATTATTAATAACTATTTACAGGCTTATACAAAATCAATTTTTTTCTCTGTTTTGGGATCTAATGCAATAAATGCTTCATAAAAAAAATTAAAAATCAAACTTTTTTTTTCAACAACCCAATTGCCAGTGATAAGAACGTAAATATATAATGTTAAGAATAATTTCATTAATTGTGAATCTACATAGATATACACAAATGCATGCCGTTAAATAGAATATAACGAATGATTACGAATATCTCTTTCTATTTTCCAGTTTTTTCCTTAGATCTTAGGACCGCTCGAATATACATTTAAAAGAATATATATTGTACATTAAAAAAAGGCTCTTTCACATACAACTGTTTATTGAGACATGTAGAATACATCTGGTCATACACAAAAATCTTTGATAATTGAAATCAAGCTCTTCGCCCGAAAAAAAACTTTTTAACATTGTTTTTCGAATAAATCATCGTATTAATCATTATTTTTAACTACGGCACACTAAAATTAGAAGAGGGACAGGGGCAGGGGGTGGGAGAGGCAATTACAAAAAAATTGCGACTTGTTTAGAGGGGGGAAAATTAAAAAAAAGAGAGAATACAGAAGCGAAGCAATTGGTAACCGAGAATGGAATAGACAAACTTTCGGATACAATTTGTAGTCTCGTGGGAATTTGGATATAATTATATTCGCAGAAATTGGTGCGGCGCGATTGTGGCGGATAAACAACACAAGTATGCTCCAAACTATCCATCATCTTCGTGCCTTTTCCATGATTACGGCTAAATAACATCACGTCACAAAATGCATATTCATATATATACATATATTTATATATATATGTATATATACGTATATATATATATAATTTTAAATAAAAAAACACGTCTCCGGGCCACCATTAACATGAATTACATGAGGCCCAAAAATCACACAACATCCAAGTGAAACGGATCAATTAAAAAAAAAATGCTATCTTTCCCCAGGGAGAATGTGCGCCCTCGAATTTCGGGATATTGGTCAGGTAAAAGGTCGCACGGATACAACATTCTGAATCCCACATTCAAGCCCCTCCCGGCGACCCCCATTGATTTTTGAAAAACGACTATTCATTGTTTTTCCAGTATAATTTTTAATTGATTAATTTTTCTTTCTTCTAATCAGGTGCATTTTGCCACAATATTCGTTTTCGCAGTGTTGACAGTGTTCAAGGGGTGTTAGAAGGGGGCTTGTGTGCGCGGATGGCCCAAAGTAGCGAGAATTTCCAAAAATTTTGGCCGCTCTTTAAATCGGGGAGCACGGTCAAATATCGTAACGCTAGTACCTAGATCAGTCTAAAGTCTCGTCACCGTGAACTGCCTCAGCTTTTGCTACTCGAGCTCCCTTGTCCCCGCAAACCGAACTCCAACGTTTTCTTCTTTTTTTTTCTTCTCTCTTCACTTTTCGTTCCCATCACTTCATTCATAAGATTCTTCTATCTGCATTTTACTTTTTGACTCCGTTATCATTGACATTGGTTATTATTTATTTATTCTTTTAATCATTATAATCATTACTTCGATCGTGATTTCGACGAAAATGGAAAAGTGTGTTTGCAGTGTCTGTGTGTGTATTTTTTTCGTGTTCTCATTTGTCATTTTTTTTTGTTTTTTTTTCGTCTCTTTTCGACTTTGTTTTTATAATTTTAATACGGAAATATTATCATGTCACAAAAACCCACTCAGTATGATTAGCAATAGCATTCTTATAATATTGTTAATATTAATATTATCATATCCTCGATATTATGCTTTTATAAATAGGTTGGTACGTAAGAGGTATTGAGGGGAGGGTATTTGGATTAAATCATGGAAAATTGGGAGTACGCGGTAGAGAACGGAGTACGTCGAGAGAATTTTCAAAATGACAAATTTTTTTTCGAAAATTCGAATCTAAAATTAATCGATGAATCAATGATTATTCGATTGCAAGGCCGAATCGAGGGTTGGGATTTGGCGTTAGGATGAAGAATCCGGATTACAAATTTCGTTGAATTAATTCTGAGGGGGGCGGGGGGGCGCAGGGTTGGGAAAGGGGGATTCGATCATCAATCATTATTACTAGATGAAATGTTCTCCTTCTCACTACAGATATTATAGTAACGAAATGTAAAAAAAAAAAAAATAGTTAAGTAAAACATGAATAACAGTAACAAAATGCTCATAAATAAGAGGGTTTGCGAGCCATCGTTCATTCGCTTGTTCAACGATGATGTTCCTTCTTTTTTTTCCCTCATTAAACATTCATTGCGAGACCAAAGTCTCGAGGGGTTGTTATTTTCGTTATTTTCATTTCTTTTCCTCTTTCGCATTCTTCTTCGCGTTAAAAAAAATCATTTTTCACGATTTCGCACACTCTGTTTCTTACTTCACAATGGCATTTATCTTTACTCAATAATAGTGTTCAGGGGGTGGTCACGATCCAAAGCCCTGAAATTCGGGCCATCATTTTCAATGAGTTGCAAGCATTATTATCATTTTGTCGTTATCCATGAATCAATTATTTTACGAACGATAGTTTAGTTTACTTTATGTATAGCCAATAGTTGTGTATTATTTGCGTATCTGGTTATTTTGTGTTTTTTTTTTCATTTTTTTCCCGCGTTTCTTCTCATAGTCCTTATTTTACAGTACAGTGACGAGCAGCATTGATTTTTGTTTTTAATTTTTTTCTTTTCTTCACTAATGTATTCATCGATACAGCGTATACTGATGGGGAGAGACCGTTATATTTTTTTTTCAACATTCAATTGCCAATGTTTGCTTAGAAAAAAAAAAGTGTGTTCGATTGTCAGCTGTGTGTCCTTGAAATCCGTGAGAGCTTCCTCGGTTCTTTTTTTTCTCATACTTCAGTCAGTTTTTTTTATTTCCATTTTCCAGTGTTATCACCGTTTTATCAGGGGGTGCGTTATTTTTCATATTTGTCGAATACATGGATGATTTTCATTGTTTTTTTTTTTCATTTTCTCATTACATTTTTTTCTCTCTTCTCGTATTCGACAATAGTGTTCGTGATTTTAATCGTTTTTTTTTCTTTCCTTTCCGCTCGAATAATCTCCAGAACAGGGGGGTGCGGGCTCCAGGGGGACAGGGACCAACTACAGCCTGCATTTACAACTCCTTACTAATTAACTAACAGGCTAACAATAACAACGAGTCAACACTCAGATTGTGTGCTGCATGTGTTCTTCAAGTATTTGTATACAATTCCCAATTATATATTTTGTTTTTTCTTGTTTCTGCAATCTGTAACTATCATTATCAGTCCGGTAGCCAGTCGTTTCGAAGATATGAATCTGTTGCTCGCGAGTTATCTACGATTCGGAGAGTGCGTGTGTGTGTGTGTGTGCATGTGTGTATGTCTGTGTTCCTCAAAAATTAATTTTTCTTCATTTTTCCTCTAAATCCTTCATCAAAAAAACCAGCATCATTTTCCTAATTAAACAATCGCTCCTCTCGCACATTCATCCCTTCTACTTTAATATACTTCTTTTTTTATTCTTCCTTTCTTCCGAAGGCGCAATCAACGCGATTCTTTCTTTTCCTTCTCTCAATTTTCAACGTACATTTTGTAAAAAAATGCACCACCAAAAAAATAAATACAGGACAATTTGGACGAGTGAATCTATCGCGATATTTGATATCTTCGTCGTAAGATTCGAACTGTACAAGTTGATTAAAACTTTGTTTTTTTTTCTTTCTCTTTTCGCCCTTGCTCGTTCGATCGAGCGTTATTAAAGATCGTATATCGTCGTCACCGAGACAAAGTTGCTTTGCTCGTGTCGCGCGAGAACGTACAAACAAACAAAAAAACTCGTTGAGACACCCTTCGCGCGAGATGTCGAATCGTCCAAACGACGGACCTTCATCTCTGCTTACCGCAAAAAACAGCTTGCCTGACCCTTAATAATAATAATAGTTTAACTGACTGTACACATTATAGACCAACAATAGAAGGTCTGACGCTTGGCGCGCTTTCACCATACACACAACGCAAAGAGAGAGACAGCGAGAAAGAGAGAGAGAGAGAGAGAGAAATGGATAAGGGTGTAGAGAAAGAGAAAGGGAGGAAGAAAGAGTATAAACTCTGGCCGTTCTTAGCAGTCTTTCTCGTTCACTCACGCACACATTTACTCTGCTTGCGAAATCTAATAAAGAGCGCTCGACTCATTCGTACCCCTCTTAACTTTCCTTTTTCGAATACATTTTTTTCACATCTTTCAGGATTTTCTTTCCACTTTCATCATTGTTAAATCTTTATCTTCTCCCGAGCACGTGACATAACGGTTTTTTTTTTAATATTCTTTCGGGGTTTCTCTCTTCCTATCATTCTTAAATCTTTATTTTCCCCTGAGCACAACGCTAGCTCACTTTTTCTTTTGTTTTTTCTTCTCATAAAAAAGACGAACCTAGCGCAACAGCGTTAAAATTAACCACGTTCTAGTTTCATTAATATTTCGCGCTTTAAAAAACTTGAACAACATTACGCGTTATTTCATCATCACATATTTCGAACAAAGTAAATGTCATGCATTCTCGCCGCTTAATCGTCATCATCTACTCCCAAAAAAATCGTCTGTGTATCATTCCCCCTTACCTCGATTATACGATTTCCAAAAACCTCGTAAGAATTCCTCTTGCGCTCGTTTATCCGATAGATTTCGTGTTACTAATTCTATTCCTCTATTAATGAAAAACCTTCCCACTCACACTGTAGCTCGCATGGCAGTAAACAATGTGACAATGCAGTAGTGGTACTTACGATATAGTAATATAATTAATATGATAATAGTACAGGGTTGGTGTGTGTGTGTGCGTGCGTGAGTGTGTGTTTGTGAGCGTGGAGTGTGTGTATGTCTTTGTATGTGTGTGTGTTAATTCCGGATGTAAATAGTAGTAGTAAACGTCTCAGTGGGCAATGTGCTCACTGTTACATTAAAAATCACAACAACTGCGGGCAATGGTGGTGGGGCAATCGCGCATTTGACCGGAATTCGCCAAATTTTTTTCCGTTTCTCCTGTCTTTTTTTCCCCCCTCCTCGGCCAAGATAGTAGCAGCGATCCGCCGTTGGTACACCGGCTCTGTGTCTTTCAATCTCTCTCACTTTCTTTTTATTTAAAATTTTTCTCTTCTTTTTTTACTCTTTTCAATTTTGCTCGTCAAGTTTTCTCTTGTCCTCTCAAACCAATGCCCTTACTCTCATCGTTCCATCGTAAACTTGACTACGCGGGATACGATGAGAATCGAGATAGACAAATGGGTCGTTGTAAACGGGCCGGAAAAGTTAGCTCCAAGAATTGTAAGAATCTTGGTACCATTCGGGCTCCTCGTTCGAAACACCGGTCGTCGTCGATGACCTTTCGCTGAATACACCACCACCAACACCACCACTGCCGATTCCGCCACTACTGCCACCGCCACCGTTCACACTCGCCAATCCGTACCCGCTGCCCAATGGTTGTTGGGCTAGGGGCTGATTGCCCCAGCTGCTCTGGAAGCGACGCTTAGATTCCCCCTGGTTCTGGTGACCCCCGTCAAACTTTCGCTTACCGGCTGTAAATCACAAAATACTTGGTTAGAATACTCGCCTTAAATACCTTAACGTATTTCTTAATCTTTTTTCACTAATTGTACGATGGCATGCACGACGATTATATTTATTATATTGACATTCGCATTGTTGCAACAAAAATAGATTCAACATCTAATTTATTTTCCTCGGGTATACTTTGTTGAAAATTAGTAACCGTTGAGACCTTTTCTTTGAAGACCATTTGATATACTGATGCATTTTGTGTCCCTTCATTTTCTTTACTATTTCTATATCTATTCAGCGGTAAATGTAGGATGGAGTGCGTGACAATGTTCGATCAACTAAATTATGTTGATGTTTGAATTGTTGGAATCCAAAAAAACAAATTTCAGGCCAAATTTATTGTGAATAAATTTTTGGTCAATTATCTTTGGAACGTTTCTTTGACGGCCACACTTATAGGAGTAAAGTTTTGGAATATGTATCAAATATTCATTGGCAAAAAATATTTTTCAAATATATATGAGGCATTCCATACAGTTTCGAGCTGAGTCTGACCCTTCACCTCTCCGATTTTGTCCGCAATGTTTATGCTTTTGTAGTAACGCTGAAAAGCACTCAGGATTTTTTGGCACAATTTTACTTAATTATAATTTCATAAGTAGCCCAATTGAAAAATCTCAAAAAATCACGAAAATCCCGTTTTTTGTATGAAAAATGACGAGCGTTGAGCCAAAGTGGGCAGGGACTTCCTTCTGTTGGCAACAGGCTTTTTTGAAATTTTTTTTTTAATAGAAGGAGACATCCGAATTGAGTGGGCCGTTATCCAAACATTTTTTTAAACACCTTCAATTCATAAGAAAATGTTTGAATAACGGCTCACTCAATTCAGATGTCTCCTTCTATTTTTTTGAACAAACCCCTGCCCACTTTGGCCCAATGCTCGAAATATGTTATACAAAAAACGGAATTTTTGTGATTTTTTTTTCAGATTTTTAAAGTTGGGCTGAAAATTGGGCTCCTAAAAATATGCATGTAATTTTTTCAAATTATTCGTTCCGTTTAGTCACCGGAGTCGGTATTTTTTTTAAACACCTCCAATTCATACGAAAATGTTTGGAAACGGCCCACTTAATTCGGATGTCTCCTATTTTTTTTCTATTTTTTTTCGAAAAAACTTGTTATCAACAGAAGCCCCTGCCCACTTTGGCTCAACGCTCGAAATTTTTTATACAAAAAACAGGATTTTCGAGATTTTTTTCAGTTTTTTAAATTTAGGCTAAAAAATGGGCTGTTTAAAAAATTATAATTAAGTCAAACCACGCCAAAAAAATCTGAAAATAATCCTGAATGGTTTTCAGAGGTACTACAAAAGCATACAAAATTGCGGACAAAATCGGAGAGGTGAAGGGTGAGACCCAGGTCGAAAGGGCGTGGAATGCCTCATATACAATGTGATTTTTAAACAAATTTCATCCATAGTGGTGTTCGAAAAATTGGACATGTGGAATATATGTTTGAATATATATTTTATTTTAATATGGAATTTAACGATGTAGGACCCTAAAAATGCAAGAGAAGGTCGCGCTATGCCCAAAACGAAAGAACAAAAAAACAAAAAATCTATTTTCGTTGCCTTACAATCTCCAACTTAATCAATATTCTGTGGATAAAAAACCACTGCTGGACAATTTTGGATCGCGTCAACACTTTGCACGAGATCTTTCAAATGAAGGGATTTTTTTTTCTTTTCTTCTTTTAAGTCCGGATTCCTCGATCGATCACTTGAAATAAGTTGAAACCAATCGTAGATCAAAATTCAACGATTTTCAACGAATTTTCATTTCGTCGTTTAGGCTTGAAATAAATCTCGCAGTGCCAAGCGTTAACGAACTTTCTATATTAACGTGTTATTTTATATAACAATATACACCGAGTACTTAATTATCGTTGTTCCATCTTATTACGCATTATCCGTCTTGAGGAGTTGCATTGGATTAATCGACGTTTCAACATGTTTCGAAACAACGATCGGTATAATGTTTCTTTTTTTCTCGTTTTTCTTTTTCTTTTTAAATATACTACTGTACGACTAGACTTTGCTCGGGATGCTGATGGGTGATGGATTATTTGTCACAGGAAAACGGGAGACACAGAAGCCATTCCTGCAAAGTTAAAATAGATCTTATAATAATCATGTAAACATGTAATTGCGGCGTTCGTCAGAAAATGAGAGCTGTTCTTAAAAAAAAAATAATAATAATAACGATGCGATAAAAATTATGCAGCATACGTAATTAATTGAAACGCGAATGAGAAAAACAACGCTAGTGACAAAATTAATGAGAATCGTTTACGTTTTGAACTGTCGAATTTCTGTTTGGAAATAAATTGAATTCCTTGAAAAATTGTATGTGATGAGATCATGTGCGAACAGGCGATAAATTAATAATGGAAACCAGGAACACGAATAGCAAAAAACCGACGATTTTTTGTTTAAATATGAAAAATTATCGCGAGAAAATTTCTTCAAGAAGCCCAAATTAGTGCAAATTGACGGTCTAGATCGAATTATAAGTTTTGAGAAACTTTTATCGGGACGGAAACCTCACTGGAGTACCTTCAATAAGTAAATGACTTTGGAAATCAATCAAACAATTCCTTGCAGAAATTTATATTGATGAAATCTACGGAGAAATTATACGTCACAAAAGCAGTATCCCATTTTTTCCTGCAAATAACTGATAATTATTGCAGACACAATTTAGAAAGATATGGGTCATTTCATGACAATTCAACGAGGTTTTGTCGGTGACCCCTTCGATTTTTTTTTGGTTTTCAATATGTTATTGTACATGCAAATAGAAGTATCCATGTAAATTTTTAGCTGTCTAAAATATTCTAAAAATAATCATAACTTCTACAATAACCAAGATATTCTAGCTTGTTAGGTCATTTTTTTGTTTCTCAATGTACTTTTTGAAAAAAGTATCGAAAATTAAGGAAAAACAAAATTTTCAAGATCCTACCGAAGATGGGATTCAAATAACTTCTTATTAAACAATTTTTTTTCGTAATTTTAATCTTTCTTCCTTCTCTGACTGAAATAGTTGATTTCAATGATGTTAAAATAAATAATTTAACTTTCCTCACATATTTCCTTTGTAAATTATAATAATTAACATTAAGAATTACGATTCTACTTGAATTTGAAGAATACTTGACGAGTATTTTTTTCGAAAATCAATAACTTCGGTATGGGTTAAGATAGAGAGCTAAAAGTTTACGTGGATACTTCTTTTTGCATGTATAATAATATTTTAGAAAATAGAAAAAATTGAACGGGGTCACTGACAAAACTTCGTTGAATTGACATGGAATGACCCATATACATTCGGACTTAAGCAATGTTTAATATGTAATTATTTTTTGACTCATTCTCAATTGTTCATTTTTCAAGGAAAAAAAAAACCAAAACCTTGACGAGATCATGTATTAATTGTGTTTAAAATCCTAATTTCGTCGTCCAGAAACCCTCATTTTCAAAAAATATTGAAAATCGACTTTTTTTTTACTCCAAGCTTACGTGGATCATTTATACACAAACAGATAAAAAAAATCATCACTGATTCAAAAGCACGTGGCAACTAATGTGTGGGAGCGTGTAGAGCGAAATTGGGGATTAGTTACGAGCTCAGCGTTAAAGCAATCACGAGATCGTAATTATTTAATGAATTAGGTATTGGCGGTATTTGAGAAAAATACGAAGGGCGGACAGCGAGGCAAGAAAAGAGCACAAGTTCTAGCCCTGCAATTAGTAAAATGAAGAAAAAGCTGCAGTTCATACAGATACGCAAGTAAAAAAGTTACATAAAAAAAAATTCAAAACTTTACGACAGTAAGATTCGTGTGTTCAACAAGCGATAATTGTTGTTAATTATATTACGAATAATTATTATTATGACAGAAACGATGCTACTGCTAGACACACGGAAAAAAATAAACTGTTATTTTTACAGTTTTCCCCATCAACAGCGCTAAGGGAATTGTGAACATTTTGCTGTGAACATTGCATTTTTTACAGTTTATTTCAGTATTTATAATTGTTTGCAAAGTAGCAACCACAACAAATTCATTACTTACAATGAATTTAAAAAGTAGAAACCACATCAAATTCATTACTTTATAATGAATTTGAAAAGTAGAAACCACATCAAATTAATCACTTTGTAATGAATTTGAAGAGTAGAAACCACATCAAATTCATTACTATATAATGAATTTGAAAAGTAGAAACCACATGAAATTCATTACTTTATAATGAATTTGAAAAGTAGAAACCACATCACATTCATTACTTCATAATGAATTTGAAAAGTAGAAACCACATCAAATTCATTACTTTATAATGAATTTGAAAAGTAGAAACCAAATCAAATTCATTACTTTATGATGAATTTGAAAAGTAGAAACCATATGAAAATTCATTACTTTATAATGAATTTGAAATGCTGAATTAAACTGTAAAAAATGCAATGTTCGCGGCAAAATGTTCACACTTCTCTTAGCGGAGGCGCTGTTGATGGGAAAAACTGTAAACATTACATTATATTTTTTTCCGTGCAATAATGCTAAATTAAAAATAATGAAAAATATATAAATCGTTGTGGAGATACAGACCATCCTCACCTGAAAAACTTCCCTTGGCGCGAACCCGTCCACGGGCGCCCGCACGCGCCCCACGTTCTTGGAACCCTGATGATGGTACCGGGCGAGCCCCCCTGATTACCCCAGAGGCCTTGGGGCCACCGACTATTCGGCCACGGGCCACTGCTCCACGGCCACGACCAGCCTAACCAGGACAACACACACCCAAACGTTACCCCATATCTTTTCGAATCATCCTCCAAAATCCTACCCTCATTATCAACAATTATATGACAGACTCCCATTTTTTTCTTGATTTTTTTCTCTCAGTAATTTACACCTTAGTCACCTTTTTGCGACAATCGATGCAATTTAAACAACTAAGATTTTTTAGTGCAGAGTCCACGTTTCGTATCGTTATTTTTATTGCATAACTTTTGGCAGCAGAACGTTTGTTCATTAATTTGTGGTTAAATATTTGAGAGACCACGGTGCAAGAAAAGCTAAAATCATCGCGAGGGAAGAAAAAAGTTTTTGTCAATAACGATTCGAACGTGATAAATGTATTTGTATGTTTTATTCAAAGGGTCACAAGAAAATTCTCGAATTCTTCAATTCTAAAAACGAAACTTTCAAAAGGTTTTGTTAACATTGTCGGGAGATTTGGTCGAGATTTTTTTAACTCATTGTGAAATTAGCGAGATGCTTAAGGGGGAACGCCACTGTGACGGGTCAAAAAAATCGATTTTTTTTCCTTTTTCTTTAAGTATATATGGGTCATTCCATGTCGAATCGCCCACTTTTGAAACCGACCCCTTTTGATTTGGCTGAATTTTTTTTTCCTTCTCCACCCCATTAAAAACATTTTTCAGGAAATTTTCACATTTTTTTACTCAACCCAGAAAAAGGCTTTTTTCAAAAGGCTTCTTCAAAAATTGACTAATTGGGACGTTTTTTTTCAAAATTTTCGTCTTCAAATTTACTTTCCAAAAAAAAATACAAAAAAATTGTAAGATATTAAAATCTATGAAATTTTTCACTTTTTTGAAAAAAATCAAATTTTTTTCGAGACTTACCACTTTCAATTTTTTTTTCTTCTCAATTTTTCAAACTCTGAGATTCTTTATAAATCCTGAAAAATTTTCAGAGTGGTGTTTTGTGAAATAAGCCCTGCTGCGAATTTTCTTTGTTTCAATCGATAAAAAAAAATAGAAGGAAATGTTGGCCCACTCCATGAAGGGCGGCATTTTTTCCAGAATTGATCAAAGTATTTTTTGAGTGAAAAAAAATTAAAAATGGTGAACTTTAGGAAAAAGATGATTTTTCTCGAAAATGTGAAAAATTTCATGGATTTTAATATCTTAACATTTTCATGTATTCTTGCTGTATCGCTGCCACCAGGAGGCGTCATTTTTTTAATTGTCATAACGTTCAGGATAAGAACTTTGTCAATTTTTAATATTTTCCAATAAAAATTTGTACGAATATAGTTCAATATATACCTAATAAATTGCTTTTTGTCCGATCCTCAAATAATCATCCCTACTTACAAAAAAAAAATTCCCGAAAATCGGCTATTTTTAGCGCCGTCACAGTGGCGTTCCTCTTAAGAGTGAAATTCAATCAAGAGGAAATAATTATTTCGAAACATCGTTGCTAAGCAGTGGTCCTCGTATTTTTCACACCAATTAAAACGCACGAATTGAGGGATAAAGTATTTAAAAAGAATTATTTGTCAAATGTTTAGAGAATCTTCTTGTTGCACTGTTATAAATGTTATTCGGTAATGTTAACATTAACGGTCCTGGTCATCCTCTTTGTTCGTGATCTTCAAGAAAATAATTCGCAACTACCGATTGGAAAAATAGAAGTTACGATAAACAGGAAAAATAAAAAAATGCTCTAAGAGACCCGGGATTTTTTTGAATAAAATTCGTGTATAGCGAAATAGCCAAAATAATACGAAGTTTTTGATTGACGGTTAATAATTTTTCCCGGGTTTAAAATTTCGACAATTTGTTGTCGTAATTTCAGGTAAATCCGATCAAAAACAAATGATTGAGGAAATTTGGAAAATTCTGAAGAGATAATTTTTTAAAAAATAAACAGTATAAGTAGGAACAATTTTCTAGTATATTATAACTCATGGTGGACAAATAAAATTTCAAATCCAACAAAAAAAAATCTCAATCGCCGAATCCTCTTTCCGCTCTCCATTTTTTAAAATTCAAATACAAAAACCAGCTATCATATATTTATCAATTATTCGTGAAAGTAAAATACTTTTAACTCCCAATTTTTGTATACCATTAATCTGTACAGTAAAACATTTTTCAGTCAATTTTAGTTAGTCATTTTTCGCCAATTTAGCCAATTTTTTAAAATACGTTATTAGTATTTTTGGGGATGATTTTTCGCAAATACACTCTACAGCGTAGAAGTCCAAAGGAAATCTGGGAACAACTGATGAGATTTTTTTCCAAGATCTTCATGTATCTGTCAATAATACCAACTGTTCAATCACAAAAAATTACGAAGTTAAAACGCCCACGATAGGAGGACTGACCAGAGCCCTTAATGGCAGAATTAATTATGCTAAACTTAATGACTATAACATTGTATCAGTGGTAATTAAGGTTGAAGGTACGTTTACACCGTGGGATTTTTGTAATGTCTTTTTTTTTTGGTCGTTGGATTTTTTTGCGGGTCAGTTTAGTGGGTTTAGGAATAATGTCCTTATATCACTGGATTTTTTTTTCGAGCGGCAAGACCAGCTGGATCATCGTCATATTTATTGTTCTGTTAGCTGTATCGGTGGAGAAAAAAAAACAGACGGCGGTGATGGTGGGGAAATTATTGCGATAGATGGATTTAAACCAAAGCGATCGGACGACTTCACCTAGAAGGACAAAATGTTACTAACCAGCGATAAATGTTTGCATACAGCGGCGGGAGTTAGCGGAGGTATATCCAGCAATGTAGTAATAGTGAAAAGCGAACTCTATTGATGGACGGAAGGAACTTAAGCAACACAACCTACTGCACTGGCAGCTAGAACAAAAGTCAATCGAAGCATTATGTAAGCGGCTGCGGCACAAAGCGGTTTTTTTTTACCACAGATGCAGGCGGATGTTTTTTTTTGTATGTTTTTTGTTTGCTTTTCAATCTCGTGTTTGCGGCGTAAGCGAAGCGGATAAAGCAAGCGTGAGCGGGGCGACGTGCGTAAAAAATGTAAAAGCAGCTGAATCATGTATCGCAGAATTGGTGTGCATTCATTATAGAGACAGACGTATATTCTTTGTAGCTTATATTTGAAATTCAAGTGCAAGATACATTTTCTTTGATATTTTGGATATAAAGAGGATTTGAATGCGTTTCCATTTTTTGGCTCATCGATATAATCTCTTTGATAAAAAAAAAAACTCGCATTAATGTAGAAATTATTGAAAAATTGTGTAAAATGGATCTAGGTAAAATAGCCCCCGGACAATTGGTCCCCGGAAAATTGGCTCAAGGAAAATTGGCCCCCGGAAAATTGGCCTCTATGATCGAATAAAACCTCTATTGAACTGTTCCATTCGAATATAAACAACTTTTTTAAATTGTGTACGTAAAACTCGGTCTTTGGGGCTTCAAACAGCACAAAAACCCCAAAAACTCGATTATAAACGAATGCAAAAGTCATTTTTATTCGAATGAAACAGTTCAATCGACGTTTTAACCAATAATAGAGGCGAAATTTCCGGCACCAATTTTCTGGAGGCCACTTTTCCGGGGGCCTATTTTTCGGGGATTAATTTTCCGGAGGCTACTTTTCCTGTTACCGTGTAAAACACCGGTAATGGTATTGTTAGTTTCGACGGATATTTTTTTTTATAATGTCTGATCGACGTTGCGATGAATACAGAAAACAACGAGGCTCATTTTTATTATTGTATTGAATAATTGCGTGAGGCACGCTTTTAACAATTTCTTGCTCATAAAATATCAAAGCTCTGAAAAATCGTCATTGAGAAAATATTTTACCCACTCGGACATCTCGACGTGTTTTAGTTGAAAAATTAATCCCCCGAAATTTGAACTCTGTTCAATTATATTTGATAATGCCAACTGCTTGAAATTATGATGGAATTTTTTTTTTGATGCGCTAGAATTTGCAATAAAAATGAATGAGTATTTAAATAATTCCATGAGAAGTTGTTTTTTTATATTAAATTTCAAGCTCGAAATTCTATCTTTTGGACGATTCATCGTGACTAAAAACAACTTGAGCATCGTTATTTCAATTTATCGCAATTTTCATTTAACAGTTTGAAAAAATTTTTAAAGATTTTTGCACAGATTTTGCACACGCCAATTTAATTCGGCAATAGAAATCTTTAGATCTTAAAATATGAAAAATCTGAAGATGGTAATTTTTGAACGACTTCTACATTTATGGAACAGTGAAAAAAATTATAAAAGTAGGAGAAAAATCGGAATGCATTTTTTTCAAAATTACTTTTAACCCCTTTAATAAATATATCGGCGAAATTAATTTTTCGCAATTGCAATTAATTTATTTAATTTTACGATTTTTTTGCACGTAACGCAACGATACAAATTTAGCCACTGAATTTTAGGCTCACGCACACTCCCCATACGTGTGTCATCGTATTTTGTATTGTATATCCGTTCTCTCTTTTCTCTCTCTCACTGTTTTTCTTTTTCCGCGAATGGAATATCGATGAATCATCTGGAAATCTATAGATATATCTTCACCTCGTCAATCAAACTAACAAAATTTTACACGCACACATGAGACAACTATAATTAGGTACTTAAATAAATAATTCACACAAAACAACACACGAACGATGCTCAGCGAAGATAAACGATTCTGCAACGCGAAATAAAGATTTTACGCCGTCATCTGAGCGAAGATAACGCAGGATATCACGAAAGCCGTGTCATTTAATCGTGTCAAAAATTTTCTCTATAGTGACATTGCGACCTTCTGCAAAATTTTGATCCTTCAAATCAATTCAATTATTCCAGTGTCAGGTAAAAAAAAATAATTCTGGCGGGTGGTCCGTTCAATATTTTTCGAGCTACCAAAAGCCAAAAAATCAAATAACTTTTTAATGGAATTTTTAAAAGATTGAGAAAACTTGATTTTCCACCAAAATTATACTCAATAATTTTACATTACATAAAAAAGTTTGCTTAGAGCGTATCCAAAAGAGGAAAACCTTTCAAGTAAAATCAAATGAGCGAGCAAATTTGAATTTTCAAGATTCTTTAGTCAAAAAAATGCGCATAAAATCTCATAAAAATTTTAGGATTCAGAAAAAATGCCGTAGAATCAATGAACAATTTTTCAATCTACGGAATTTTCATAAAATAGTCAAAATCTAATTACGGGAAGAACAAAAATGCCTTGATTCCGATAATTTCATGTGAGCAAAAATTTGCCAGACTTTCTTCTTCAGAATTGATTTATTCGGATTAATTTTCCAGATTTCAAGTTTGAGCGATTTTTTCCACTGGATTGTTATTTTATTTTCACTTCCTCAATGGATCGTCCTAAATATCTTGACTGCAAGTATGGAGAAAAACTTTGACACTGTTCCTGGTGTACAATAAAAAAAAAAGCTCCAGACATTAGAAAAAAAGCAATTACAATAACAAATAAGAATGTATGACAATGTCGACAATGGATGCTGGCATGATGATTCCACTGCTCCCCAATTGCAATATTTTGAAAAGCCCTGCAACTTTACATACAAATAGAATGTACGTGCACATCATATCCGAGCCACGAAACGTCAGCTCCCCTAAAATATCGCGCAACACTTAAATTTTATTCGTTAAAAACGAAAAAAAAAAAATTCCTCACACATGAAAAGATTCTCGACTGAATCTTTCGAAGCGTTTTGAGAGAAAAAACATCACAGCTGCTCTCAGAGCTTCGCCATTCGAACACTCAATTTTTTTTTCATACTTTTTGGCGCCAAAGATTCGGAAAATTCTCGAAATCGAGCAATTGGGATTGAAAGCGAGCCTAAAAGAGCGGTAAAATGAGGCGTGAAAAGTGCGATGCGATCGGCTCTGTTTACTCGTCGTTCACTGAGAAAACAGTTTATTTGTAGTAAAGAAATATATTAAGTTGGCACTTTTACTTAAATACAGTGGACGCTCCCATAATTTGATACGTCGGGACCGGAAACGCTCCCATAATTTGATTTTCCCGTCATTCCCCCACTTTATATCTGTATAGCACATTTTACGGAAATTTATTATTTCTGAAGTGTAAGAATTCCTTTTTCGTTGAGAAATATACACTAATTGATGATAACATTTAATTCATCGTTTTTAATTGTGTGGAAAATTTGACAATTGAGGTTATGTTGCCCTCTCATCATGGCAGCTGAGTTTGGAGTGGGGCGAAAGCGCGATAGGGTCGATCAAATTATGGGAGCGTGTTGCCATGGTAACGAGTAAAATTGTGGGAGCGATAAAATTATGGGAGATTAAATTGTGGGAGCGTCCACTGTATTCCTTAACTGTTGCAAAATTTGTTAGTCATTAAGAAATATATTATTTTTGTCAAAATAATTTATTAACTGTTAAAAAATATTTATTTAATGTATAAACTGTTGAAAAATTATTTATTTCGCCATATTCAACTTTACATTTGTTAACAGTTAACAAATCCTGTTACATTGTTTTCTCAGTGTTCTTGTGGTTCATTTGGCTCCATTTTCTTTTTGAGACATCTCACCTAATGCATTTTCCCGGCTTCTCTCGGGAAATTACAAATTTTTCGTACACACGTGTATAAACTTTTTGAACAATTTCATGGGTCTCTCATGGCTCAGATATGATCGCGCGAACAATTTGAATGTGGCAATGTGTTCGAGGATTACCAAGTGGATATAGCTGAGCGTTAGTGCTTGATTTTTGCGACAATCGATTGACCCAGAGTTTCGTCTTGCCCTTTCGTTTCGTTGTTATCCGTTTGTGCGAGTAGGCTCGTGTTTATTAAGCCGAATTATCGTCAGTCATGCGAGAGACGATCAACTCAAAACTGCTGTCCAACATCTCACATTTTTTAGCCACGCCATAAAATTCCGAAAATTAGTCAAAATTTACAAGGATCGAGGTTATATCCACGCTCGTTAAAATGGAATTCGATTCGACATTGGTAAACAAATAACGAAGGACTGACATTCAGGAGGTTGACAAAAATTATTGCTGGAGGGACATCAAAAAACAGTTCTAGCGAATTGATTCATCAGTGCAACGAAGTAGCCTTCATGGAAATTTATATAAGTTAATTATACGCAGACAATTTATCAAGTTACATTATATCAAGGTGTTATCTATATATATTACCATGTATATGGGTCATTCCATGTAAAATCGACTAAGAGTTGCAATCGAACCCTCTCAATTTCGATGAAATTTGGTCAGAAGTTTTCGTTTTCAATAAAACGAAGTTCTACCAAAGGAAAAAAAAATTGAAAATTATTGTTCGAAAGTTATAGAAAATTCAAAATTTTACAATTTTTCAAATCTGTCAAGTTTATTTTTTAAATATCTTGAAAACTATTATAGTTACGGAAAATCGTTCTGAATTAGTTTTAAAGAGTATACTTGAGGCTACGGAAAAGAAAATATTCCGAAATTTTTTTTTGAAAAATGATGAATTTGGAGAATTTTGAATTTTGAAAAATCGTAAAGATCCAAGTTTCATATTTTATATTTGGTTTAATTTTTTTAATATAATACCTTATACTGATCTTAAAGGATCCTGAAATTTTCAGAGAGGTGTTTTTTTTGTTTCAAAAATATAAATTTTTGAATTTTTAAAAATCGTGCAAATCCACGATAAAAATTAAATTTCTGGTTTAATTTTTTTTTATATAATACCTTGTTCTAATCTTAAAAGATCCTGAAATTTTCGGGATGGTGTGATTTTGTTTCAAAAATAATTTTTTTTGAATTTTGGTAAAAACATTTTTTTTTGTTTTTCCTCTAAATTAAGTAAAGTTGAGCAATCATGTAATTCTGTAATTTTGAGCAGTAAAAATTGCAATTAATGACTTTAAAAAAATTTTTTTTACCAAAATTAAAAAATGTATATTTTTGAAACAAAGACACCATCCTGAAAATTTCAGGATCTTTTAAGATCAGTACAAGGTATTAAATAAAAAAAAATTAACCAAATATAAAATATGGAACTTGGATTTTTACGATTTTTAAACATTCAAAATTCTCCAAATTCATCATTTTTTTAAATTTTCTTTCGGAATGTTTTTTTTTTCGTAGCCCCAAGTATAGTCTTTAAAACTAATTCAGAATGATTTTTCGTAACTATAATAGTTTTCAAGATATTTAAAAAATAACCTTGACAGATTTGAAAAATTGTGAAATTTTGAATTTTGCATAATTTTCGAACAAAAAATTTCAATTTTCTTTCCTTTGGTGGAACTTTGTTTTATTGAAAACAAAAACTTCTGAACAAATTTCATCGAAATTGAAAGGGGTCCATTCCAACTCTTGGTCGATTTGACATAGAATGATCCACATAGATTATATAGTATTATATATGGGGCGTCCCACATCGATTCAACCTGGTTCTGACCCTTCACCTCTCCGATTTTATTCGCAATTGTTTATGGTTTTGTAGTATCTCTGTACAGTACTCAGGATTTTTTCAGATTTTTTTGGAGCGATTTGACTTGACTATAATTTTATAAACAAATTATTTTTAGCTCATATTTAAAAATCTGAGAAAAATCACAAAAATCCCTTTTTTTATATGAAAAATTTCAAGCGTTGAGCCAAAGTGGGTAGTGGTTTCCTTCAGTTTATAAAAAGCTTTTTCGAAAAAAAATTTTCAACACTCAATTCAGATTAATATTTTTTTTTTCAGAAAAGCTTATTATAAACAGAAGGAAAGCCCATTTTGGCTCAACGCTTGAAATTCTTCATACAAAAAACGAGATTTGTGATCTTTTTCATATTTTTAAATTTGGACTAAAAATAATTTGTATGTAAAATTATAGTAAAGTCAAATCGCTCCAAAAAAATCTGAAAAAAACCTAAGTACTCTCCAGAGTTACTACACAACCATTAAAAATTGCGGACAAAATCGGAGAGGTGAAGGGTCAGACCAGGTCAGACCCAGGGCGAATCGATGTGGAATGCTCCATATATACTATATAAATATATTTTTTAGACTATTATGGTAATGTATCAATCGCTACATGATATATTTTTTATGCATAGGAAATCTTTGTGATATATATGAAATTTGCTTAAAAAATTATTGAGCTGCGTTAAATTTATAAAAGCAAATCATATGCAAAAGTTATATCAAATGTTTAAGGTGCATATATATGACAGATATATATAAAATATATGATGCATTAGAAATATATACAATACATTCGTGTAGAATAAAATCTTTGCTTATAAAAGATGTAAAAAAAAATATGCAGCGTATAAAATGTGAATATCGAAAATATTAGCAACAAAAAGCTCTTTATGGTCGATTGACATTTTAAAAAATAGAAATTTTCATCACATTTATAATTACGATATTAAAAAAATATAAAAAAACTGTTCACCGATGTTTATTCTGCAGTGAGATCAAATTTTACGAATATATCTGCATCATATGTGACCGATATATTCGGATAAATAAATTTGGAAAAAAATGGGAACATTGCAAATTTTTCTGCGGAATCCATTCCACTCTTATGAATTATACATATTTTTTCTTGCATAAATTTCCATAAGGATTTCCACGAACTAATCAAGAATCGTGAAACGATTCAAGATGATGAAGATAAAATTTAGAAGCGATGACGTTGACCTGGACGAAAAAAATCACCGTCACGGTGTATCGCGTTGAATTTCAAAATGAAATATTTTCAAACGTTCGATGAAAATTCGTGAGAGAAAACATAGTGATGTTAGAGACAGAAAAGAAAAACGAAAAGTACAGACGAGACAAAGTCTCTGGTGAACGATTAGTGGATTATGCGAAGCGAGCACAAATCGATTAGGCAACGTGTTAACAGACATTTTTAGTACATAGTGTGGTAGTTCTGTTTATATTTTATTTGTTTGTAACGCAACTCGAGCAGTGGCTGTACAAGTGCGAGGAGTTGGGACAGACGGATATGACGGTTTGATGATTTTTTGATGATCTTTTTTTTTTCATGGGGATCGATGTACGTCTAAAGTCAGTTTTTAACGTTTATGATTTTTTTTTTTTAGATATGGACGAAGAATACGGATATTTTGGGAATCCGCGAACACTGTGCCACAATCAAACTACCGCCAATCTCAAAATTGTAATGTACTATTCAAATGCGAAAGTATATATGTATTTAGATATATTAATATATATATAATATGTGCATGTGTAAAAATAATTGAA